>VYZX01030798.1:198192-246368 GCA_013401335.1 Brachypteracias leptosomus
GCCAGCCCTGCGCGCTCCGCCGCTCCCCTCTCTCTGCGCCGCCGGACAACGCCATGAAGCCGGCGGTGCTGGAAGTAATGAGGATGAACCGGGTGTGCAGGATGGTTCTGGTCACTTCCGTGGGCTCCTTCATCCTCGTCATCTTCTATTTCCAAAGTATGTTGCACCCAGGTAGGGCACCGGCACCGCAGCCGCACCGACACCGCAACCCCACCGGGCATCGTCACCGGCCCCGCGGAGGGCAACGCCCGGCCCCGGCGCAGGTGACGGGTACCCCCGGAGCCCTCCTCGGCTGCCTCCCGGCCCCGGCTCTCGCCTCCCGGCGCCGCTGCGGCGGGCGCAGCGCCCCGCAGCCCCGTCCCCCCCACCGCCCGGGGCAGCCGCGGGAAGGTCGCCTCGTCCCTCGCAGGAAACTTCTCGTGGGAGGGAGGAAAGTTGGGTTTTCTGTGAATTTTATTATTTTCTGCCTTATACCGTGCGTCTGAGGGGAACGGGGGACGGCACCGGTCGGCGAGCCCGCCGCGGCGAGAGCTACCCCGGGAGCTGCCCGGTCGCCACGGGTCTCTCCCCATCAAGCAAGGGACCCTCGGCCCGGCCCTCCCCTCCACCTCACCCCTCCGCTGCTGGGGCTGCGGACCCTCGGCTCTGCTGTTTCGGGTTTGGGGGTGTCAGGGGCACAGCGGCCGGGCAGGGGCACCCGCCGCCGCTGCCGGCGGGGAACTTCGCGTCGGCTCGCCCGAGTTGGCCGGGGCGACGGGGCGGCCGGCCCCGTCCCTGCCCGCGGCGCGGAGGAGACTGGCTCTGCTGCACCCCTGGGTGCTCGGGGAGGGGGGCTGAGGAGCTCCCGGTGGTTCTCTTGGCTTGGGCACGGACCCGAGCTGCAGCGTGGCGTGCCGGGGCGTAATCATCCCCGATCGCAACTCCTGGCTGCCTAGCGTCACTTTGATGCTCCAGCTGACAAGCGCGGTGGACGCTAGGGAGAGCGCTATGCCGGGGGAGCGGAGGCTGGCTCCTGTGGAAGTCACTCCTAGGTCGGCTACTGAGTCACACAAAGGTGGGATCGGGCCACGGAAACTTCATGAGGTGTCTGCTGCACGCACAAATCCATCGTGGATTCCGTGCGGCTTGGCTGTGAAAGTCATCCAGCATGGCAAGAAAAAAAAAAAAAAATTCTGATCTGTCTCACTTTTTCCCCTTCCTGCTTGAGAGATGAGGTGGAAATTGCACTTTCAGTGTCTTTTTGGGAGGATGTGACAGCTGAGCAGAGGAGCGAGGCTGGGAAGAGGGAGTGGTACCTCGTAGCAGACCAGCAGCTGTAGCTGGCAGAGTGGCCACACTTCTGGGCAGACGAGTCCTCTCAGCCGGACCTGTAAATCTCTCCTGGCTGCTCTCAAGTGCCCTGACTACGGACATAGCTGTAGCAAATGCGGGAGCTGAAGTTTGGTAGAAAGGACATACTCAGGTTGGCTCTTTTTTTCCCTACTTGTGGCCACCAAGCCGTAGTTAAGGAAGATAATAATTTTTAATCAAAGTTTTTGGAGTTGAATGGTAGAGGCTTAGTGTGCTGACAGGATTAGGAATTGGTAGATCTGCTGTGCTGTGCTGAAGCCAAGTGCTGCTTGGTGTTTCTCTATCAGCTGCCTGCTCCTCCAAAGTTGGTATCATTTGGTTGATGAATGAGTTCTCGTTTGGTGCCTATCTATGTTAATACTTGCCAGCTCCTTGAAAAAATTAGCATGTTTTTTCTTTCCTGCTGTGTCTGCTCCGTGCCTATTCAACTGACAAGGAGTGCTCAGCCCTTAGCGGACCTGGGGAAGGCTTTATTTTAGGGCTTCAAGGCACCACACAGAATTGTTGGTTGTAACAACACAGCTTCTCCAATTTAATGAAAACATGATATTTTGACTGGTTGTGTTCCACAGGTTACATAGGTTGCACACATATTCAGAAGATTGGGGCAAGAGTTATTGTTTCCCCTTTTTTCATATGAATTCTCCTGCTGGAACACAAACTTAGCATGCAGTAGCTGAGAGATTAAATTAAACATTCTTCTCTGAATTTCTGAACATACAAAAATCGCCTTTCAAGAATTTTCAATATCCTCTATAGCTAACTGCCAGAGATTATGGGTTTATATTCATGCTATTGTCAAACTATAAATAGGTTGAGATTTTAGTACAATTTAAAGGATTCGCCATCAGCTCCAAGGAGGGAATGAGATGTTGTGGAATCACTGGGGGGATAATCTGCACCCATTTTCCATTTGACACATGTTTAGGTTGTTAGCATTAGTGGAGTAGATCTGGAAATTAATGCAATCACAACTTGTCTGTCTTATTGTACCTTTTTGATAATAAGAGATTCTGCTTTTTTTTTTTTTTTTTTTTTNTTTTTTTTGTGGGCTGTTTCTATAGTGGAAACTGCTAGAAATCTGTCAAACTCTAATTTAGACCCATATAGAATGTGGCCATTTGGTTTATGTACAGTTTTAAGACTTGAAAAGTTGTTTTCACCAGATGTCTGTCTCATGATTGTATGTGTTACCATCGTGGTGATGTGATTAATGTGGAGTTCTTGAAGGGGCAGGGGAGAGGGAGGTAGTAGACCTGCCAATACAATATACACCAGGTAGCAGATCATTTTGAGGCATTATATCCTTATTTTAAGATGTCAATAACCCTTCTTGATATACGTCTAAATTTACTAGAGCTGGACCCTGGGCAGAGCACATGTCAGGTAGGATGGGGCTGGAGGTATTAAAAGTTTTAAAAATCTTGGCTGATGCCCTTCTTGTTGTAGAGAGTGTTCTAAATTTTATCTGGTCTCTGCTGGAGTACCTGCCTTAGGACTGCTACTTGGGGGAGCTGTCCCTCCTGCCCTGGCTTGCCACCTGTCACTCTTCTTGATAGCTGGTGATGCTCTCTGAGACAGGCACTTTTCAATCAGAATTAGCTGAAAAATTCCCACCCAAACCTTTTGGATAGAAAATAAGGTTAAGCTCTTTGCAAGAAGTATCAGCTCCTTATTCAAAATCTGGCAATTCCCCACACCTCCCAGTTCTCTTGGTGAATTTCAGGAGGCTTATTCTCTGCCTACAGAGCTTTCCAAACAATTTGGGGTGTGACGCAGAAGGGGAAGGATACTATAAGGCCGTCAAATGATGACTCCTACTCTCCTTGAGGGCAAGACAACTCTTCATCTGTTAGATGGGTATTTTCCATTTTAAGAGGTCTGAATGTGGGTCTCTTGCTAGAAACACTAGAAAAACAAATTTCTGCAGGAAGATTTTGGTGGTTTTGTTTTTTTTTCCTTTGGCATAAATAAATAGGAAAATGACATAGTTAACAGAAGCCTTTCTTAAAAACAAACATAACAAAAAAAACACCCAAAGCTTGAAGCAGGGAAAGTGAACTTAGTCTTGTCTTTGCAAAAGAACGTGATGATGTGTCCCTTGTGCTCTATCTTAAATGCCAGCATATTGGAAGGTGATCAGGTGCTTTTTAATCCTTGTTCTTTTTTTTACTCCATACCCGTTCTTTGTCGGAAAGCTGGTGGTAAACATGCTGTCCAGTTAATGCACCTTGGTATTGTCTGAATTTTGGCAGAGATTGCCTGTGTGCTGCCCATCCTCCCAAATTAGGTTACCTGACCAGTTGTTGATGGGGGAAGATGAATAGTGCTGCTCTCCAGTGCTCAGGAGCACTGTAAAGAAAGCTTTGGAGATGATCGTGGCTTTTGTGTCTTATCTGTGGGTTTGTGGGACTGTTCCTGAGGGAGGAAATGGCAGCAGGGACTTTAGTGTGTTTTCCTGTTGTCTGCCTAGCCTTTTCTGAAATGGAAAAAAACAATTCTGCAGCATTTGCTATAGCTGGATGTATAGCAATATATAGCTGATTTTTCCTGACTCTTTGCTCAGAATATTTCCCCCCTTCACTCTCCTGCCGCGTGCTGTCTGGATAACTGAGTACAAGCTGATTAGTGCTCCATGCCCCGTCATATTCTGTCTGTGGACAATGGATCAGTCTTGGGGTTTTATATGACAGCCCATCATGGTTTTATCTGCTGCCTTTCCTGTGAAATGAGTTAGCTCACTACTTCTTAGCCTGCCTACACTTTCACAGGTGCCTTTGCTTTCTTCTGTAGGCATCCCAGCTGCAGTGAGCAGGGGGACTGTGTCATTAAGAGCAGGCGGGAGCTGCTCTGCTAGGCTGGGGTCAGACTGGTGATGTGCTGGGATCCTTCAAAGTGGAAAAAAAAATCCACATAAAGGTAGAATAATTAATACTATCTTTATCTTAACCAAGGCAGGTTTAATAAACTAACTTATTCTAAATGTGGCTTTGTTTGGTTTTTTTGTTTGTTTGCTTTTTCTTTCCCCTCACTGCAGACCAGAATGTTTTTGCTCCATTTTCAGCTCATGTTTTAGACTTGTTCTCTTATGAATCCTAACAAAGGTTAGATCCTCAGACTTGCCTCCTGTCCTTGATCACCTTAGTTACACGTGCAGTACTGTATGACTGATAGCTGCTTCTTCCTTACAGAAGACTGATGTCTACCTTTGCTCAAATGTCAGAACAACTCCGATCATATGGGATTTTTTTTTTTTTCCCCTCATCATTGGTTTTGATGGAAGATTCTGTTTGAAAATCAACGCAGCAGTCTCCCATCTTGCAATTGATCCTTACTTTCTCCCCTGCTTATAAAGGGGAATGAGATCTGCAAAGCAGTGGGTGTGTGGCATTCCTTTGATGGACCCTGTATACTGGTTTTAAATTATTCTGTTTGGGATACAGAGAAATGCAGTTCATTTGACAGCCACAAGAATCTAGCCCTCATTTAATTGCATGCAATGAAATCCATCCCCCAGTCACAGGCAGGAGCCCTGCTGTGCACCTGCGAGGGGGCTGTGCTCTATCTTTTTGTTGGCATCCCTATGAGCTTTTCACTGAACTTTTTCATGGGACTGCATCATCAGTGTGAGCAGATTTACTCTGGTCCCTCTTCTGAAAGGTCCTGGTAGTCTGGAACTGCTTTAGGTTGGGAGTTAAACTGCTCTTTGTATCTTCTGAAAAACTTCCCAATTAGTGAATATTAAGCTTATTAGAAGAGTAACTTCTTCTATTGCAGTATGTGTGAGTGTAGCTTTTTGCAACAACCAAGGAACAAAAATCTGTGTCCGAATGTGTTCAAGCAAAAATTACCTGGCACTGCAAACAGTGATGTCTTAAATATTCTGATAATTCAAAATTTTATATTACTCCACAGTTACAATTTCTACAATGTAGGTTTTTATAAGCTTTTTTTTGTTACTGTGAATCAATGTTGGCAGACTGCATGCTGCCTTTCATAGCATTGACACTCTGTATTCATAGATGTAAAAGTGTCATGACTGGGTTAAAGTCTAACTCTTCCAGAGATACAGTCAATGTGAATGGAAACTTTATTTTTCTTTTAGAAAAAAGCATATAGAGCAGAAATGCCCAGTGCTTTTTATGAACAAGTTTATACAGTTGATTGGGTGCAACTAGTATGTCAATTTTATCTCTATAGGTGAGCATATTTCTGAATTCTTAAACTGTTTCTATTACTTTTCAGAAGTGACAGGTAGTTTATCTTGTACTGTGCCATGTAACCAACTCTCAAAGTGGTTCAGAGAATTGGAAGAAATTAGATCCATGTTACTTTTCCCAAAGCCAGCACTACTGTATTTTGTTTGACTGTGATGCCAGATGTACTGTATCAAAACCTGCCTGACAAAGCTGCTGCAGTTGTCCTTGTGTGAATGTCATTCCAGCACAGTTTGTTTTTTTCTTTTTTTTTTTCCTCTCAAGCCTTTTGGGCTGATGTATATGTATTATGTATCAACTCTAAGATGATCCTGGGGGAGTTAAGGACAGGGTTGGGGGACATGAGGGTTTGAATCTGTTTTTTTCTTGCAGATTGTTCCTGTTGTTCAAGGCAAACGTTTGAGTTCTGTGTGTGATTTGTCATAAGTGTCAACATATATAAAATCAAGCATGGATGCATGGGTGAAGGGCCCAATTCAAATCAATGAAAAGAGCAGAAATTTTCCCCTTCACGTTAAGGAAATAAAATTAAGTTTTGTACTCATGTAGACCTGGTGTGTCCAGGATAAAGATCAAGAGATGTCTGCAGTGGGTCATTTAGATTCAGCATCCACCTGACACTATATTACAAGGATAACATTTCAAAGTATGTTCATATTTTGTTGGATGTTCCTGTTCCCTGTGGAGTCCATTCATGTAAGGTCTTTGTGGACAAGGTAGGTATTTGTCCTTATAGTCGCAATTCAAACTGCAGAGTTCAGTTAATTCCTCATTATTTGTGTTCCAGTATCCAGGTTATAGATAGCGTCCCTTTGTTGTGAGCAAACTGCTTGTATGTGACAAATTGGTGTTTCTGGCACAAGCCTCATGCTCTAGAAGATGAGACCACCAGAGACTATAACGAACCAATGAGAAAATTCACTTCCTAATTATCTCTGGCTCATGCCTTGAGACAGAGAGATTTTCTTGGATTCCAATTTTGTGCACGTAATCAGTGGAGGATGCAATGTGTTCCCCTTTCATGTAATTGGCACCTGAAACTAAGGTTTCATGAATAGATCAAAATTCTACTGCATATACAGTTGGACTCTGTGTCTCTTCTCTTGCATTATGTTATCCCCCATTTTTCATTTAATGCCAGATAGAAGAATGTGGTTTGTTGGCTTGCCCTCTCCACATGCTCCTTAATAAAGAGTTAGTTGTTGGCGAAATTGTCTGGGGTAGATCCATTCCCTCCTGTCAAACTGAAGTAGTGGGCTTTTACATGAGTGGCCTGTGCTAGATTTCAGCTCCCTCCCCACTGTCCTTTTAGATTGTCACACCAACTGTAGCATCACTAGGAACTACCTAATAAAAGGCAATCAGTGCACAGATAATGTGAGCTTATGTATAAGGAATAAGTGCACTGAGGGTGGTGACCATCCCATAGCAGTGTACATCCTCTGCTCTGCCCTTTCTGTGATGCCCTCTTTGGTCCCTGGGGGCTGGTGGGGAGCCCCTTGTACAGGACATGGGAATTGCAGATGTCTGGGAGCTGGCTTGTTTCACCTCTTCTGCTCTGTGAACTTAGAGGACTGAAAAGCTCTATGCTGCCAAATTGTGGAGAGCCACAGTGGATGGCAGGACTCTCATTTCTGTGGCATGAGAACAGGACTTTAACTAAACAGTATGGTATAAAATAGGTGCCACACAAGCACTTGTTAATTTGCAGCAAGCAAACCTTGTGTCCGTGCAAGTCAGGGAGCTTTTGGTGTTATTAATTTTACCTATTAGAAATGAGGTCCTAAATGAGGCATTAACATTTAGCTTGTAAGCCTCAGGAGGGGATATTATTTAAAAGAAATAAAATTAGATGGCTGCCACTGGAAACTTTGGAGTAAAGTGTCATTAGAGTGTACTGACTGACATTGAGGCTGGATTTGGAAACTTAATTTTTTTTTTTTTTTTCCCCTCATTGCAAATTTGAATCTCTGGATTGGATTAAAAAAGCTGAGTGTGAGCACTTAGAAGATGCTGACTTAAAAAAAGAGGGCTGTGTGTATGAATGCATGTAGATGTACACATGCACCCACCCATCTTCTCTCTCCCTACAAAATTTGTAATTGGCAGCCCAGGTAATCCAAATGCATTGATTTCTGAAGTGCAAACCCTGTTCTCCTAGCAAGGCTGCTATAAGGAATAAGAAGTTCTTTGTTATTAAAAGAAATCCCAGAAGTGCCAAGGGCTCCATGTAGGTCCCTTTATTTTACTAATTGAAATGTATAGTCAGTGTGGGTTCTCATTTCTGTTTTTTCTTCTCAACTTACATGTTTGGAAACATCCAGCTTGAGAGAAGAAATGATTTTATGAATTCCTTCTAGGCTATGGAAGAGCAGGATTTTTTTAGGGGGGGGGGGGGCATATCAGCTTAAACAGAAAGATTGCCTCTTCAAGGTAGCCTTCATCTTGTTTGTGCCAGGCTGTAGACACTGAAGGATGACTTTGCATCCGTTATTATCAGTCACTCCTGCAATGGCTTCACACTTCTATGAAAAAACTTAAAAGAAGGTGCTGGGGGAAATGGAAAATAGAAGCAATGCAATTGAGCAGAATTTCTCATGGCATTGTGATTCCAGGGGTTTGGGAGCTGGTAACTCTATCCAACGAATGTCATGAAGGTGGGTGGGCCGTGCCATGGAAAAGCAGGTGTGAAATGCTCATATCCTGTAAATGCCTGCTCTTCATCTTGCAATGAGAAGTAGCCTTGATTTTGAGGATGTGAGTAAAGTGATCCGTGTGTGGCTTTGCAGGATCTGGTTGGTCCCCCTTCTCTTTGGTAGGTGAAAGAGCAGGATATGAGGATACACGGTCCCTTCTCAACTGTGCTTGTTCTGTGATTGAACTGCTGCTACTTTTGAACGTTGTCCCAGGCTAAAAGAGGCCATCCTTGGTAATCTTAATAGCAAAAGATCGTGTCTTTTTATATCAGTTGGCGGAGTGGTAGGAGATGGTTTATAATTGCAGAGTCCACACATAATCCACAAGGCTTTGTTGGGTTTCAGTCCACTTCTCAAACACATTGTACTCTTAAAAGCAGAGAACTGTGGACTTTTCCTAGTTCTTTTATTTTAAAAGCCAACACTTTCTATTAATTTTTGAGACATTCCAACAATTCCAGATACATTTTTGTAAATGGTAAAAAGGTGGATTTTGGGACCCTTGGAGAGTAATGTCATCTGAATTCATGTAACAAATGACATTGTAGCTAGTAATTTTTGTGCTTTTTTGGCTGATAAATTATTATATAAGGGACTCCAAAATGGATAACTTCTAGGGATTTTTGGATTAGGGAAGGTAGACATATAATTAATAAGGTGGCTATAATTGGATCCTGTGGATGATCTCTACTGTAATACCTTGTCTTAAAACAAAGAGCTTTAGGTAGTTAAAATCCTTTTAAAGACTATTTGCATTATTGTGCTTTAAAGTTGATTGATAGGCAGGCAGAACAAAAATGTTATCTGAGGTGACCTGACATGAAATAGCACATTCTGCACCCACACTGGTGGGTACCAGAAGCCGAATATGTCCTCCTAGTAATCTGTATTTTTACACCCCATGTTGGAAGTGTGAGCAGAGAATTTATAGTAACTGAGGGGGAGGGAATTAACACTTTTTAAACACTCAGTGATTAATAAAATGTGTCAGTTTGGGTCGTAAATGTAAACCTGATAAAGCCTGTCTTGATTACGTATTTTGGTCTTGATTAACTTCTAAAACATGTTTGAGTTTCTAGGTGGGGATAGGCCTTTATCTTTGGAGATAAGTGTGTGTATGTGTGCACATAATTATGAAGTTGATGCAATTGCCAATTAAGTGGGACAAGTACACCAGAGAATCAAGGTGGCTATTGACACACATATTCTGCCTCCCAAGCATTGCTGTGTCTCCCTCTCTTGGTTTAGTAATTGTTATAGGATCAGTCAGCTGGACATTGTGCAAAGTTCCTGCCACCGTTGCACTGGCAGTCTCATGGACCGTGCTGGCAGATCTCTGCCTCTTCACCTTCCTTCTCTTCCCAAACTAGATTTTGTGGTGCTTTGTGGCAAGTTTAAGGAGGAATGTGGCTGCCTGCTAGGCTCTTGAATTTGGGGTTTTGTTTTGGGCAAGCCATAAGATCTTATGACTTTTTTTCTGAAGGGAGTATATTGAGTGGTTTGAATTTGCTGGTGGATTGGTTGCACGAGGGCTGCGTGATTGACTTGCAGGAGTCAATGGTCGCTTTTCTGTTGATTTTAGCGAGCACTGGGTCAGGTCTGCTGTGCCAGAGCAGAGGCTTTTTGAATTGCATAAATCATCCCCCTTGGTGGTAGAAATATAGGATTGCAGGCTTGGGTGGAGCTCTGAACTGTTTCTTTCCTGTAAATCTGGGTCATTGGCTTGGTTATATCAATTCTGGATCAAAGCTACTGTAATGAAAAGCAGAATTTGTCCCTTTGTGTCTTCCTACAGAGCAGTCTACAACAGAATAACAGTTTTGCTTTTCTCCTTTCTCACTTGTCCTCCACAGAGTACTTCTGCTCTCAAGTAAACGGTAGCTTTTCCCTCATAGAAATACATGCTTGAGATATTGAAGGGAGCACTGTCTATTTTCATTAGTTTCAGTGGAAATGACACTGACAGATAAGCTATATGTAACCATTAGCATGCAGGCCATCAATATGATCGAAGTCTTCCGGTCCTGCTGTAGAGCTTCTCTATCCCACACAGAAAAGGCTATTAATATTTCTGGTGTGGCAGCAAAAGTGTAATTCCATTAAAGAAAAAAAACTGAGAAAAAGTTGGGGCTTGTAGGGCTGTTGACTCTTTTGAGATAAAACTCTTTTGAGACACTAAATGAGCTGAAATGGATAATATAAGGCAGATAAGATTTAATTAAAATAATCTTAATATCTGGCTGTCTTGATCCAGTTTATTTTTTCCCCCAGAATGCACCAGTGTTTCTGGTGAGTCTTTCCCCATTCTGTTGCGAGTTTCCCAAATTCTTTTCTTAAAATCTTTCAGAATAAAGAAAGAATTTTCACAGAGGATGCCAGGACAGTTTGTAAAACAAAAATATACATGGGGGCTATCGTGTCCAAATGATTAGTAATGCACAAAGCCTGTACATCAGTATAGCGTTAGTGACTTACAGCCTCATCTATCTCAAGAATCCTGTAACCAGTGTGGTAACATATTACTGTGAGAACTCTTTGTGCAACTGGAAATGTGTCTTGTTCCCTCTGGTGTGGTTGGGCACCACAGGAACCAGGCCATAACTCTTGCATGTCCAAACTAGCTTGGGTTGTTTCTCATTGCCAGTCTTTACATAGACTTTTCCTCCCTTCATTTGAGTTTTGTTTGTACTCTTCAGTCCTTTTGCTTTTTTCTGCATTCATTGGGATGTGATGTGATCAAGAATTATTTCATGCTCCCTTTCCAGCTGTGAGGGGATCTCTTGTCATCAGATTGTACCTCAACTGCTTTTACCTTGCCAGAAGGGTTTATGCCTGGTGTACTTCTCCAGCATTGTGGGAGCCTGGAAACACTGCTGAACGTCAAGCAATATGTTGTATATTGGTTAATGGCAAGTCTGTGCTTTCTTGTTAACTGCTGCCACTAGCTTTCACTAGCAGCACGCTAGGAGCAGTATTTCTGGAAATCTTTGAGAGTTTGGGCACAAGTCTACTTCTATGGGGGTAATAGTTTGCTTTAAGCAGAAGGCTTAAAAGTAGGCCCATGCTTTCTTTTTTTCACAGGTTATCTTCTACGTAATTTTCAACACGGAGTGGTTGTCTAAGTGAAAGTGTCATGGCAATGCTGTTATACTAATGCCTATTGAGATGTCATGTTATGGATTGGATGTAGACAAACTGAGATGGAGGCCATGCCTGTCCTTACACATCTCTTTTCTGGAATAGCAATCGTGTCTTACTCCAGATAGTATTGTGCTTGGAAAGCTTTTGCCAGTGAAAGTTTTACTGAATTGATGAATATAGGTAACAAAAAGACCTGCCTCTTCTAATTTTCTTTTGCCCTTGTGTCCAGATCCTCTGGAGGCTTTGCCATCAAATCTAAGCTTATTTCAAAAAACAAACAAACAAATTCACCAAAACAAACAAACTACCCCAAAAACCCAAGAGCACATACAATAAAACCATGCCCCCTCTATGGTCTTCCTATGTCAGCAAATCTCTTGAATGTCAATCAATTCACAATTAATGAAATGATCTATCCTGAATTTTTACTCAAATGCCCATGATTAACATATCATAGAATGCTTTGTGTTGGAAGAGACCTTTAAAGGTCGTCTAGTCCACCTCCCCTTCAGTGAGCAGGGACATCTTTAGCTACATCAGGTTGCTCAGAGCCCCATCCAGCCTGACCTTGAATTTTTCCAGGGATAGGGCTGTAAATTAAAATATTGCCTCTCTGTAAAATATAATGTCCCTGTGCTTCACTCATTCTTATTTTATTGCAGTTTTATGGTAAAAGTTCCTATGACTTATCAAAGTGTGGAGGACTTTCATCCAGAAGAGAGGGTGAAAAGATTGAAGTTCATATTCAAGTGGACTGTTGCCCTTAGCTGACAGGAAGGAGTCGTCAGTTCCTGCTTTTCTTTTATCTCTGTTCTTGGTCTTCTGCAGCACCAGGACGCTCTCTACTCTTGCAGCTCTGCTGAAGCAGATCTTGAGGGCAGGAGTCTGTTGTGCCTGACTTGCAGTGGCAACATGGACACATGTAACACAGCTGCTTTGAACCTGTCCAGTTCAACATAGGTAGGGGGTAGCCCCAGCACCACAGAATAGCAAGTTATTACTGAAAACAGTTGCTGGCTACCAAAGCTGGTAATGCCTAAACATTTATTCAAACTCAGGTGTGAGGCTATCCTTGACTCCAGTTACCATGTCACTTCTGCATTGCTTTGAAAGGGAATTGTGTGCAGATATGGGCATCATGGGAGCTCCAATGTGTGGATGGAGAGAACACTCACACTTTCATTCTGCTGAAGTAAGGGTACATATGTCCCTGTCTGCAGCACAGGTGAGCCAAGCGTAGATTGACCATAGATTCTCACTTGTGTTCCTCACTGCCTGTCTTGTATTGCCATATACCAACACCATGAGCTTATGCTAGGTAAGTGGGTCAGCTGGCCTCCTTCCTAGGGTAGGCAGATGCCCTGCTTTGTAGGGTATTAGGCTGGGCCGCCACTGTGAGCAGTGTGGACTCAACATCTGTGTCAGGATGAGTTGTGGCCCAGCACTGTTCTTGGATAGTGCTGCTACCAGTGGCTTTTGTGGGTAATCTGCTTTGTTGGGAGACTAGGTTGCAGTAAAATGGCCAAATCAGCAAAATTAACCTCCTTCCTAGCATATGCCCATAACCATTCAGGAGGAGACTGAAGGAGCCAGGAGTTGCACTTCTGTTGCCAGGACCGTCTTTTCCTTCCCAACTTGCACATCCCTGTTCTGCTGATACTGCCCAAAGACACGGTCATTCAGTAGGAAGCCTGGAGCTTAGTAGGTCAAACAGACAACAGGTGAATTGCCCTATACTATGGTGTGTGATTAAACTAGAGGTATAAATCATTAATAAATTATCTGGTATTTCCCACCTCTTATTGTTTGAGTTCAGAAGATTTTTACTTCCTGGTCAGAAAGTTAATATGTTACTTGTAAACTCTTAATGAGTTATTTTTACTGCATCTTTGTTTATATTTAATCCTTCTCTTCTTTTAATATGGGGGAATATAGGTGTCAGGGAGCAGGGCTCCCCATGAGGGAGGGGAGATGAGATGGGAGTTGAGGGAGAGTCCTCAATGATGAGGTGCAGACCCAAGCACGGTGGTGACAGGCTCTGGTCCCAAGTAGGGTGAGGTAACAAGTTGAGAATGTATCCACCCAGAAATGAGGGCCTAACTATAAAGAGGGTATGATGCCCATCTAAGAAGACCAGCCATTAAGTTTGTGCATCAGGAGAAAAGGCTGGACATAGGGTTGCCCATGACATAGCTTAGGTCAGGACTGGGTGCCCAGGCTTGAGCTTAAATAGGCACAGGGGCTTGTGGGCAATGGGTGTGGATGGGGCTTCCTAGGGAGGCTGGTCAGGGCAACTAAGGTCTGTTGGTGCCCACAGGTCCCTGGCAGTAGAGCTGCTAGCTCATTTTCATGATTTACTAACTTACTGACTTCAGAAGAAGCTCTTGTAACAGGCATCACAGACAGCCTTGTGCTGGCGAGGATCCTCGAGACAGTAGGCAGGGAGGAGAATTTGCTGTTCTAGTTGTTCCACCACCATGATCATAAGGATTTCATGTTTTGTGTAGTGGGTTACAGTTAATCTTGGCTTTTAGACTTTCCCAGTTTTGGATGTTAAATGCAAAGATGCTTTGGGGGAGGAGTAATCTCAAACCACAACATGGAAAGACATAGCAGTTATAGTTGGGAACACCCCGTACCTGCTGAGTATCTACTTCTTCAGACATAATGAAGTTAGTTATCCTTCAGATGACTGAGGCAAGATCTGATGTAATCCTGGGATTTGCAGTATTGTTCCAATATTTAAGCCCACAGTTTGGGAAGAGATGGATATAAGAGGATAAAAGGTTGGTGGGTTATCTGATCTTGTTCTGTTGAGGTGGAAGATTCCCAATTAGGAGAATCTATTTCATCATGAATATTCAAAGGAAAACTAGTAATTTTCTGCTGAATGGACACACATAGCCTGGCACATATTTGTAGAGGGGCAGGACTGACTTTCCAAGTGTGCAGTCCCTGGCAGCATTATCTGATGACATGCAAGTACATTGAAGGTCATGTCTTTTGTTGCTTTCCCTTCTGCCATGAACCTGTTGCCCCCTTTAGTGTACTGACTCTGGTGTTGGTATGCAAAATACACCAGTGTGTATGCTGGGCCATTCTTCAAGGTTAATGTTGGTATGCGCTGGAACTGGTGGTGAAGCAGGCAAAACCTGATCAAAGCACATGCCTAGTTGGAATTTTAGATCATGCTTTAAAAACGTTGGATTTTCAAATACTCCCATTAGTGGGCATTATTACTGAGGAGAAATGTGTGTACCAGGTAGTTCTTTGAGTCAGAATTTAAGTACAAGTAAAAAGAGATTACAGAACTTAATATTATTAAATAAATAATTTCATTAAACAAAGACACCACTAGAACTTGTGGATGCATGTAGGATGTGTGACTTCCTTACTCTTGGCTGTGCAGAAGGTTATTTTCGAGGGAGGGGGTTGTAGTTCCAAGGGAGTGAGCCGAAGAAACATACGTGGATTCAGCCAAGAAGTGTCAACCTAACTAGCAACAGATTCCATGGTTTGCATTGGAATAATAAATGAAGAAGTAAATTTATAATTATTCCCTTGGAACTTTATGCTTTTGCCACGTATCCTAGTTAATTTGCAAATGAATATTCTTTTGCAGTGTTTCCTGTCAATCAGGTGTTTTTCACTCTGTCAGTCACCACCTTAGGGCTGAGTTATCAGCACTAACATACTTCAGGTTAAATTGGGAGGTAACAGGTACAAGTGAGAACAGTTTATCTCCAGTAGTAAGGACAAGTTCCCCTAATTCTCAATTATGTGTCACTCAATTCCATTATGACAGGAATTTATTAGCCTTGTCTTACGAACAATTTAGTATGCCACTTTCTACTGTTAAAGATTGCATTTTTATGATGTATTATTGATTAATATTGTTAGTATTTATGTTTTACCACCGATTATTCTTGGCTGTAATTTCTGTCTTGTGCTTGACTGTTTTTCCCTGTTCTTTTTACTGAAACATATTATTCAGGGGCAATATCTTAAGGCAGACATTTCCACCTGTGCATAGGACTGGGAAGTGTAAGTAATTACTTGATAGGATGGCCAGAAAGACTTCAAAGCCATAGGAGAGTTTCTTAGGACTTTTCTGTCAAGATTGACTGACAAGTGAGATTTGTTTAATATTTTTAGTTTGATCTTTAGAGCATTGCTGTAGAACAGCAATAGCATAGACAGTCGTGCTGCTTGGCTCTGGCAGTAATCTTTACAATGCTAGAAATAAGCTGCAGGCTACTGGTGTTGCCAGTTCTGTCGTGTTGAAGATAGGCAAGAAGAGAGATACAGCGCTGATGTGAAAAACAAATGCTTCTTGGTTTATCTTCATATAGTACCAAAAAACTTCTCCTTATTTATGTAGGTCTGAAAGAGACAGATTTTATGGCATCAGAGAGCTTAATCTTGAGCTTAGAGTTCTAGTGAAGCCAAACCTTAACAGAAGTTTAATTGAAAAGTTTTGTCAAGTGCTCTGGCTATAAGAAGTTAAATCCCAGGAAAGAGAATTTAAATTTATGTCAATTTTCACAGAGTTAATCTCTGCAGATCAGATCTTAATGCAAGACTGACAATTTGGGTCATGTTTGAAATTGATTCAGAGATTGGTCCTTGATCGTTTTAGATCCTCAGTTCCAAAGCTGATTTGTGAGGTGTGATTGAGGATCAAAGCCTAAATGTCACTTCGTTTCAAGCTTGAGGGTCAGACTGAAGGGTCTTGTTTTAAAGTGGGTTTTTGTTGCATACGGTAGCTTCAAGTGCGAAATACACCATTGTACTGAAAATCTCCAGTCTTTGAGGCTTAAAGGACTCCTTTAAGATGAAGGTGAAGCTGTTTGTGTACTGGTAAGCGTTATAAGAAGAGTAGCACACAGAACTCTGGCAAAAGAGAAACATTGCTGCGGACTTAAAAGATGAGTGTTTGAAGGCAATGGCTTTGGCTGTGTTTGAAGTTGTAGCATTTGTGAGTAAGGACATGCTGTTCTCTCGCAGGGTGGGAGGCTGGGAAGGATTTGTTAGTCTCAAGAGGATGGCAGCTTTGGTAGGATATAGTCACTTAGCTGCCACTGCATCAATGCATAGGGCTAATGTGCTTATGGCTAATGCAGTGAGGAAAAGTCAATGCAGAGGATGTTTTTAGAAACATGTTTACAGACACGGCTGTAACTATGTTACACCTTTAAATCGCCCTTACAGACATGGCTGTCAAAACCAAGTCAGAGCTGGAGAGGAGATGGGAGTTTTCTGTCCTTCTTGGACATGGGGGGAAAAAACCTCATTGCATATAATCATCTTCCCACCTTTCCTCACCTGTATGATGTGCTACAGGTGCTGCAGTGCAGGTGTACAGCTGGGAGGTGAGGACAAACAGAATGGGACTGTCAGGGGGTCACAAGTAAGGAGGTCACATAGGGAAATGCTGTGAAAAGAACTGAGGGTAAAACAAATGTGCATGCAGAGAGGAAGTCTGTCTGTTTGCTTGTACTCTTTCTGTGTTTCTTACATGAGTTATCTGTATATCATCTACTGCGTGTCACCTCCATACAGTTGGCTTTGCCCTGGTCTTATCTGCTCCTGCTCCACTGCTCTGCTAGCTCTGGTACTTGCCTATTTGGTCATCAAAAAACTTCTTTTTTTTTTTTTTNGTGTGGTGAGCTGTTGGGGAGGCACGGGTGTGAACAGCTGGTTAGGTTGGAGTTGCTGACACCATACATAGTCGCAGCTGGATGTACCTCTCAGTGAGCTGTCAGAGTGACCTTACTCTGACTTCCATCAGAGCTGATGAGTTTCAGTAAGAAGCAGATTTACTGTCTGCTTTTATTAAGTTTCTTCCTTTTATTTTCCCTTTCCAGGAAGTCAGTCTTAAGTGGACTGTAACAGAGCCAGCTAAAGATCAGTACAGTGAAGAGGCACTTCTGTTTAGAAATTGCAAGAATGAAACACTTGGCAATAACGGATGTGTCTTTTTGGCAGTATCCAAAGAGCTTGGAAAGTGTTTTTTCTTCATTAACAATCCAAGTTTTACCACTGCTCCTGTGTTTTGGAAGCTTTCTCAGCAACATGATGCAATTGCATAAATCCAAGGTTTTTATTTCTTTATGAAGGACAGGCACTTTAGATGTGGACTTGGTGGTGAAACTGTGCTGGTTCTAGGTCACCTCTACATTTCCCTCAGGCA
The DNA here is from genome assembly GCA_013401335.1 of Brachypteracias leptosomus. Classification (NCBI taxonomy): domain Eukaryota; kingdom Metazoa; phylum Chordata; class Aves; order Coraciiformes; family Brachypteraciidae; genus Brachypteracias; species Brachypteracias leptosomus. Next base: position 215,790 of record VYZX01030798.1, read on the forward strand.
CAGAGAGTGCTGAAAGCCAAGAGGATCTTGTGTCTATCTGAGTTGCTTTAGGTACTGCTGTCAAGCAGAGGCTTCCAGGGAATGCTTTGTCACATACAGGGACACAGATGAAATGAAAAGGGTTTTCTTTTATTTTTATTTAATTCTTTTAATTCCAAACTCAGTGTAAGCTTTCTGCACCTCCAATATGCTCCTAACAATGTGTCACTTTTGGTGGTTCTAGGATAACTTGGAGAGTTTTGTTTAAAACTGTCTCCAGTGGCTTTGAACTAGCCCCAGAGTCTTAATTAAACACTTTTGGTCAGACGTGACTCCACAGTGAGTCAAATCCTTTGCCTTTGGTATTTTGTTTTATTTAACCACTAGGCTATTTCTCTCTATACTGCAACATTCCCGTTCAACTTCCTTTGTGTTAGGAGAGCTTTTCATCAAAAATTATTTAACTGACCTTTTTCTATCTTATTCAAATTTTCATTCTTAGTGACCTATTCCTTCCTGATTTTTTCCTTTTTGCTATCTCCTGCTGTAAACTCGATTGTTTTCAAAGTATATATTGCTTTTCTGTTCTTTGTCCTTTTTCCCGGACCGGTATCTGTACTCCCTTCACTCTCTCTGGCCTCACTTTACATAGAAGTCAGCTATTGCTCAGCCACCTGCCAATGGATTTATCACAGGAGTAGATGTGGGTAAAACTTCTTTTGAAGAGTGAAAATTTGCACTGTCAAAGGCAGTTTTGGGGTCCCTGTAAAAATATTTTCAAATTCAGTTAGCAGTTTTGTCTGAATATATAAAAATGTCTGAACAACATACATAGAGCAGGTTTTGGAAACATCTTCCTTCTCACCAGGTTAGATTTGCAAGCTCTGTGCTTTCTGACAAGGGCCACACTACTTTGCTTGCTTAAGGAAATCGAAACTGAGAGCCCTGGCTAGTTTTACCCAGCTGAGATAAGAAATCAGTGTCCCTCAGGTGGCTTCCAGTGATGTAGAGGAATTAAACTTGTGACTCCTTGTTTTTCAGAAGAGAGCCCATGGCACTGAGCTGAGGGGTTGATTTGGATTGACATCATCTCTATCTTAAAAAGCTGTCCTACTTGGCCAAGAGTGTCAGCCAAAGTGATTATGCCATTTCCCTCCAGCACCTTTTAATTGCTGTTTTCAGTTTAATAGTTTCTTGCTTTCATATCTACTTTGTTAGAAAAATTCAGCAAAATGAGAGAGGAAGAAACTTAGAAGCTTTTCTTTTTGTTTGGAAATTCTGATAAACTTTTTATTTAAGAAAAAAAAATCTAAAGAAAATTTTCTCATGGTTTTGCCACTGAACTACAACAGTTTTTTTTTATAGCATGGGTTTATAGGGTCATTATGAGCTGGCTGACCAACAGTATTTGAAATTGCCAGTTCTCCATGGGAAAGTTCAGTGTGCTTGGCAGCTCAGTTCTGGGCTCTGCCTCTTGCTTCCCTGTTTACTGTCATTAGGCTGGCTTGATTACACTTCTCAAACTCCATGACTGAGATATTGAGATTGGAATGCAGCCCATCATCTGAGAAATTGGAGAATTTCATATGTAAAATATTTACAAAATACCAACAAGTTCTTAGACCTCTAACTGAATGATAGTAATATATATTACTTACTTAATGTGAAATCCACCCTTCTGGGGTGACAACCAGTCCTTCTCCCCAGGCATCCCTGTTTACTCATCTAGCTACATGAATCTTAAAGATCACCTACTGAGTCATCCTGGTCCATGCTGAGCGCTTCTCAACCCACTCACTTATCTGCATCTTTTGCTGCTTATATGTTGTGCTGATGGGTATAGATGTGGTTATTATAATCTCTGGAGTAGGAAACCTGTGAGCAAAGCGAGACCTAATTTGAACCCAATCTCTGAAGAAAGCATGCAAACTTGAAATCAGGACTCCTCTGTAAGCCAACCAGTTAAGTATGAGATGCCTCCTTTCATGTTTGTTGCAGACAGGAAAGAGGTTGGGTTTGAAACATTAGAGTAGCATTTGTTTTGGTGTCTGGACCTCATCAGCACTGTCTGATGGTAGGCCCAGGAGGCTGTAAAAACAATAGTTTAAACTGATAAATATTCCCAGCATGGTGAGGTGAGGGCCTCATGCTGGAAACATTTGCCTATACCAGTACACTTATGTGCAGTATTATGAGATATTTTTGGTTTATTTTGTTAGTAGGAAAGCTGAAACCTCTTCTAAATTGATGTAAAATAGATGACACTGAATGATGCTGAGATGAAGAACTAGAATGTAGTCCATGTTAATTTGATTGGTGAATTGTGAATGCAACTTCTGTATCTAATATAAGTGAACATCATCTAAAATAGATTCAGCATGTGCTTTATGTTGGCTGAGAGGATGCAGGGCTTTAATGCTAATTTGTGACAATGACTATGAAGTATTGGTTGGCAAATGAAGGTGTTTACTCTATAAACATGTTTCAACACACCATGCTTTTCCTGCTGCTCTAGTGCTTACAATGGTGTTTAGGAGGTTATTTGAATATAGGTTAGTGCTAATGTAATGAGCTGGAAGCTCATTCATGTTGTCCCTGTTGTATTTAGGAAGTGCCTCTTCTGTTCTTTCCCCACCCCTCTCCCTGAGTATGTGATCACAGTGACCAGTTGTAAGTCATCCTTTTTATCCCTTAAGTTTCTATTGTGTGATTTCTGGTTTTGGTGTAATTTGGCAATATCTGAGTTCAACTGATGAGCGTATCAATACCATGTGGGGTCTACAGCAGTATCTGGTAGTAGCTGTTCATGCACTGTGGTTTCCAGTGTTGCATTAATAGTTCCCTGAAGCTCTAAGCAACTTTGAAAGAGACTGAAAAGTGATTTAACTCTGAAATTTCTTAAGGGGCTGCATGCTCACTGGAAAACTTCAAGGACTGCATATGGAAAAACTTGAAATTCACTGGTGTTGGCACACTTAGTCCTTTCTTCCACACCACAGGAGCAACCAAGGAACATCAGTTTTTCACAAATATTTTTTCCTTTATAGGTTTTTAATAGTGTTGTGGATGTATGTGGGGATAGTGAATGGGAGAAGAGAATTTTGAAAGCAGACCCTTTGTGTAAAACTTTTTGGCCCTAAAGATAGTGGTTGTGTTTTGAGCCTTAGGTTTAATAGGTCTTTGACTACGCTTGCGAAAGGCGTATGACCTTTCTTGCTCAGAAACAAGTGTTACCCTTTTCCCAGGCGGAGGACTAAAGTGGTTGACTCAGCCTTAGTAGAACTGATGATTCCAGCTTGATACAAGGATTCTAGAAAATGCTCTCTAAAGGAAAAGCGTAGAAAGTTGGATTTTAGAGCAATAAGATGTGGCTGCACTAAAAAGGTGTGCAGGTGATTAAGAAAAAAACCCAAATAAGTGTAATTCTTAGAGAAGTTAAATGTTAATGGCTAGGACATGATAAAGTGTTATAAATAAAAAACCCCCTACTTCATATTATGTATTTAGAGAAATGAGGTGGCTGCCATGCAGAGGGAATAGCTTTATGCTTGCCACAAAAGGAACATGTAGAGATGGAGAAAAGATGTTGTTGAGCTGCATTTCAAATGTGATTATGTTCTAGGGAAGATGATCAGTACAACTTTGGACAGACTATTGTTATTCCCAAACCTAGCTTGTTTTACTACTGTTGTCCATTCCAAGTCACTGAAGCTCAGCCATGATTCTGAGTGAGGTGTGGAAAGTGATGGGCAGTGTAATCTGTCAGCCACAGATACTGGAATGCTCTCTGAAAACAAAAGTTTCCAGAAAGCAATTTCCCCACGCAGAGGAAGAATCAGACTGGCCCTTCCAGAAATTTAGACCGTCTCTCCAAGACACTGAGTACATCTGTTAATCCTTTTGTAGACAAGGATTGTGGCAAGTGAAAATGTTGAAGGTAAAAATTTAATTAGAATTGAAAACCTGAAAGGTACTGGGGAAAACCAACAGCAAAAGACTATTATCTATTTGTGTTAGTGTGGCAATTAAACGATGAAATAAAGGGTAAATTTCAAATGCTGCAAAGTAGAAAAGGCTGCTGGCATGCTTCTTTGTTGATATTGTAGAAATGATAGTTACAGTAAATAGTTTTTCAGGTGTGCAGATCTTGGTACAGATAAGTGATGACTCTGTGGATATGGAGTGCAAGAAGGCAAATGAGCCAATCTAAACAGGACCTCCTTTAAAAGTCCCCAGAAGAAGCAGCAGTAGAAAATTTTAACAAAGCAGCAGTAAACAGTGTGGGAACAGATGAGAAGGAAAATCTGATAGTAATAATCCCAAAGTTGTTGCTGAAAGGTGCTGAAGTGTTTTACAGATTGGTAGATTTATACTGGCCAGAGTGTTTGTCAGGAGTAAATGAAGAAAGGCTTCATGGCACAGAGCAGAGACAGCCCACTAGAGATACTTGCTGTATTTCTGCTTAGACCAGCAGTGGCAGATGTTGGATCCAGATGTGGAGCCAATATGTCTTCTGTCGCAAGGAAAAGCCACATGGTAAAAGCTGATTCATTAAGGAAGCTTTGTAAACTTGTGGTGAAAGACACAACCTTTGGCTGTATAAGTTTAAGCAAATCAAGTAGCTGAGATAAAGCTCTTAGGTGAAAGAGCGAGGTGAGTTCAAAGGTGTGTCAACCAGGTATNTGTAATAACATACATGACAGATTTCATCAGGTTTTGCTGTAGAAGGGCAATGAAACAACAATAATAACTAATGTCTCTGAGGCTGAATTTCAATGTGGAGCATACACCATTAAAATGAATGAAAGCTTGAGGGAATGGCTGAGAAATCTGTTTGTCAAAGGTTCATTCTTTCAGATCTGCTGTGTATCTCCTTGTAAATAGTTAATAGATGTGTAGGTAAATCAATGCTCTGATAGTAGCATGTTAAAGAGATTTCAATTTTGATTTTTAAAAAATTTCATTGACTGATGTTTGAGTAAAGACCAAAATGTAGTGAAGCATAACAAAGAAGGCTACATTCCCCCCACCAAGTTAATTATTAACTACCCCAACAGTTCCCAACTCATCCATTCTGTTGAATGGTAGAAAACAGAGAAGGAATTTGTGTCATGTGCCTGCAAGTTGCTGAGTGTATTCAGTAGGGTGGGAGGTCACCTGGCTTTGTTTCCAGTGTTCAGCTTGTGACAGGGAACTTTTTGCAGAAACCAAGTACTAAGCCATGGCTCAAAGTAGGTTCTTCACTTTAGTCAAAACTTGCATGTCTTGTTTGCACTGAAGGAGTGCCTCATTTGGGAGTGGAGTCCTAAAATACCACACATTACGTATCTATATAATAAAATTTTGGAGTTTCCTTGGTGTAGAGAGGGAAGATGGTTTCCAAAACTTGGTGTCTGATTGCAGAAGGAACCCTCTGTACCATCTTTCTTGGGTCAAAAGCAATAGGACTGCTTTATGGGTCCCCAAGCTTAGGGCATCATGACAAGAATGATGATAGCTACTTCCACGCATGTCCGTGTTTGAAAAGCGCAGAGCTCCTTGCAAGGAAGTGCCCAGGTCTTTCCTACAGTGTTAGCTGTAGGTGCTTCACCCTGGTGAGAGGAGTCTACTGTTTGCAAGCACGCTGTGACAAGAATGGCAGAAGATGAGGGAGATTGATTAGAGTTAATGATGGCCAAATACATGTACTTTGGATGCAGATAAATTTAGAATCACCAGAAGAGCTTTTGCACAAAGGAAGAAAAACAAATAATTAAAGCTTGACACTTCTTTAGTTTTAAAAGAAGTCATACAATATGGATATCTGCAGTAGTGAGAAATGATGATCTGTCCTGAACCATGACTCCCTAGAGTGAGTAACCTGTGAGTCAGGCCTTCAAGAAGAAAAAAACAATGCCCTATGAGATTCGTGATCACTTTATTTCACCTGGCAAATATATGGGTTACACTTTGAAATAGAACACTGAATTTTGGATCTCTATTGTTTTGTTTCACAGTCCATCTGCCTGAAGAGCAAACACAATTAGATGGTTTGGTTCCATACCCCAAAGGAAATGATGTCTTAGATCTGTATGCCACAAAATACCTGACACATAAATAAATGGTAGCTGTTCCTTTTCTTGAATCTTTCACACAACGTTGTAATTTTTTGGAAAACTTCACCGATTTTGTTTATTCCAAAAGTCTAAAATACCACAAGATGATGGTACAAGTCCATGGTGATGTTGCTAATGACTTTCTTTGGCAAATCACAGATCCTTTTGGGGATCGTTCAGATGTAAGGCAGAAGGTGGGCTTAGTCTAAAGCACGTCCTGAAAACGTGGAAAAATCTCAAAGATGTCATTTCTGACAGCAGGCTTTCACTCTAAATCTCTCCTGTGATAATGAATCACTGCCATTCCCTAATAAAGTTAGTTAAATGAGCACTTGGCTGCCTCTGTAGCTAAAAGTAGTTTAAGCTACTGGATATGGTTGATCATTCAGGTGCTATGCTGTGTCTTTTCTTGCAGCCTGTTCCTATTAAAATCTGTCAGAAGTCTTTGTCCAGCAGCCTGATCCAGGGGCCATCACTGTAATAACGGCACATTGTTCTTCCCACTGGGATGTGACCATGAGACATTAGCTGCTGTATAAAAGCGTTATGCTCTTAAAATTGGTTGTTGAGTTGAACAAGGTAAAACAAGCTGTAACGTGAACTTTTTGTCAGAAATAGTGAAAGTCTCAGAAAGTCAGGTGAACTCAGTATTTTTGTTCAACCTTATTAAAGTGACCCAATCTAAAAGAAGATGCTACTCTTTGATAGATCCTACTTCTGTGGAAGTGGTTTGGAGCAGGGACTGCCACCTCTTCCTGCTTGGAGGCTTCGTAGAGCAGTGCTGCTGTGCCTCTCACTGAGGCTTCTGCAAGCAGATAATCATCTTGTAAGCATGTGTCTATGCTATCTTGACCTTGCAGCTGTCTCTCTGATCATAGACTATATAGTGGGACAAAAACCTGTTCTTTAAAGTTGATGGCAGTTCCCAGTATCTGTATGTAGCTGTAACAGAAGACTGCTTATTGTCACTTTTGTGCCAAAATAAGGCCTGGTTGGCATGATAGAACTTGTAAGAGGTCAGATGTGTTAAACAGCATGGCAGATAGTAGATAAAACTTGTGTAGTGATTTTTTTTTTCCTAGTTGCTGTTCTTCTATAATTTTTTGCTAGTAATTTAGGCCAATTATGTTTTAAGCACAGTATTGCAAATTACCCATCCTTGTGTTTTAAGCAAAACATCACTGGCTACTTTTAGTCACAGGAGTGCATAACTTTGAAGCATTTTAACAAAGTGATTTTAATTTGGAAAAACTTCAGGCAGAGAGTTGCTCTGTATAAGACAGAAACATCTAATGTATAAGACAGACAATCTAGTTGTTCTTCCGTGTTGTTTTTAATCAGGCTTTATTAAGATGCAGTGGTATGTGCCACTTGTTTCTTATTAGAAACTAGCAAGATGTATTTTCATAACTTGTAACTCTACTCCAGGTATTTTTGTCCTTCCAATAGAAATTTAGATTTATTCTATCAACATTTCAAATTCACTATTGCTTTTCACATGTGACAAGATCCCTGCATAATTTCACTTGTGGGCTGGTGAAGGTGAGAGCCATTCCCAGTCCCCAGGCTGCAGTGGGAGGTTATGGCTCCAAGAGCAGGATCTGGCCTCCTCCACTGCGGGCTGTGAGAGTGTGAGGGGAAGACTCCAGGGTTCAGGCTGCAGAGGGGTTTGTCATTTATCATCACAAGGCTACAGCATCTGAAGCAGACTGACTCATCCCCTTCCCAGTGACTCACTATATGTTTTCTTTTTCCTCAGTGGAAAAATAACTCCTATATTTCTGATGGGATTCAAAGTGAGAGCCAGAACAGTTTATATCAGTAAAAGGCAAATACATATTTAGAAATATTTTTATTACAGGAGTCCTGGTACCCTGGGAGATACATGCTGATGTGGTTTGAGGCAAGAACTCAGTCAAAATGTGTATTGTTTCAACTGTCAGGAGTGGGGAAGGATGCCCTGGCACAGAAACAAAGTAGCTTGCTCATGGTTGTGTTGGGGTTTTATGTGGAGTCAGGCAGTGAATATGTCTCTCCTGATTCACCTCTGGTCCTATATATCTTCAGCCACTACACCTCTCAGGGTGTTTTGGCTGAGTTTGTCTTTTCTCTGAGTTAGTATGCAAGTATAAGTGGATTTGGTTTTCTAAGTTATCTATTTGTGTTTGATAGTTTTGCTTCTTTTTCATCTTCAATGGTCTGAAGACCCTCTTCCTGTACCAGTTTATTCTATTTACTTGGTTGTTTTAGTTAAGGGACAAGAATTTAATCATAGGAGCTCTTATGCTAGTACCTCACTTCATTCAACTAGATCTGCCTCCATTTGTTTTGTGGTGTGACATTTCAGTCACAACTCTGCCCTCCTCCATGATCAAATGTTATATTCTCATGTAACTTGTAAATAGAGGACCTGATTCACCAGTGTCTTACTGTGCATTTACACAGAGGCCTCTAATAGAGTTAATGAAGCTGAATTTTGTGCCAAACCAAATAATGCTGTCCTCTATCTCCATAGAAGATTTAGGGGGGAAAGGCTGTGCATCACAGGAGCCTGTTGCAGATGCTGCGTCTGTAGCCTGGCTGGGGAGCTGAGATAGTAGGGTGGGAGCAGGCAGCTGACATGAAACACTGCAATTACACAGCCCAGTTAAAATGGTTTAGTTTTTGAGCAAAAACAGATGAATAACTCTGTGGAAGGAAGATACTAAAAGTTCAATTCCTTCACAGTACTTCAGCTTCTTTCAGAGAGCTGTTAAATAAAATCCTCTGGTGTTTGTGCTTGCTAGAGACTCTGCAATCAGATCTGCATGCATTAACTTCCCCTACTTACAGCTTATTAATTTTTTTTATTTAGTACTTACATTGAGGCAACAGTGAATGATAGAAACTTACTCTACTGGAAGTCTAAGCATGTATGTGCTCAAATGTGAGAAAGTCACTTTGACTGGCACCTCGTGTTTTGATAGCAGTTTAGTAGGTCTGTGCTCCAAGCTCTGTGTGCATCATTGGGAGTTGTGGGATGTGTGTGTGCTGATGGATTTAAACATAATTTTTGAGGCTGCTGCATGCTTTTTCTTGCTGTAATTGATGTTTTTCCTAACTACCCTGGAATGGCATTGCTAATCTTCATTTTAACCTCTTGATCCTATATCATGCTAGCATCACCATGAGTTACAGAACAGTGCAGGGCTATAGGGTGGGTCTATCTGGGGCTCAGGGAAGACACAGCCACATCTAGTTTCCCAGCTTTACACTCGGATGCTTGTATCTCAGGGAAGGGGTGACAATGTGGGCAGCTCTTTGCCAGTCAGAGCCTTTTATCCTCAGTCTTGTTTTCTGTGGCCAGTCGTGAAACCCTTAGGGTAGTTCTGCATCTGAGCACGGGCAGTATGAGGGAAAAACTTGTCTTGCATCTGTCTGGGGAGGCGTTTAGTGAGGCAGAAGAACATTTCCTAAACATTTCAGTGAAGAACAGAGGGTGTTTTAAACAGGAATGAATAATACAGATGCTGCCCATGTTCTCTTTGGCTAGTCAAGATAGCAGATTCACACTTTTGTTTCATCAAAATGACTGTGGTGAAACACTGAAAGAAGATTGAATTCAGGTTGTGAAGGATGGTGTGCTCTGATCAGGAACTGAAGCAAAAGTCTGTCTGAACCATAACAGTGTTTTGCAAAGACGGCACTTTACCTGGCTTGACACTGGTGTGCAGGGCTCCAGTATTTAGACTGAACTGCCTCAAACTCTTCTCCAGCTCCTTTGTAATTTGAACAGCACTTCTCCCCTACACTTACATGACCTTCAAAAGTCAAAGTGTCTGTGGAATAGAGATAGATGACTTTCAGTTGCAGTAGTTGTTTTTTTTCGTTTGCTTTGCCTAAATTGAATTGTCTTGAAATCAATAGCTGATTTATTTGAGGTTCACACTGTGTCATTGACTTATTGATACTTTTCTAAGTTAAACAGTTTGTTAAACATTAGAGTAGTCTTCCTGAGATTTGCTGGTTAAAGTTTTGAATTCTCTTGCATTAAAACTTCCTTTCTTTTCCAAAACTTTTTAGAAAGTCATTAACAACCTTCAGCCCACAAAATTCATATAAAGAAGTTTTTGTTGACTCTGAATTTGTTAAACCTACATTAGTGTGAGATGTTACTTGTTTCTGAGACAGTTCTTGTAAATTTAGTATAAAATATTGTTCAGAAACATGAGGCAAGGCTGTCTTCAACTTGCAGAAAGATGATTCAAGATGCTTATATGTCTTCTAATGAATGATTGACAGAAATTGCTTAGAGTTCATCTCAGGAACTTTTCCCAAGTTACAAGTATGGAAATGTGACATATGAAGGAAACATTTTTTTAAGAAGAGTTTGGGCATTCATTTTATTTCAGCACTAGGATTTGAGATTCTCTTGTTCTCTCTTCCTTCTCTTTTTCCAAATGCTCAGATTTCATGTAGGTGGCTAAAAAAGGACTAGGTTATTGAAAAACTCAATTGTACAGTTAAGGTTCTTTCATAAATTTGTCTAGTGGTGCCTAAAACTGCCCCAAGTCCTGGTTCTCAACACCTTTTGTTTTTTGTTTGTTTTGTTGGGTTTTTTTTTTCTTCTAAATGGCCTTAGGACCCTGAAGAGCCATAAAGGCTTTTCTGAAGCTTTATTTTCAAGCTTTCCCTCCACAGCCCTATTGGTGTTCCTTCCTTTTCATACAAGAACTGAGGTCCTCGTTTTGTTGAGCAACTCTGTGAGCTGATGCTGGACAAAACCCCTGTTATATTGAGGAGGGCAAGGAGAACTGGGGCGAGCAGAGACTCTTACAGACTGTTACTCTCAGTGGATGCTGAGGTGTGTGAGGTGAACCCTGATGGGCTGGCACCTGGACTTGGGTGAGCAGCTGGAGGCAAGGTCACACGTGAAGCTTGGCAACATTGCTGCACAGTGTCTGCTTTGGGCTGCCTTTCTCTTCTCACCCATCCTGTCCCAAAGCAGACACGCTTTCTGAACCAGCATCCTGCTCAGTGGCCTCTGCTCCCCTCCTTCCTCTTTCTTGGAAGGCGAGGCTGGGCAAGGTGCTGTCATTTGATGTTAGTGGGGACCAAGCTAAACAGCCTCAGACTGTCAGGAAAGAAGATGGGTTTGGACAGGCAGCAGCAGGGGAAGCCGCCTTCCAAAACCCTGGCTCTCTGCATGACTAGCTTCTGTGGGTCATTGGGATATGTGGCATGAGGAGAGCCTGGGCCATGCAGGGGCTTCTTCCACTGGGTGGGCTCATCTGCAGCCCCAGGGTGGTGGCAGCAGGACTGTCACTGGGAGCAGTTGCCTCTGAGGGGAGGGAAGCAGGAGGTGGAGGCAGCATCCAGACATCTGCTGCTGAGGCAGAGGCAAGATTTATTTGACATTGCTATGGTCCGAATCTCCAGATGCCAGGAGGAAGAGGCAGGGAGAAGGACTGTGATTAGTTTAACTGGCCACAGATGTGTAACAAGAGGAAACTGGAGAGAAAGCAAATTATAGGGCAGATTCTAGCTCTGGCTGTTGCTTTAAACAAATGGATCCTGTACTGCCCTTGGGGCTGGATGTGTTTATACGTTGGGGCTTGGTCTCTGGAGAGAGATATTTAGTGGTTCAATCTGTTGGAGGGACATTGTGACAAGTAGAGAGATCAACCATACAAATAAAAACTCATCTTTCCAGTTAGTGCACTTCCCAGAATCCAGCTCTCTTGCTTGCTCTCAGCGCTGCTTGTGGATGCATGCAACTCCCCTTCTCTGCAATGACATGGAATGGTTGATGTCCACCATGCTGCTTACAAGGTGGAAAACCTTTGGGTGACTTTCCTAGGCTCCTTATGTAGAAGGCATTGCATGCAACAGCTGGCCAGCTCAAAGAGGATCTTTGCTCAGCCTCCAGCTTGCTGAGTGCCTTCACTTCTGTGTAGGGTTTGAACAGAAACAGGACATATCTCTGGCTAACAACTGGGGTTCTCCTGTGTTAGCATTTTATTGTACTAAAGACATTTCAATCCCTGTCTTAAGGGCTTTTCTTAAACTGAAAGAAAAAGGTGAGAGAGGTAGCATGAGCATGTTGGGAAGAGCAGCAGGCCATAACAGATCCAAGGTTTCCAGGCTCTCCTTCAAAAACCTATTAATTTGAATTCCATGTGGATGTTACTGTTGAATTACTTGACATGTTATAGTCTTTCTCCTAAGAACTTACAGGAAGCTTCATTGTGACTTCTCATGTGTTTAATGCATTGCCATTTTAATTTTAATGGCTGTAAAGGAAATACCTTTGTGGAACACTAACCTTAATTGACTTTATTTTAAAAAGCCAAATACAGAGCATAGTTTGTTACAGCTCACTTTTGATCTGTAAGAGATCATACTCAAGTAGAGATCTTGTCAGAATTTTGTCCCAGACTCACAAAAATAATTCCCTCAGAGTGGGGACAGAAGAGTGTGAAAGAGGGAGAAAACTAACACAAAAGGTAAGTGTATTCTGGATCTAATGCATGACTGGCATGGAGTTGGAAGGCAGGTTTAACTCCTCGCCTTGACTCGGCAGTCTGTTATTAGATCCTACCCCCAGTGCAGCTGTCTTTTGAGTATCTAAGTGACTGTGTCCTACACAACTGAGGTACAAGATTACTGTGCATGGTGGGTAGAACCTTGCTCTGTGGGTAGTCCCATCAACTTCAGAGGAACTACTTGTAGTGAAAGGTACTAAGCGGTGTGAGTGTAAGGGCATGGTTCATCAGCTGTTGCCCTGGCACCAGCTCAGGGCTGTAGAGTTGCTGCTTCTGCTTGATTATTTTTGCTGGGCTCTCTATGCCCCTTATGTGAAGTGGCCACCCTTGTCTAGGCAGATTTATCTGATTGTGCTCTGTGAATGATTTGAGTTTGGTTTTTAACTCAGTTTATTTCACAGGATGAGGTAAAGGCACAGGTAGGCATATTTTTTAGTGCTCTGTTCAGCTTTGCAAAGTTAACTCTATCATCCCTGCTGTGGGGGCAGCAATAGGAATAAGGCCATTTACACAGGCCATTTACTCTACTGACTAGCCTAGAGCTGCAAATTCAAGGACTCTTCTTCAGTGATGGATGTGCTTGACAAGCAGAGGTGTGAGAGAAGGACAGAGTTGGATGCCAGCCTGAAAATCATGTGTGCGGCATTTGGGGTTCAGCCGAGTCCTCCTGGGGAGGTGGCTCCTCAGCTGCGAACTAGTCCTGCAGCCACCCACCTACCTCATGATCTGGTGTGTTGCTCCTGCAGTGTGAAAGAAGACCCTGGCAGAGCTAAATGACTGTATTGAATGTTTGCTGCAGTGGGCAGTGTCATTCTCAGATCATCTCATGTAAGCTTCTGCCTGGATGTCATTGGATATAAACTATAGTGTACTGACGTTTTTCACAGTCCTTATGCTTTAATGACAATTATTTGTCACACTTCTGTTTTTGTACTGCTAGCATACAGCACTGAGATCTCCTGCAAAGCTCAGATGGATATCTTAATTAAAAAACCCAAAATCTGGCATACTGTGTATAGATACATTTAGAAGTAATTTAAGGGACTTGGAAAGCTGCAGTTCTCCATGAGGGTATTCTCTGTTTTAAAGAGATAGCTGCTACTTATGGCAAGACATCTGTTATCTGAGCAGCCCTGCAAGGCACTGAACAATACGCCTGTTATTTGGCAGGCCTCCATAGTCACCAGCATCTAAGAATAGCATATGGAAGATCTCCGCTCAGTAGCAGTTGATGTTGATGCATGTGACCAGGTGTGTATTTTAGTTCTTTGTCATATGGAGTCTAAGACCTTAGCTGGTACAGTTTCTACCTCAGGACTACTCTGTTCATGGTCAGATCCTGGTACACCATTGAAGAGACGACTTCTATGTCCCTCATATTCAGATGGATAAAGAGCCACTTCAAACAGCAGAATCCAAGTACCTGCTACCAGCAGAATCATGGGGAAGCTTGCTGATGGAGCTATGGATTTTCTGCTAGGAGCACTGCCTCTTAACATCTTTATTTTATTTTACGTTTCAACATCCCCTCCATGCAATGTTGAGTCTCTGGCATACAAGGGCTAAGACCTTCAGCAACTTTTTCCTCATGGGGAACACTGATATTTTTTTTCCCCTCTGCTGCTCATGTTCCCAGGACTTCCAGGAACTAGATAACTTGGAGAATCTTATTTCAGGCTTTGTTTGACATTGCCCTAAACTTAATGGGAAGAGAAACACATGTAGCTAGGGCTGTGTCTGCACAGAAATAATGTCTTGTGGTTGAAGCAAAAGAAGCATTTTGCTTACAAGGTATTTTTTCCAATGCCTGACTTTGGAGTTGGCAAGAACTGACAATTTCTGTTCCACTGGAAACACTGACCTTTGGGTGCAAAAACCTGTTCCAATGCAAACTAGAAACGAATGCCTTGGTTTCCCTGATGAAGCTTATTTCTCCGCAATATCTTCGCAATGCCTGGAGGCTCTGAGACCTGTGACTTCTAGGTCCAGGCTGGCTGCGCACAGGGCAAAAAGAACTATGTGCTGTTTGGAAACTACTGTTTGTGATTCTTTAATGCCTTGCACCCCTGTTTTAGTTAGTTTTTCTGAGAAGAAGAAATTTTCTGATGACAGCCCAATACTAAGAGGCAATAGAAACACCATGCTTGGAGGCTCTTCTAGAAACCATTGAGGTCCCTGGAGAACACCATAGTTGAGTATATTCTTGTTCAGGGACAAGGAATTGGAAGAGAGGGACAAAAAACAGGGTGAAACTTCAGTTGATATGAGCTGATGTAATTTATGATCAGTTTTCAATAGTTAGTCTGGTCTAGAACAGGCAAGGCATGATATAGGTGGTCTAAGGGAAAGGACAAATAGAAAAAGCAAAAACTAACACAGACAAATATTTTCTTGTGTCCACGGTTTGGAAAACTATCTTGTTTGGAGTATAGTTGCTTCTGAGTGCATTTTCTCTACTAAATGGAGTATTTTACAGCTCAAATTTGGTCTAGACAGTTTAGCCACAAAATTCTAACATCCTTTTGAGATCACTTAAAAAAAAAGTTCCAGCCATATTTGAACAAATGGCTTTTCATTGACTACTCACCCTCACTTCAACCACAGGGCTAAAACTAAAAGGTCCTTTTTCTCCCCGATGATCTGTCTGCCAACGAAGAAAATTGTCTTGTGAACTTGATGTGGGGGAACAGAAAGAAATATTTTCTTCTAGATAGCTGCTTCTTTACTAATTCTCAGCACAGCAGCAAGCTGTAGGGGTTCAGGTTACACCTCTCTCTGTTTTGGGGCAGAATCTGCCCTTGTAAGTTCCTGTATAAATCTCCAGTAGTTCCAATTGCCTCAACACTGACACTGGTTTAGAAGTGTCTCCCCCAGAGCAGGCCAGGGTTAAAGATTGTCTTAATCCTTAGTAAAGGTAAGAAGAAAAAAAAAGGATGTTTAGTTAAAAAACCAAACAACTAAATGAAAACCCCACAACCAAAAACAAAACCAGAAAAAAAAAACCACAAACTGAAAAACCTACCAGTTAGCTTTATATATTTTTTTTTTAATTGCTTGTAGTGAGATGGTTGGTATGACTGAAAATAAGCATCCATTTAAGTGCTTGAAGAATTGGAGCCTAGGAAAGCCTTCAGAAAACAAGACTATTAACTTGAATTTGCCCCCTTGTTTTCCCAGCCTCTGTTCTCAATAGTGGGATTTTCAGCAGGGACTGCAAAATGTGGCCTATCTTTGCCCTGAAGAATAAATCCTGCTTGAACACTGTTCAGTGCTAGACTGTTAAGAAAAAAAAAAAAAGAAAAAAAACCCTGCCCAGTTCTACCAGTTCTATCTGATGTACATAGAATTGAGGTTCCAAAGATAGTATTAAGATGAAGGGTTATTCTGTATAGGTTTTAAAAATATGATTGCATTCATTCCGTTTCCAGGAACATTATGAAAACCATTTTTGAAAAAAACAGACTGCTTTTTTTTTTTGGGGGGGGTTATCTTCAGAAAGCTATGCCAGAGTGTTCAGGTCTGGATGCATAAAATTAGGCACCTGCTGGCAAGGTAGTTCAGTTGCATGCTGGAGATAGGGCTTCCTCCCCCATTGCTGCTGTGGAGTTATTGCTGCCATTATCAGTGGGAGCAGCAGGTACTCAGAGCCCTGCAAAATCAGGCTACTTTTACTTTATAAAGTAAAAAATGTATGGTGGAAGCATTAGTACATATTGAAGTCCTGGAGCGTACAGTGGATACTTGTAGGTATTGCACTGCAGTGATTTGTTAGGTTTTTAAGACATTACAGAGATTTTTATTGTGTTGGTTATTGCTTTCTCCACACAAAGTAAAGCTGGGGAGGATTTGCTCCTGCTGTAGTTACCTCTCACATTTCTGCACATGGCAATTCACTGTATCTATAGCTGAGCCATGGTCTGTGGCAATGGCTGGCACCTGGGGCTCAGGCATATCTGCTCTTTAAGCCTTTATTCTGTTTTAGTACTGGCAAATAATTCTGGTTCCTGTGTAAGCATTTGTTGGTGGTTGTTTTTTTTTCTCCCAAGTTTTGTGGGTGCTGTGGCAGGCCTCAGCCAAATCCCCAACCAGGGGAACATTTCACAGCCAACAGTCAAAGAATGGGTATGGGGTATGGATGTGTCCAAACATGGTCACCAGAAGGAAACTAAATGCTTGAATGTAAAGCAAAAATGTGTGTACAATGAATTAACCACCTCCAGTGTAACCTGCCTGAAACATTTCTCGTTGTATGGATTAGGTAGAGATTGTGTTATCACCGGGTCATACAGAGTAAAGGATCAGCAACCTTCCCTTGAAAAAAGATCAAACCACCAGAAGATCCTACTAAGGAGGGAGTGCAAAAGAAAAGTGCAGAATGTGGGAAACTTCCTATCTTTTGGGGGTTTCAGAGGGTTTGCTGTCTCACAGAGATCGGGCCCGAGTTACTGAGCAAAGAGTGAAGATCCCTGAATGAGAAGGCCCGGTCTTAGATAATCACCATGGTCTATTACGACTATACAACTTCAGAACAACAAAAAATATCATAAAAATTGCTAAGAGAATAAAATGCATCTAAGCTTCTTGTTCGATTTCAAGCTGTCTCTTTCATCTATCACATTCTCTAATTAGCTGCCCTTTCTTTCTGGCTGAGTTTTCTTCCCGTCCCATGCTCTTGCATCAGCTGCGAAGCTCAGCGCCAGCCTGCATGGGCTGTCTGTCCTCTGTTGGTTGTGCCTTCCCTCTGCCCTTGGATTTTTCCTGTTGACAAGTGTATTTTTGCAGTTTTGCGGAGCACGTGGTCAGACTGACAGCTCCTACCAACGCTTGTCAGGTGCAAAAGTAAAGTGCAGTCAGAAAGACCTTTGTGTGTCCCCAGTTACTGCCTGGAGCACTGGATGAAGTTTATGCTGTGTTTGTTTTGAGAGCCATACATCTCTTAAGGGGACTGAGTTCACCTGTTGCTTCATACAGATATTAAATAACTGCTGGTGATGAAAGGATTGCTTTGTTGTAACTGTCATTGTCAGAAAATTTGTTCAAAAAATAATTTACTCTTTCTTATCTAATTAACAGTGTTACTTTCATTCTGAGGTTTTCTTTTTTAAAAAATATTTTTCTTTTTCTTGTCTGAAATTAAAGTTTCAGAACTAGATACTAATATTGATGCACAGAGCTTGGGAAAGCAGAGTGCTTATATGAAATATTCTGGTTATATCATTGACTTTGCTTCACACATCAAAGCATCTTAAAAAAGAAAAAAAAGGAAAAAGATAATTAGGAAAGCATGCAAAGTACAAGAGAAGCATTGTTTAATTAAGAACAAGATTCGTAGACCACTCCAGAGAATTTAGGAAAACATGCTTTTATAGTAAGAACTTAAGCTAAACAGGTTGTCTGCTTCATAAAAAAAGAGAACATTTGGTTGTAGGGTATAACTGCCTCCATGAGGAGAACATCTCTGATCCTGGGGGGTTCTTTGCTTCCCATGGTTCCACGTTAGTCAGCAAAAGTCAGTCAAGGGGGGAAAAAGCATATTTTAACAGTGAAGGCAGTGAAGCAGTGAAACTGATTATCAACAATGTGATAAATCCTCTGTTGCTTGAAGTGTTTATTTAAATTGGATGGGCTTCTAAATAATATGCTCCATGTTAGCAGAAAGTTGTTGAGCAAAGAAAGTTGTAATGAAAATGAAGGCTTGTCTTAAGTACAAGATCAAACCCAATAACCATCAGCCCATTTTACTTTTGCTGCAAACAGGTCTGTCAAAAACTGGGCAAAGGCTGCAACCCATGTTTGTTGAAGCTCCTATGGACTATACAAGATCTCTGTGATTTGGTTCTATTTTTATTCCATAGCTGAAAGCTAAATGTGTTTTTAGGGGTTTGCAAAGCTTACAGGTTCTTGGTTACTTCTGTTATGTTTGACAGTAAAAGAGAAAGACTCTGGGTTGTACGTTTTAAATGTTTTTAGCAATGACATCACTGTAAAGCTGAGAGCATCCAGGTTATTATTTCTTGAAATCACATGGAAAAAACTTCCAGCTTCTGTGGAGTGACTTGTGGTGAGAATCACAGATGGAGAATACATTTGTACCACATCTTTTTAATTTATTTTCTATTTCCAGAAGGCTTGGTATTAATTAGCAAGTGTCTTGGGAATTTTGCATCATAATGCCAGAGGAGGAATGACCCTGTCACTGTGTGTGAATTTGAACTCCAGTTCTGCAGTGTACTGCTGATGGGACCTGGGTTGCCCAGGTCCTCAAAATTGAGCACCTGCCTCTCCTTGAAATCAGTGAGTGACAGCTGCCACACTGCCTTTGAAGGGCTCAACCTTCATCTCTCCCTGCATCAGCTGCTTTCTGTGGAGTGGCAACTGATAAGGGCTTTGAAACACTCCTATAGGACACAGAAGATGGATGGGTGATTAGGTGGTGCGCCAGGATACCTTCCCGAGAGGTCCCATCTCATTGGAGTATGTGGACCTACAGTTCTGCAGCACAGGAGATCCCTGGTTCTGCAATGGGGCTTGTAGTTGAAGTCACTGTATAAATGATTACACAATCTGTCTCACTCCGACCACAACTGATGCAGAATTTGCCTTTGCAAGATTAAGCTGTTATTTTCTGCTTCCCCTAAAAATATGAACACTATAAAATCAGAGAGGGCAAGCTTGGTGGCTTATAATCACACATGGATGATTATTAACACTAGTAATTCTGTTGAACTGCACTAATTCCTTTTATAAACCAGACAAGGTAATTGTCATAGAAATTTTAGGAGTAAAGTGTTCTGTGAAGATGAAGTGATTTTGATTCCCTGTGGCAGATAAAGTAGTTTAGTGTGAAACATTAATATTTATAGAGATTGGTAGTGATAGGATTGATTTTGATGACTAATCCTTGTAGCTTTGTTAACCTTTACAGACATAATTTGCTAGCTGTGTAAATATATGATACCAGTGTATACACAAAATGTTAACCCAGTTAGATAAAAAAATACCCAATTGTTCTTACCCTTTTACTGTTTATTCAGCCAACAGTTATATTTTGCTGTTGCAGAGCAGTTACCAAAATGATATTATTTTATTCCAGTGGAACCTGTTAGAAGAAATGTCTGTAACCTTTGACAGCAGCAAAATCTGTTCTAGTACTAACATGTAACCTTTCTCAGGATAATAATGTACAATGGTTACACTGTGTCTGCCTTGACATTTAGGAGAACTTTTCTCTCACCTTTTGAATCTATTTTTTAAAAATGCACCTGAAATTTTGAATGTTTCAATGGATTTTTTTTTTTATATAATGGTGCCATGAAGATGGAGGAAGAAATAAAAAATTACAGCCTTTTAGTAAGTTCTTCTCCTAACAAAAGTACATATTCCTGACAGTCCACTTACGGGATGTACTTAACTTTTAAGCATCCTAGGCTTGTTAGTGTCCAGGATTTACAGGTTACTTTCCAGTGAACTTAACTTGGAGACTTTCATGAGTTTAGTTCCATTATGTATTTTGAATTTCTTTCATGTATTGATGTTTTAGCTTTTAATTAATCTAAGATAGTGCAACTGAATTATGGCCTATATTACATCTACTTTATTTACAAAATTTAGCCTCAGACACCTGCTAATAATGTATCTCTTTAGTTTTTTCATAAAAGTGGATATTTAGTGATTTCAGCATGTGAGCCATCTTGAAAAATGATTTGAGGTACTCTCCTGAGTCCTCTAGACCTTTTCAAGCCTCATCCAAATTATTAAATATTTCCTAGACAGATGTAGGGCATTGGAATATCTCCCTCGTTCATAAAAGACTGGAGAGCTGCTCAGAAGAAAATGTCCCCTTGAGGACCTTGAGAATATTTATTCTGTTGCAGTAGCCAAATCTTACAGAGAATAATTTTTCAATCAAGTTCTCCCTAGAAAGAGTTTCTCTGTGGTTTTAACCAAAAACAGTTTTTGTGGTGCATTTACTCATTTTGGTCCAGAAATACAAGTTTGTTGCTATGTGCAGGAGACATTACTGGGCCACAGAACAGAAAGCCAGAATATGTAGAACATCAGTGCCTTGCTCTTCTGTGCTGCTCTTGTTCCCCTGCTGGGTTCACAGCTCAATTTTTGGCAACAGCGGCTGGAATAGAAAATTTCTCCCTTTTACCTCCTGCCCTGGAGCATTTTGGGATGATGAGTCTGTGGAATTCAGGCTGAAGGACATGCACATGAAACAGTTGTATGTTGCATAGTAAGGGAAATGTGGGACAAGTTGGCAGCCTAAGAGGTCACTTTTTTGTTTGTTTCAATTTTTTCCTCCCCTTTGTGCACTGTGTAATAAAGAAAATACTGCTTGGAGAACAGGAGGCTTAGAGGATAAACTGGCCAAGATGAAAGCTGGATTATAACCATGGTGATTTTGTTTTGCTTCAACCTTATCTTGACAGGATGGTTTACGAGTATTACAGTAACAAAGGTAGCATATAGAATTGTACATATGTTCCTCATTAACGGGTAAGGTAAAGCTGCTCCAACCAAGTCCTGTGCAGTCTGCTGTGGGTTTTATTAGATCTGGAGGTCCCAGGAACTAGGTTGACACATTCCTGAGTGCTGTCTGCTGGCACCTTTGTCCACTGGGTAATGACATACATAGGCAGAATGTTGGCCAAAACTAGGGAAGGGAGGTCCCTGAGTTCCCTGAGCTGGGTCTGCACATCCCACATCTGTGATGGAGCAGGCAGGAAGGATGCACTTGTCATGAACATCTCTCGTCCCTTCTCACCAGCCTGCCAGGACTTGCGTGGGAGAGACACCAAATGGGAGCTGGTGCTGGATGATATTTGACAATGTTCAACATTGATATCTCTCTTCATTTCTACAGTTTCATGATTCTCTGATTTTGGGGAACCTCATCCCCAGTTATAGTAGTTTAGAGGTGAGGGTGGATCCCAAATTCATATGGAGAGAAAATACAATGCCCTGACTGAAGCAAAAAGTGTCTGAGTAGTATCCCTCCACATGAGGATTTTCTTTGCTGTTACAATTATATTTTTTTCTATAATAAGTTTAATGTTCTTTAAAATCAAAGCCAAGATGATATTGTTCTTTAAGGATCCAGATTATGTGGATGTTGAAGGTCTGATACTTCATAATCCTCTTTTCTTTTGTAGTCTGGATCCCTGTTCAGATTACACCTCTTAGAGGTGTTTGAGGATCTCACCCCCTACATGGTAAAGTCATGTGGCCACAGAGCATGTTTTATTTAAAGGCGACCCAGTGAAGTAGTTCAATCTGTAAAAGGTAACACAGTTGTAAGGCATTTGTACCTTCTTATATAAGAATAATGTGACAGCAGTTCAAAGTACTCAATATTTGGGGTTTTGCATTTTTTGTGAAAATGAGATACCAATGGAAGGATTCACATTATGCTAAAAAAACCTTTCCTTTTCTGTTACATAAATTAATTTTTACCTGGCTCTGATAAGGAGGCAGTTTTTGACTGTTACCAATGCTTACGTTGTCAATATACTAGGTTTTCACAGCATTGCTAATAGATTGCCTATTTCTTTAGTGGCTATCAATGAAACTGGAGCAAAAGAAAGCTTTGCTTGGCTCTTTTCATGAGCTCCCTCCCTTCTTCCATTAAGGCTCCATTTGTTTTGAACTCCTTATCTCTTTTTGGGCATGATTTCCTCTTCTAAAAGTTAATTTGTATAATTTGCAGATATAGTCTAGACAAATAAAACCCATGTGCACATAGAAGGGGGTGAATGCACAAACAGCCTCAGCCAGTGGATTGACATCTTGTTTGTGAGTGATGCTGGAGGGTCCAGCTGGAGTCCCAAGGAGGTGCCATTCCCTTGCATTGAGTGCTTTTGAGGGGTGTGTGTGGGAAGACATCAAGTTACCTCCCAGATGATACTAGAAGCAGGCCCTATGCTGCATAATGGCAGCTGTGGGGGAACCCCAAAATAGTGCTGGCATGTGTTGTGGTTTAACCCCAGCTGGCAATTAAGCCCTTCACAGCTGCTCGCTCATTCCCTCTGAGTGGGTTGATGGGAGAGAATCGGGTGAAAGTGAGGAAACTCGTGGGTTGAGTTAAGGACAGCTTAATAGATAAAGCAAAAGCTGTGCATGCAGACAAAGCAAAATAAAGGAATCCACTCCTGTCCATTGGCAGGCAGGTGTTCAGCACTCAAGGAAAGCTGGGCTCCATCGCACATAACAGTTAATTGGGAAGACAAACACTATCATTTTGGACATTCTCCCCTTCCTTCTTCCTCCCATAGGTTTATGTGCTGAGTATGGTGTTGTATGGTAGGGACTATTTCTTTAACCAGTTGGGTTCAGCTGTCCTGGCTGTGTGCCCTTCCAGCTTCTTGTGTACCCCTAGTCTGAGGAGCAGAAAAGGCCTTGACTCTGTGTGAGCACTGCTCAGCAATAATGAAAACATCCCTGTGTTATCAACACTATTTTCAGCACAAATCTGAAATATAGACCTGTACCAGCTACTATGAAGAACATTAACTCTGCGCCAGTGAAACCAACACAGCATGCCAGAACATGTAGTCTTGAGTGTGGAGGACATAGCCTGATGGGAGGGTGCTCAGTCCATGTGTCACCTGCCTCAGTGTAGCTGTGCTTTTCCTCATTTGGAACAGCTCATGGGTCAGCCTCACCTTTTAAAGACAGATTTGTGCTTTTGCTTCAGCTGTAGACTGTCCAGAAAGGACCATCTATGAAGTTTTGCTGGCAATGGGATGATTTCTCTAAGATCCTTTCAATTTGCTTTTACAGAACCTGACATTTTATCTTGACAAACTGTTGGGTGCAAATGTGGGTGCATTAAAACTTGTAGCATTTCTTCTCTTTTTCTCAATGCTAATATTGTTGAAGCCCTTTTATAAAGAATGACTTTGGTAGCTGTAGGGCTTGCATAACACCATAGCCTAAATTTAAAGAAGTGCCAAGGAGACATCATCTTTGACAGCCACTCAAGAGCTTAATGCTGTGTTCTGCTGCTTGTCTGGGTGAACAAGTACAAGCATCATTGTGCCCTGTGAAGGCAAAGATAGGCACAGGGTTTATTACACTTAAGCTGCTTTCTCTGGAGCTCATCACAATTTTTCTTTCAAAAATTCTAGCAAGATACTGGTGGAAGTGAAGGAGTTGTTTGAGGTGATGCAGAAGAGGGACTGGTCTCAGAAAATAAGTGAGGATAAATTAGGCCAAAGGTGTATCTACTAAAGATCTCTTTCGGTGTGTATCGTTCATGTCAGTCTAATGGAGTAAACTGAAGTGACTGCCTGATCACTTGTAGGTGACAGTTTAGGGTACTCCTTTATAGCTTATTTACTCGCCATGGTCTTGAGAGCAAAAATGCTTGGGGCTCCTTTATGATGTGATTCTTTTCTTCTTTACCTCTCACTAGTCTCTTGCAAACAACCGTTTTCTTTCAAACTAGCTGTTTTTCCTTACTAGTGCTACCTTATGGTCCTTTCTTTCCTGCTGAACTCTCCAGCAAGACATTATAAATGCCGTGGTGGTTAGGGCATGCTCTGTCATCCTTGTATTGGACACTTGTTCTGTGCTACTGTGCCTTTCACCCAAGATACTAAAAGTGGCTTAAGGGAAGATGTAACCCAGGTATAAGATTCAAACCTACTCTTAATGAAAGTACAGGAGAGAAAAGCATAGTGGAAAAATCAGTCTGGATGGCTTGATTACACTGGTACAAGTGTGTCTCAGCACTCGTGAATGTAGACAATCCATTTAATGATAGGACCACTCAGTCATTGCACTCAGAAGAAAATTATTTCTATCTGCCTTATCTACTGAAAGCCTCCATCTTTGCGGCCTTGCTTTTGTGGAGCACATAGGTACATGACTCAGTCTGAGCATATATGTTATCTATCTGGAGACAATGGGATCAGAGGTGGGCAAAGTCCTGAGCTGAATGGGATGCAGTTCTCAGTAATGAAGTGGGAAGAGTGTTGACTTCGGCAGGGAGAAGCAGAGCTTTTGGGAGCTCTAGTGAAGATGATGTTGGGTATTTCAGTGTCTGTGCTGGTGTTAATGAAGAAGTTGATGATGCAGACCCAGTTTTATAGTGATGCTTACATTGATCAGTACTTCTTGTGAAAAATACCCTACTGAGGTCCACAGGCTGTTTGATAAAGTGCAACTTGGCAGTGGGTGGGTGGGTTTGTGAGGTGTGGCATGCAGGTACAGTGCAGGGTGAGTGACAATAATGTCAGCTCCTGGCAGAGGTGACAAGGTGAGTTCCTGGCACTGTGGTACAGAGAGATGTTTCATTCCATCCTGCACTAGCACTTAGTGAAATATTTCAGCAATCAAAATGATTTTACTACATGTTTTATATACTATGTATTTGCCCATGTTTTATGTAGAAGGAATGAATTTGGACATTTCCTCCAGGAAGTTGAGGTTTGTAAGAGCTGGATAAGGTAGGGTAGACTTCTAGGAAACACAGAAAAGGAAAAGTAATGTGACTGTTGCTTCTCCTTTGTTACTAATTACTGCATTTCTACAAAGAGGGATGGAAGACTCTGAAGTTCTGAAGAATACATCAGAATAAACTAACACAGAGAAACTGGAAAGACCTGTCCCAGGAAGCTGACTGTGATTATGAAGATCTTTGCTATTTTACCATGTTGAAAGAATAAAAATTTTCTCACCATTTTCTTTATTATTATGTGTTTGTTTTCATAGTACTCCTAGTGTCAAAAAAATAGGCATATTTAGGACCATATAGTATGTACAACTTGTAAACAAAGAAGAAAACACACAACAAAATGCTACTGAAACATGTTAGATAAATTCTCAATTATCTTAAGTGGGTCTTATGGATTCTTATCCATTTCCTTGTTTTTGCTTTGTTGAAGAAATAAACCTTTTGGTTTATGCATCTAATTCTGTGGTGTCCTATGGAAGCATCCTCCCTGTGTTTAGCAGTCCTTTCCAGGTGTAACAAACCCTGTTCTGTGCCTCAGTTAGGAGCTGTAGGAAGCTCTTTGTTGTCTTTTCAGACAACTGCTGGGTAACTTTACTGCTTGACAAAGGCAGCAACAGAACTTCTTTCAAGAGTACAGATTCATTGTAAACTTTATGAAGAGCCTTCTCTTTCTAGCAAAAACTAATTTAAACTTGAGAAAGCAGTATGTGCCAAAACTTTAATGTCTGGGGAAAGATTTGCTAACTTCATGCTAAGCTGCATGGTAGCTGTAAAGAATTTCCTTCTGTTTTGGGGGAATCACTATCTCTTCTGCAATATGGGTTTGGCAAGATAATTCCTTATCTGCTCTATGCCTGAGCAGCATTTTATGAAAACATGGCTCTGAACAAACCTGAGAGACCAGTCATACTTTCCAGGCCACAAAACAGATGAATGGATGACAGATAAATGATGAAATAAAAGCCTGAAGAACACCATCCGTTGTCTGAGAGAGACAGCACTGCAGGAATCAGGTGCACACATATGGGGATGCTTTGTTATCTGGGGACTGCTCTGCCAGAGCAGCGATAGGCTGGTGAGGAAGGAGCATAGATATGTTATTTATATTTGAGAAAAAGTGTTATAAATCTGTCTGCCATAAAGTGCAAGCATGCCATCAGTTGTCATCATTCAGCGTCATAGCAGGGCACTGTATGTGGTTGTCAAAGGAGGCTTTCCTGCTTTGCAGAAAGTGGCATCCACAATCTGTTAACCACCTATTTCTGACACAAAAGCTCAGTGAAGGGTAACTTCTTATTTTGAGGGGGGAAAAAAAAAAATCAGCTAGTGATTGCCAGCTTCACAGATTGAAGTTTTTATAAATGCCCTGAACTGTCATAAGGTGACCCTCTCCATCAAAACAAGCACTAAGAGTAAACATCTGGCCAGTATGCCAGATGTGTTCCCTGATATGCCTGTGCTAGGCAGAAAGTAGACTGCCTTGGGCTGTCTGTTACAAAGCAGAATCTAAATAATTTTTCTCAGATTAGCAATGTCTGAAATGAAGAAGCTCCAAATAGATTCACTTGCTTTGAGAGAGCGTGACAAAGAGTCACTGAGACTTCCCTGGTTTGGTCAGTATGTCTTAATTTCCTTTTCTTGGTAATGTCATTTCTTACCAGGCACTTTGGCAAAAGTTGCCCTCAGATATCACCACAGAGGGAGACTGTAGCTCTACAATACGCATGTGGTTCAGTAGGGCAAAATAGTTTAGTTACAGAAAACCACCAATAACTCTTCTGCCTTTTCTAACTGTTTAAGGAAGTCTTGTTTTATGTCCTGTCCTTTACCTCAGACAAGTATTTTCACAGAATCACAGAATGTTAGGGATTGGAAGGGACCTCAAAAGATCATCTAGTCCAATCCCCCCGCCGGAGCAGGATCACCTAGACCACGTTGCACAGGAACACGTCCGGGCGGGCTTTAAGTGTCTCCAGAGAAGACGACTCCACAACCTCCCTGGGCAGCCTGTTCCAGTGCTCTGTCACCCTCACTGTGAAGAAGTTTCTTCTCATATTTATGTGGAACCTCCTGTGTTCCAGCTTACAGCCGTTGCCTCTTGTCCTATCATTGGATGCCACCAAGAAGAGCCTGGCTCTGTCCTCCTGACACTCTCCCTTAACATATTTATAAACATTAATAGGGTCAACCCTCAGTCTCCTTTTTTCCAAGCTACAGAGGCCCAGCTCCCTCAGCCTTTCCTCATAAGGGAGGTGTTCCACTCCTTTCATCATCTTTGTGGCTCTGCGCTGGACTCTCTTCAGCAGTTTTGTGTCCTTCTGTAACTGAGGGGCCCAGAACTGGACACAGTATTCCAGATGTGGTCTCACCAGGGCAGAGTAGAGGGGGAGGAGAACCTCTCTCGACCTACTGACCACACCCCTGGTAATACACCCCAAGATGCCATTGGCCTTCTTGGCCACAAGGGCACATTGCTGGCTCATGGTCATCCTGCTGTCCACCAGAACCCCCAGGTCCCTTTCTCCTATGCTGCTCTCCAACAGCTCAGTCCCCAACCTATACTGCTACCTGGGGTTGTTCCTGCCCAGATGCAGGACTTCACGCTTGCCCTTGTTATACTTCATTAAATTTCTCCCCACCCAACTCTCCAGCCTGTCCAGGTCTTGCTGGATGGCAGCACAGCCTTCTGGTGTGTCAGCCACTCCTCCCAGCTTTGTGTCGTCAGCAAACTTGCTGACAGAGCACTCTAATCCCTCATCCAAATCGTTGATGAATATATTGAATAGTACTGGTCCCAATACCGACCCTTGGGGGACTCCATTAGATACAGGCCTCCAATTAGACTCTGCCCCATTGACCACAACTCTCTGGCTTCTATCCTGCAGCCAGTTCACAATCCACCTCACTACCCGATCGTCCAGACCACACTTCCTCAGTTTAGTTGTGAGGATACTATGGGAGACTGTATCAAAAGCTTTACTGAAGTCAAGGTAGACCACATCCACTGCTCTGCCATCATCTATCCACCTGGTTATATCCTCATAAAAGGCCATCAGGTTGGTCAAGCATGACTTCCCCTTGGTGAAGCCATGTTGACTGTCCCTAATGACCCTCTTGTTCTTGATATGCCTAGAGACAGCACCAAGGACAAGTTGTTCCATCACCTTTTCAGGGATGGAGGTGAGGCTGACCGATGTATAGTTACCTGGGTCCTCCTTATTGCCCTTTTTGAAGATTGAGTGACATTTACTTTCCTCCAATCCCCAGGCACCTCTCCTGTTCTCCATGGCTTACCAAAGATGATGGAGAGCGGCCTAGCAATGACTTCTGCCATCTCCCTTAGCACTTGTGGGTGCATCCCATCAGGACCCATGGATTTATGTACATCCAGATTGCTTAATTGATCCCTAACCCAGTTCTCGTCAGCCAGGGCAAACTCCTCCTTTGTCCTGACTTCCTCTGGGGCCTCAGGAGTCTGGGGCTCATCAGGACAGCCAAGGGAAAAGAAAATCCTCTTTTTCTTTTTTTTTTTCAACTATCCCGAGTTTTGACACTTAGAATTTTGTTCATCCAGTATCAAAACACAGCAAAAAGCCAGAACAAAGTGACTTTAGTATTCCGTATCGTAGCAAAAATATCAAAGTCACAGGAAGGAGAGTATTCTAGTTATTTGTGTGATGTCCTCATATCCCCCAAGCCTCTGTTGCAGCACTTCACAGCTGCAAAGAGCTGTGTTTGGAAAGTTTGGAAATTGCAGATTTTTGCAGAGAAGTAGCAAATTCCTCAAGTTAAAGCATGTTCAACCTCCTTCCTAAGTGATGTTTCAAAATCATTATAAATCCTCTAATTAACTAGCATATTCTTTATATGCTTTTGTGTCAGCAAGTGCAGTAGCCAAACTGGCAGGCATGGAGGAATAAAGTCAATTTTAATATGTCACCCAGAGAATAAAGTTGGCTTCATAGTCTCATTGGGCAAGACTCCTAAGACTGACTCTGTTTCATGGACCACACAACAATTTATTTGCTTGCACTTTTCCTTATGCCCTCCAAATTAAAATCTCTACTGCAGAAACATAGTAACCACTCTTTCTTTCTTCCACCTCAAAAGTAAGTTTGACAAAACCTGGGAAATTGCTTGAACCAGAAGGTAAAGGTTGAATTGCAGAAGCATGTACAAAGCGGTGAGAAAATCTTTTCTGAGATATTAAAACCTTCTTGTGTAGTGTCTTCCCTTTCCCTGAGCAGACAGTGGCTGTGTGTCCTGCAGTTGTACTTTTCAACACAGAACCATAGTCTGTTAACCATTTCTGAAACACTACAGAGCATCCCTCACTTTAGAAACAAAACGGGTTGCCCAGGCCAGTGGTGGAGTCCTCATCCTTGGAGGTATTTAAAAGATGTTTAGATATAGTGCTTAGAGACATGATTTAGTAGAGGACTTGTCAGTGTTAGGTTAATGATTGGACTCAGTGATCTTAAAGGTCTTTTCCAGTCTAGGCAATTCTGTGAAAACAAATGTGAAGTAAAGAAGTGTGTGTGTGTTGACACCTGTGTTATTCCTCCCATTTAGCATGCCCCGAGTGCTGCTTTGGTTCTTTGAGGAAAAAAACCAACCAAACAAAAGCAACCTAAAAAAGTGATTAGTCTGGCTTTGCTTGGTGCTTGATTACTTCTGTAATAAATATTTCTGTTTCTCCAATGCACACATGTCATCTTTACATTGTATTAAGTGACAAGACAATCAATATTTAATTTTATGCAAGCCCTAAGCAAAACATGAAGTTAATGAAGTTTACACTCTTGCCAGTTAGCCGCTGGGGATTAGTGCTTGTATTTCAGCCAGTTGTAGACCTGATTAGTTTCTAACAATTTGCTGTAGTTTAAGCAGCTCTTTAAGATGGAAAGGCATGGTTTATGGTCCTTTAAATACATAAGCAGAAGAAATGTAATGGAAGTTTACATTTCTTATTATTTGTCATTGTGAGGTATACATTTTTGAAACAGATGCAATGCGTGTTCTTTTGAAAATGGTGATTTTTCCAGAGGATGTATGCCACCTCCCCTCCGCTTCCCCCACGTATAGAAGTGATTGATGGATATTTCAAACGGGTCCACCCAAACACATACCAATGTCACTCATTAATATAAGTGGAACAGGGAGGCTAAGCCTTGGTGATCTTCAGGACAGGGTTTAATCTGTTAATAGACTCTACTTAATCCCCCCTGCTGTAATTCCAGTGGATGAGTCAACCTTCAATGTTTACCTTGCCCTCTCCTGATGTGAGCATCCTGCTGACCACCTGCAGAGATAGCACCAGGCCCAGCAGCCGACCTCGCCTAGTGGGGACCAGCTGTGCTCCCTGTCCTCCACACCGTGTATATAATCACTGGCCAGAGGGTGTGTCTGTGTGGAAAAAGGTCCTGTTGTAGGTGCAGGTCCCCAGTGGGAGGCAAGGCCTCCAAATCTGCAGTGGGGGGGCTTCTGCTGTTCGGCCAACAAGCCCCCTGCATGTGCA
>VYZX01030798.1:246455-401847 GCA_013401335.1 Brachypteracias leptosomus
CCTGAGCAGACAGTGGCTGTGTGTCCTGCAGTTGTACTTTTCAACACAGAACCATAGTCTGTTAACCATTTCTGAAACACTACAGAGCATCCCTCACTTTAGAAACAAAACGGGTTGCCCAGGCCAGTGGTGGAGTCCTCATCCTTGGAGGTATTTAAAAGATGTTTAGATATAGTGCTTAGAGACATGATTTAGTAGAGGACTTGTCAGTGTTAGGTTAATGATTGGACTCAGTGATCTTAAAGGTCTTTTCCAGTCTAGGCAATTCTGTGAAAACAAATGTGAAGTAAAGAAGTGTGTGTGTGTTGACACCTGTGTTATTCCTCCCATTTAGCATGCCCCGAGTGCTGCTTTGGTTCTTTGAGGAAAAAAACCAACCAAACAAAAGCAACCTAAAAAAGTGATTAGTCTGGCTTTGCTTGGTGCTTGATTACTTCTGTAATAAATATTTCTGTTTCTCCAATGCACACATGTCATCTTTACATTGTATTAAGTGACAAGACAATCAATATTTAATTTTATGCAAGCCCTAAGCAAAACATGAAGTTAATGAAGTTTACACTCTTGCCAGTTAGCCGCTGGGGATTAGTGCTTGTATTTCAGCCAGTTGTAGACCTGATTAGTTTCTAACAATTTGCTGTAGTTTAAGCAGCTCTTTAAGATGGAAAGGCATGGTTTATGGTCCTTTAAATACATAAGCAGAAGAAATGTAATGGAAGTTTACGTTTCTTATTATTTGTCATTGTGAGGTATACATTTTTGAAACAGATGCAATGCGTGTTCTTTTGAAAATGGTGATTTTTCCAGAGGATGTATGCCACCTCCCCTCCGCTTCCCCCACGTATAGAAGTGATTGATGGATATTTCAAACGGGTCCACCCAAACACATACCAATGTCACTCATTAATATAAGTGGAACAGGGAGGCTAAGCCTTGGTGATCTTCAGGACAGGGTTTAATCTGTTAATAGACTCTACTTAATCCCCCCTGCTGTAATTCCAGTGGATGAGTCAACCTTCAATGTTTACCTTGCCCTCTCCTGATGTGAGCATCCTGCTGACCACCTGCAGAGATAGCACCAGGCCCAGCAGCCGACCTCGCCTAGTGGGGACCAGCTGTGCTCCCTGTCCTCCACACCGTGTATATAATCACTGGCCAGAGGGTGTGTCTGTGTGGAAAAAGGTCCTGTTGTAGGTGCAGGTCCCCAGTGGGAGGCAAGGCCTCCAAATCTGCAGTGGGGGGGCTTCTGCTGTTCGGCCAACAAGCCCCCTGCATGTGCAGAAAAGGTTCCTGAAAACCAGGGAGCAATGCAGAGATGCTGAACCACACCAGTTGGAGATAATTTGGTTTCTTACAGAAGCACTTTGCTTCCTCTCCTCACATTATTCATGTTGGATGACGAAGAAGTCCACATTGAAGAGGTCAGAAGTACAAAAGAGCTTGATTTAAGGATTGGAGGAATATAAAAAGATGGGGAGAGATGACATAATGTAAGAGCAGCAGGAGCCGTAAAGAAAAGGCAACTGAGCTGCTGAGGGATGATGAGTGAGAGGGTGTGTTCTGTCTCCAGTGGGGCAGGAGGGCTTGATAACCTGGCTTTGCTTTCCTCTTCTTACAAAAAGTAGATCAGGAATGAACTTGATCTGCCATAATTTTTGGTATGGCTAGATGGTATTTATCACTAAGAATCTGTGTATATAATCACTGGCAATTTATGGAAAGAAAATGAAAGTTTTCAACCTAGATCAGCCACTCAGGCTGGAAAAACAAGTTCCAGTTTTAATTAGAGTCCAAATGTGAAAAGCTGAAATTATTTCCTTACCATGTTATTTCTCACAGGTAAAATGTAGTATTTAAAAAATCACGTTTCTTCAAACATGCTCATTGGAGCTAAGCTGCAGCCCTGCCGTGTGCTAATGCCTGAAGGGTGAGCAATGCTGTGCAGCCAGGTTCTGCAAGGATTCCTTTAATCTGCAAAGAATGATCTGGAAAAGTTAATTAAATGGTAAATAAACTGACCTGGAGGCTTTAACTAATTTGGATATTCAAAATTCAAGCCTCCCTTGAAAGAAGCTGTTCTGGAAAATAAATAACCACAGGGGAAGGAGGCAATTCAGCTAGAAACTATGAATTAGTTTTGTGACAATCAGAGTAGAGAGCCAGTGTGAGCACAGAGTAAGTTCTTGAAATGTTAAGTTCCTTATTCCATGTGGGTAATCCAGGGCCAGGGCTGGCACAGCCTGATCTGCGAAAGATCTGGAAAGATCTCTCTGAAAGAGACTTCAATATATGGCTAAGCAAGAGTGTGTAATGAATTAGTATGTGCATGGTGTGCAGGGTACTTTGAGCCTGGAAGAAGAGTAGACACATCTTGATTAAAAAGAGAAAAAAAAAATCCATTTTTCAATCTGACCAGCCACAAAAATGAAATTAAAATTTTTTATTAAAAAAGTTGTTTGAAGTCAAAAGTATAAGAGATCTGGTCTGGTATTCTTCCTCCCAGTGACCTTTCTGGTCAAGTATCTAAACCTTAAGTTGGTTATGATAATGATATGGTCATCACTAACCCTGTATTGATGCAGGCTGAGATAATAGCCCTAGCTGGAGCTCATGATTTGAAAGACCATAGTGGGTGTTAGGAAATAATTTTGTCTTTTGAGTTCAGCCCAGCACCAGATGTTTAATTAGATACTTTTGCTTTCTGTAGAAATGTAGATGGGGCCACAGTGAGTTGCAAGATACCCAGTTAGATGGATTAATTATCTTCTACAACAGATTTTGTATTCCTAACCAAAGTTTTGCATGTGTTATGTATTCTTGTGTAAGTCTCCTGCCCAGATTATGGTACAGAGATGATGTGAGTCCACATCTTCCATTTGATTTTTTTTCCTTTTCAGAAAGCCTTTTTTCAAAGGCCTTTTAGATCACTAAAGCTTTCTCCTTTATTTCTCCTTTTTAGGCTCTGCCCTGATATATGCTATCAGGTTTCCCAGACCACTCTGGCTTTGTACTCTGGCAGCATCACTCTGCCTGTATCCGCTGCCTGTCTTCTTTTCATCACTGAATCCAGCCTGTTCTTCCTCCAGTGTTTTGTCCCAACATGGCTTGTCATTCCTCCATAATGACAGCTGCTTTTTTTTCATGATTCTTTTTACTTCTGGCTCCTTTCCGCACTTGTGATCCAGCCAGTGTGAAAACACTTCCCCTTTCTTTGATCCCGATATGTTCCCTGGAAGTGTCCTTGACTACCTTTGCTGCACGGCATCTCAGATACATCCTTTTTCACTGCTGAAAGCCTTGGTCACCAGTCCCAAAAGTCCCAGACCACAGTTGTAGCTGTATCTTGGTACGTTAGCTAGCTGGCTCTCCTCTCTCTTGTTTTTCCTGCCTGCCTGCTACTTTCCTTGGTTCTGTCTGTGTACATCGAGCAAGGGATCTCTACTCTGTCCATATCACAAATTCCTGTGTAGCAGTTGAGGTCAAAAAGTGCTATGTGAAAAAATGAAAAGTTGCAAACTGCAGTTTTTTAAGTGGTGTAATTGTTGCTTTTTAAAATAAAGATCACTGTAGAGATTACTTCTTTTGTTAATACCTCTCATCTTTCATGATCTAGTTCTTGATGTTACATGTATTTCCTTAGGCCATCTCTGTAGAATAGCTTAAGCCAGTTCAATTCATGTGCTAAAGGCAGAATCCTGTATCTTTCCATTTCACAGCTTGTGTTATTTCAGTGGCAGGTTTTAACAAGGCAAATTAAATTAGAAAAATCCAAATATTTGAATCAGAGTAGTTTTCTTAATTTGGGTTTAGAAATTTGGCAAATAATTTAAAAATCCTGATTTTACTTTTATCTTTCTGTGCTGTTATTTATTTTATTTTATTTTTTATTACATAGAGATAGAAATGACAGTATTTTTCTGGTTACGCCCTGAATCAGGAGAGCAGATAGATCTCAATCCATTGAACTTGTTTTGAAATGCTATCCTAGTTTAAAGCTGTAGTCAATTCCATTTCAGATCTTGTGCATGTCACTAGCTTGGTTGCACAGGCTACAGGAGAATGTGCTGGTAAAAATGAAATTAATATTTTTCATCTTTTTTGGCATGAATTTGAGAGGAATTAGTCTAAAATTCATATTTTCTATATATGATTTTGAATTGTAAGCATCCCTTTAATAACATCTACATAAATCTGATTGCTTGTGTATGGACTCAGCTTGCTTTTGACAGTATCTGTGGTCATTATGACCTTTATTAGGTTCAGCCACAGTGAGCAAGCTCTCACTTTCTTTGAATCTTGGATCAATACCCCATGTGGGAACAAGCCCAAACCCTTCGCCCCTGGGTTGGAGCACAGCTAGACTGCGGCTCAGTCCACAGTTTGATGGCAGGTGCCGGCTGAGATGTGGGGTGCTGTCTCCAAGCTGCAACCCAGACTCTACCTATTCACCCCAAAAATCCAAGTCAGGGTGTTTTTGCAGGGGTGTCTGTGCCAGCAGGCTTCACTATGCTGTCCAAATAATATCCCACCACACTTTACCTCCTTGCTTCATGGAGCTCCAGTTTTTGCCTTCAGCAATTGTGAGCTCTACCTTGGCACAGGGGATTTTGCTCTAACATGTTCTGCATTCACTTGTCCATAGAATCATAGAATGGTTTGGGTTGGAAGAGACCTTAAAGATCATCTAGTTCCAAATCCCCTGCCATGTGCAGGGACACCTCCCACTAGATCAGGTTACTCAGAGCCCCATCCAGCCTGGCCTTAAAAATTTCCAGGGATGGGGCTTCCACCACCTCGGCAGCCTTACTGATTCGCACTTGTTTGTGGTGCTCTGTCCTCTTAAAAATATGATTTATATCATCCATATGTGGCTGAGTTATCTAGAGAAGCTGTAGTTGGACATTTTGCATCATGTCCCCGGGAGGCTTTACTTCTGTCAGGTTTCTGGTGCCATTTTAGGATCTTTGTGCTATTTTCAGTGACTTTTCATTTACTGTGGGAATCCTGTTTTGGAATTAAATAGATGTTTCAGCAGTTTGTGGGATTTCCAAGAAAGGTTGTATTATCTTTTTTTTTGTATCATATGTCTTTCCTGCAATTGTGGTTTCGTAGTCTTCCAAATTAATTATATATAGACTTTATATAAGTTTTGGTTTTAGAAAAGTTATACATTTTGACTGCTGTCTGTAGTGTATCACTATCCTATATTAGTAATAATGAGTCAATAAGTTTTGAGGGAATCAACATGACTAATGTTTAATTTAAATAGCTCAATTTTTTTTTTTGTTTTAAATATTTTGTTCTTACATGAGCACTGTTTCATTTTGTCTATTACGAGTTTGTCAAGAAAACTTAAGCCCAATAACTGCTTGCTTACAGTAATGGAAGGTAGCTGCAGGAATGGTAGCAGCAGTCAAGTGACTGCTGTTGTTTTAAATGACATGTAGTTCTTTCTGTTAGATTTGAGAAAAAGCATGTTTTTGTTTCTGCCTGAGTGAGTAAAAAATGAGGTCAGTATTTTCAGTTTTATTGGGGGCAATCAGTGGGTTTTTTAATAAGACCCAAAATTTAGGGTGTTATTTTTTTTTATTTGTTATTGTTAAGGCTTGAAACCAAAATCTCAGTTGCTTTAGATTCTTGTAGTGTTGTCAAAGTCAGTGGATTTGCTGAGATTTGTACCAGCTGCAGACATGGCTATGTGTCTTTTGATAGCACGGCAAATCATTAAAAAGAACAAGGAAAAAGCCTTGTTTTTTTCCCACAGGTACCAGCACTGCTCTTTTCTCAATTGGAAAGAAAACTCTGCTTCTGGGCTCTGAGTGGTAGCATGTGTGCACATCAAGTGATCTCAGACTGTTCCTTGCTTCTTCCAGCAAAGAGTTTAATCACCTCCCAGGGTGGTACTTTGTCAGTCTGTTTAATGAGCTGGTCAGGAGAGAGTTAGCAGAAGAGCTGGTGGAAGGGTCAGGCACTTGCATAGGTTAGTCGGTCAAGCTCTGCTCAATAAGAGGTTGATAATTCACCAGCTTGCTTGACCCCACGCTGTCTTTTGTTCCTCACCTGGTGGGACAATGCGTGACTTAGGAAGAAATTCAGTGAGAAGGGCAGAGGAGTGGAAGCCCACCAGGAGTTAAAGGAGGTTAAGAGGTTATTTCCATGGTGGGTTTATGCAGTAGACACACCTAACCAACACTACTATGACAAATGTAAAATACTGCTCATAGTGGTATGGCTTTGCTATCCATGTTGTATCAATGTGGCATCAGTGTGCATCCCTGATATTTGAGTTTGTAGGGTGGGCAAGAGGAATAAAAATTAGTGTGTATTTAAGTGAAAGGTTAAAACTCTTGAAAAAAAGTTGTTTTACCCAGGCTTGTTGGCTTGCAACTGGTTCTCTGAGAGGTTTGATCAATGTGACTGAGAGGTTTCTTTCCTTGCAAATCAGTGGATGTTGCCTTTGTGGGCAACGGGAATGGGAGATGGCACCTGAAGAAGTCGTGAGGACCCAGCAGAGAGAATTGCTGGGAAGGGCGTCTGCCTCCCCGGTGCATCTGTGGTGTTGAGGAGAGCAGGGGCAGGGCAGCAAAACATGCATACTCACTGCATGTGTTGTGTGCATGCACAGGAAAGGCTGTATGTGACTCATTCTCATGTTTCTCATCCAAACTGAAACAGTTTGGGAAGACCCAAATAGTGGGTAGTCCCTTATGTGGAAGAAAGAACCTAGTATTGGTATTCATGCTTCCTTCATGAAGACCTGACCCATAGCTCTGCTTGACTCTCATTGCATGTTACCAATGTAATACACATGGCTATAGCGCTCAAGACATTTTGGTGGCTGGGAATGTAATGAAGTTTAATTTAAAAAAACCAAAACAAACACAACTTTCGCCTTAAATCCCATGATGTGGCAGTTGTTGTCCTGTGACAGTGCCTTTCACCTTGCCTGTCTCTCTTTATGGGAAGCCCGCTGACCCACGGAGTCGTTGTGTACGTACTGCTGGCAGTAATTTCTCCTGTCACACATGCGATAAGAAATTCATCATCAGAAATGCGGACTCTTACATATTTGTGAAGTGTCAGTTTGACAGAAGTACTGACAGCTGGCATCCTTCCAACAGACCAGTAATTGCTTAACTGTGAAAAATGGCAGAAGATAGACAAATGTATTGGAAAAAGAAAATCTCTGAAATGCCAAAGTGGTGTTAATGTGATATAATTCATAACTGGTTGCTGTTACAAAGAGTCACCTTCAAGCATTTGGGTCTATTCTCCTTTCTTCTGTGGCAAGTGATTTACTTGATGACAGAGCTCAGCAAAGCTATCTGACTGAAATGAGATTTTTTACGTTGTTTGGTCTTTGTCCACCTTCTCTTGCCCGTATTTTGAGAGCAGGATGGGGCTGACTTGGCTAAATGCATTTTAAATGCTTTTGTCAGGTTACAGAAGAGCAGATATTAAACATTCATTTCTACTGAAGTTTAAGTGGGATTTTAAATATTTAAAGGAGTAATTTATGTAAAGGGAATTCCTACTGCTTCCTAAAATGCTCATTTCTCATAATTTGGGTTTGGTTATCCATATTCAATTAATCTAAAATTTCTATTGCTTTAGTCTTGCTCCCTTCACATTAGCTCTTTATGTTAAAATGTGTTCTTAATACATGCCAGCAGGCCTGTATTTTAAGCTAATTATGATTGTCATCCTTATCATACTTGATTACTTTCTCCCAAGGACAGAAATTGTTGGGCAAGTGGCATGAGGGTGGAAATTGGAACTCTGAGCCAACGAATGTAACAATGACAGAACTGGGACACATTACCTGATCACTAAAATGATTCAGACCACTTGCAGATGAATTGTTTCCCTTGTTAATTCATGCAAACGTGGCCTGGGGGTTAAACGGATTGATCTTGAGATCAGGAGGTCTTTGTTTTATTTCCAGCTCCATCACCAGTTTGCTGTCTGACCTTCAGCAAGTCATGACTGAGTCAATACACTTGCATTGATTTTCAACTCATATGCATGATGTACTTCAGTATACTGCTGAATTTGAGCTGAAGTGGTACCCCTAAGGTTACACGGGAAGACTGTGAGGGAAGCAAAAGTAGAATACAGAAGTAAACTCCAGTGGGAGGTATAAATTTTGAGGCATCTTCACTTCCTGGACAATAATTTTGGCCCAAGACTCAAGTCTGTTGACTTTGAGAAGTGCATGCGGATTTAAAAATGGGACACAGGGTGTATGATGATGATGTGGAGGAAAACCCTACTGGGATTAGGCACTTCTCAAGCTGGATTGGTCAGCTCTTGCTAAATAAATGAGCTGTTCTTTAGGAATTTGAAATGCATACAAATAATAACGTAGGGATATTTTTTTCAGTAGGGAGTCTAAAGTCTGAGTATTTTGTGCTGAAGCTGTTTTTGAATGCTCCATTTCAGATGTGGTACTTTTTATCATAAGTGGTATTTGTTTTTTTAATACTAGCTATGTTGCAGTTCAGTAACTCAAAAGTTCTTTGGGGCAAGAGTAAGTTGTTGAAGTCACAGCGGAGAGAATGAAGGTGAGAGGTAGGCAGTGCTGAATAATGAATGGTTGTTCAGTGTATAAATTAGAGAAAGGCAATAGATTTATTGCTTTTCCTGCTACCCAAAAAAAATCTGTAGTTTTTCTCTTTGCTTTAAAGTGAAATTCAGATTTTACACATGGAAAATTAATCCTATCTACCAGTGACTAGTTCATTTCTGTCTTCCATACATGATATATAATCCTCAATAGCATCTTTTACCCTAGTGAAGTTGTTGTTTCTATTCTGGGTCTTCCCCCATGGTGCTTTGGCCCAGCCCCAGGTGTTTGCTATAAAGAGGAAGTTTTTCTCCCTGTTGCTGAAAGCAGACTGTTCAATCTTTGCAGAAAAGATGGCACAGTGTGACAGTGGTGGTACCAGTGATCTTGGCCTGCAGAGCATCCTGTATTCCCTGCTCTGCCCCCCAACACCCCGTGCTCACTCTATAATGCAACCTCTCCATGTCCTGCTGCATGATCTGGAAAATCCAGTTTGGCCTGAAGCCAGCTGACTCAGAGATGTCATTGCTGCACCAAAGGTGACAGTGGAGTTGGCTTGTGGCCATACTCTCCTTGCCTCAGAGCCCTCCATCACTCTCTGGTTTCCCCTGGCAGGGTTCTGCGATGTGCAGGGTGGCAGGGAGAGACAGCTGGGTGTCTGTGTGACCTGTGTCTCTGCTCCCTCTTGCCTGGGGCTGCGGTTGGCCAGCTGTGCCTGCCTGTGTGGGACCTCAGCCACCCAGCACCACAGCTTCTCTCTGTGCCTCCCTTCAGCTGGATGTTCCTTCTCACTGTGGAGCACGGGCAGCAGCTTGCATCAGGATAGGTAGGTGGTTCGTAAAGTACTGTGCTTTTATTTTTATCCAGTGTAGCCAAGGCATTGACAGTATAACTCAGAAGAACAACCTAATAATAAACTTGTGCTTGCATTCAAAATCTGGGCTGAGTGTCCCTGCTTGGCAGTCTCTTTTGAAGTGGTTTGGGTAGACATGGGTTGGTCGTGCATTTGGCTATGGTTAGCAATGTGGTACCAGCCCATATTTTAGGAAACAGCCATAATTCCGGCAAACTGTTGTGTTCAGTGCTGGCTGGATTGTGTAATTTGTATTTTGAATAACCTTCTGGGTGTGACTCTGTGTAAATTCAGTAACACTGGTGCCTGTGTAGTGACAGCAGTGAATTACAGAATCAGGTAAGAGAATGAATAAATCTTTCCTGTAAAGGCTGTCATTGAAAAGAAAAAGCTAGTAGAATCTGGTTAGGATTTTTTAAACAAACTTCCATTTATTTTAAGCTTTAAAATTTTTTGTGTGTGTGTCACATAGATGCAGCTTTTTAGGCATCTTATTTTTGCTTTTGTCATTTTCAAAAAAATTTTTCTCCATTGCAGAGGAGAAAGAAGGGTCATGAGAAGGGGAAAGGAGTGATTTAGGGAGGAAGAAGTGTTGGTTCTCGCTGCGTTCCACACTTCTCAAGTCAAAGAGTAATGGTGGTTTCTGCGATGTCGTATCTATTAGAAATAAATTGCATCATTAGTGACCATTGCGGGTGGCCTGCAGTTCATCCTGCTCATCTCCTCTCAGTGTGATTTGGGGAGCGAGATGTATTTAAGTACTTGTTTGAGGCATTAGTGCATAGACAGTGATTTCACCAAGTGACAAGTGGTGGGGCTGGCTGTCACCCTGTGTATGGTTAGCTTGGTGTCTGGCCTTGATGACTGCTTTTAATGGCTACTTTTTGCTGGGAACCTGGAAGTCTTCCTTTGGCTTTTATCATTCCTGTCTCACATATTGTACTTGATTCAGCCAGTAAAAGACCTTTTGTGTTACAGACATTTCCCCCCCTCTTTATTCCTGCCCTCAGCTTTGCTGTGAGCAGGAGAAAAGGCATTGGTGGGAGGGAGCTGCTGCTCTGGAAGAAGAATGCAGAGCCTGGGTGAGCCATGCACAGCTCTTCCCATGTTGTGTCTGGATGGTGGGGAAGAAAAATGCTGTTTGGGTTTGGAAGAACCGTTTTGGTAACTTGCTTCTCAGTATTAAAGTTTGTCTGAACATCTTAATCTCTAGTTTAAAGGGAGGGAGGAAGCCTGTGTTTTGTTTTGTCTGCGGTGAGCAAGCAGATGCTATTTGGAAAACATGGGAAAAAGGAAATGAAGTCTTGTGGTTTCTTTCCTCAGTGTTGTCCTTGCATTAAAAATCCACTGTGTAGCTTGTTGACTTTTTGATTAGACAAATAGCATTGGGAAACCCCTGGTGCTGGAAACCCTTAGCCTGCATAGCTTAACTGTGTTTTGGCTCTAGGATGAGCTAACAGATGAAGGAGAGAAACCCTTATGTTTGATTTGGACTCACTGTGCTTTTGTTTTGTTTCCCCTTTTCTCTCCCTGCCCTGTGTGTTTTATTTGGACTTGACTTGGTGATAGGGATGACTTGACCAACAGCTGTTTTTTGGGATGACCAGGTTGAGATAAGCCTCATCCTGCCCCCAACCCTGATCACCATCTGGAGAGAGACTAGAAGATTCAGCTTCCACCTGGCCCCAAGAAGGCTTCTCTGAGGCTTTTTCCTGTAGAATAGGGTGGGAATGCAGTGAAGAAGCCTTGATGCAAAGAACCAGCTCCAGCAGGGACTTTTTGAAGCAGAACAGTTCTGGAAAAAGATGATTGATGCTGTGTTGTCCAACTGGAGACTGGTGTTTAGTAGTAGCTGTCATGGGGGTGATATTTGGAAATCTGGATGATACCATCAGAGTGCTTTGAAGAAAGCTGCAAGCGGAAGCTTATGGAGGAGCTCACAGCAAATCCTCAAGCACATATTATTCCTAAGACCTTGAATGTTAACCTAAGACAGTTTATTTGAATTCCAGTACTTAGTAGCCTTACCAGCATGGCAAGAGGATGGCAAAGACAGCCTCCTACTTAAAAGGACATTCCTCAGTGAGGCAGGAATTAACTGAAGTCCTCAGTGCTGGGGCTGGGTTGGGCTGATGGAAGGTGCAGGCGTTAGGGCTCGCTTTGAAGAGAAGTAGCACATCTGCAACAGAAACAGTTAAATTGTCTTGACATTGTAAGCAGAATACACAGCAAACCACCCTGTACTTTAATTTCCCCATAGTATAAGGAGGACACAAATGAACATCTGCAAAGAATGGAATTAATCCTGTTCATGTGGGAGGATCTAAATAAAATCATTGGTTACCTTCACCCTGCACTTTTTTTTTTTATACTGCAATTACCTCAGGGTGATTAGAAGCTCTGATGTTTCAGGTTCATACACAACCTTCTACAGCCTTTGTATCCCTCGTTATTTTGTGGGCAATGCAAAACAGTAAAAAAAAAAAGAATATAGTTAAGGTCTTGAGCAGCAAAATGAATTGGTGCTAGTGGCTTGGATTTGCTTTTTTAAATACACATATTCAGCACTCATTTCGTTTGAAATTAGTACACATTTGGTGGAAGCCACGAATGCAATATAGCAAAAGTGGTTTCTGCAAGATTAATGACAGTGAGGTTATCATCCTGAGGTCTTATAATTTTCTTTTCTATTCAGGGTTCCCAGTTCAAGAACACATTTATAGCTGAGGTAAAGGTGATCTTAATTTCTAAAGCTGTGTTTGTATTTGCCTGAAATCTTTGTTTTTCTGACACTGATTTTAGCTGGAGCACAGACTTGGTGGGAAGACTACATTTCTCATACATCTTCTCAAAAACTAACATTTAAAGTCTTGGACTATTTTCCATACTCACAACCTTTAATTGTATGAGGGGGTGACTGCTCTTCGTTTAAGCATTGAGGATAGAGAATTGAAAGCGAGCATGTAAAATGAAAAGCAAAAGCTATTGTTTGTTGACAAACGGGCAAGCACTCAGCAGCATCACTGTCAAACGTCTCATCTGATCATGCCTTTGTGTGCCAGTGACAGTCCTCCGGACCTTGAACTCTGTCATCTTTCTTAACTGCAGGAAAAACAAAACTCCAAGTAAAAACTATAAATAAAACCAGGCATGTCTCTTGGCCTTTCCCCTCTGTAGCTCTTGGCCTTGTAATTTGCCTGTCTTTCAAGCCTCTTCTTCATTATTTTGTGTTTTGTGTGTTTTAGCTAATGTAGGGCCTCAGGGTGGAGAGGATCTCCTGGGAATAGAGAAGGGGAGTACAAGGAGTGACAGCGCTGAGCTGGGAGTGGGGCACTGAGATGGTTGAAAATGGCTGCCAGGCCCAGAGATGGGATTAAAGCCCCGAAAACCTAGGGAGGGGGCTGCTTTCTGGTTCCTCTTGAGCACCTGAAGCCAGGTCCCCATCCCTTCAGCACCTCCTCTCTCTTTGCCACCCCTTTGCTCTGGGTTGAGTGGGA
The DNA here is from genome assembly GCA_013401335.1 of Brachypteracias leptosomus. NCBI lineage: Eukaryota > Metazoa > Chordata > Aves > Coraciiformes > Brachypteraciidae > Brachypteracias > Brachypteracias leptosomus. The sequence continues at coordinate 259,372 of VYZX01030798.1, forward strand.
CCCAGGTTCCTGGTGTGGTGGCCAAGTTAGGGAGCAAGTTGGGATTTTTCTTGGCTTGTTGCGTTGGAAGTGCAGTGGGAGGGAGCTGGATGGTGGTGGAAGAATAGAAGAGGTGAGGGAGGGGAAATGATTAGCAGGGAATGAGCCTAAAAGATTGGTAGGGTTGTGTAGGGGCAGCAGCAGAGCGCCAAAGGGAATAGTTTGGTGGGGGGAAAAAAGAAAAGGTCAGGGAGGAGAGGATAAAGATTTTAGAAAAATAGAATAGGTTTTGGAAGGAAAATATTATGTCAAGAGCTTGATTAAATGAAATAGTTGAAAGCAGTGTGTTCTGGGAAAAAACTATTAGATGAAAAATTCACATTGCCATTGTCTCTGAATATTACTTAAGCTTTCAGCCTGGAAGCCCTGTAATGAAATAGATAGGAGTGAAATATAGAGAATGGAAAGGAGAAACCAAAATAAACTGCCATTTAATTGTTGGATTTGAACAGGAAAACACAATGCAGCATGTTACAACTCTTGAAAATGAAGTAATTGATTGAAAAAAAAAGCCAAAACCAAAACAAACAGCATCTGATTGTGGGTAAAACACTACTGTGCTATGTCAACATCAATAATACATGTATATTATTCACTCATGTATGGATGTAATACAGTCTTTCATATCATATCTGCATGGATAGCTCCATATATGCATGCAAATGGTGTCCTTCCCAGCTGAATAAAATGCTTTGACTGCTTTGTCTGCTGAGAACTCAGTCTATCTCACTATATCTTCCTTTCACCGTAGACAGTTCAGGTGCAATTCCCAGCCATGTAGAAGTACAAAGATCCATTTGAGTTCATGGAGGTGAGGTGATTTGTCTCAGCTGGGAAAGGGGTAAGACATGACAATCCCTTATTGTAAATTTGAAATCAAATCAGTTTTTTTCACTAGCTGGATTCTATTATTTAACACAGCTTTTATATATACCTCCTTGGTAATGACTGATGAATATTTAATGAAGACAAATGGAGTTTTCAGCATAAAACATAAGGATTACCCCAGAAGCAGCAGCCTTCTGAGGTTGTTCCCTCTAGGTCAGTCCTGTCTGCCGTTCAACTCTGTGCCTTGAGAAAGCATCACTTAAACTGTAATTTTTGTTCTGCATTATATTTTTAAGCTGAAAGTGTAAAATATTTTCAATTAAAATGCAGTTTTGCTGTTTCAGCTTTCAAGAACTTGTGATAAAATTAACACATGCAGAGTTGAGAGCAAAGCAAGACTAATACATCACAGAAGCCTTCTCTGCAGCCTTGGAAGGTTAAAGACAGACAACTAACCTAAACATTTTTCACACATAAATGTTTTAAAGTTAATTCTCCAAGCTGATGACCCTCTTTGTTTTAGTGATAGAATATTTGAATGTTGGAATTACTCCTATACAGGTACATATGGGAATGAATAAACTAAAAGTTAAATTGGAAAGTGAATAAATATCAATCTGACACATGTGATACTGATTTTAAAAATGTTTGACAGTTTGTAAAAATAGCTGTAACTGGGAAATTGTCACTAAGCAGATACATTTCCCATGGGATCCATGGGGGATGAGATTTTGGGCTGATGCTAGTTAAATGTTCTAATTTATGATCCAGAACAAAACATAGTAATTTACTGATCAGCTTTACAGAAGATGCAAAAGTTAGGACAATGGCAAATGGAGAGGAGGAAAACTGCAAGTCATTAATACAGAGTTGTGAATACATAGTGACTTGGGTGGCATACCAATTTTAATAAGGGTAATCCTGAGTAAAGGACTCTTTTCTGTTGAAAGGGAGGTCTGAAAAGGGTTTGAAGATGATGGTTCATCAGCTGGCCTGTCAGCTCCCTAGGCCACAGGAGAGCTAATGCCACCTGGACAGATGTAAGGGTGGGGAGTGGGGCCAGAGAGGGGAGGTTATACTTGCTCATCATATTGGTCCTTCCATGGCCTTTGCTGTGGTGCTGTGTGCTGTGGGGGCACACTGGTTTCAGCAAGTTGTGGTGTTATGTATAAAGCAAGAAGAGTGAGGAGGAGCCTAAATAACTTGCTGCAGAACAATGGAAAACTAGAAGATTCCTGGACCATAAGGTATAGGTTCCTGCACTAAGAAGAGAGCTATGACCATGAGGAGCAGGCAGATGCACCACAAGATCCAGTGGCTGGAAGGCGAGGATGGGTCAATTCAGATTAGCAAAAGGATATGTTTGGGGAGGAGAATTTGGCATCAAATCAGTTTCCAAAGGTGTATTTTCTGCTCCTGGCAAATTCAGAAACAAGGTGAGTTATCTTTCTGAAAGATGAACTATAGCTTAACTGGGCATTATTTTAAGGAAGTCTCCTGGAAAGGATGTTTTCCTTCCTTTCCTCTCCTACTCTTTTTGTCCCTCTCTACATGAGAGATACCTCACAAGTGAAAGAACAGTATTTGTTTCCTATGGAAAAACTTTTATGTCTGTGGTTCTGTCTAGCAGTTTTGTTGCCTGTCTCCTTCTGAGACATACTGTCAGAGATACTGTATTTTAGATACATATTGGTCATCAGCTGCAACATTAATAGAAATTTCACAATACAATTGACAGGCTATTAGTGATTGGAACTAAAGCTTATTATTTTGCATGCTAATTATGAAATATTTTTATTGCCAGTAAAGGTCAGGTAGGTATCCAGTATTCTGGAGTCTCAGAAACTGAACCTTGAAATGCTGTGTGATTCCTTCATTCCTGTTTAATGCAGAAGAAAGCTACTTGCATAGTGGCCTCATGCTCTATATGCATACCTATATAGCATTTATTCTATGCTATATATCGTATCCATAGTATTTGGAAGAAGAGTCTCAGTCACTTTACACTTTTTAGTCTTTCCAACATCCTGTTTGGTGGTGAAGCCAAAATATGTATCTTTTGCAACAACTGCCTGGTTTGGTTCACCTTTACATGCTCTCATTGGAAGTAAAACCACGGGAAGTAAAAATATCTTTCCTCATTCACTCCTTTTTCCTCTTGAGTGTGCTTTTAGGAGGTGGAGTTGGTGTGCGTGGCTCATCCACTTGGGTATGTGTGAGGCATGACTGCATTTCCTCACTGTAGACAAAGTGCATTAGAAGGTTTTAACTGAACTTATTGAAATGATGGAAGCAGTGGAAGGAGATAGAGGAAGGGAGTAGAACCGCTTAAAGATAAGTGATCACTGAAAGCTCCTACATTCACTGCTCTGAATGGTTTTCTTGTGTTTTGGGAATTTCTCCTTAGAGAAAGACAGATCCAGAGTGCTCAGTACCTCACTGGAGGTTGGCTGTAAAGATGGGCTCTATAATGTAAATACAGATTATGCTAATTGAGATGAAGTTTTATAGTGCTAATGTGTATTTTACTCTTCTGTGTGATGTAGTGCAGCCTGGGTCTGAGGGAGCTGACAATGTCCTATTCATATGTAAAATGTTTTGAAGGATCTGTGGTTTGGAATATTTCAAAACTGCCTCATGAGGGGATTCTTACATCTGAAAGCAATATTGTCTGTATATAGCTTGTTGCTAACAAAGAGAGAACAGCATGTGAAAGCAGCTTCTCAGCCTCTGTGTATGGAGGTACGGATCCTACTGGAAGAAGGCAGGAGCCCTGGAGAACTTCCATGGTCCAATGGGTCTGGACATGGCCCAGCACTGCTCTGTGGACCTGAGCCTTCTCTGATCCCGGTCAGCTGAGGCGATAACCAGCTGCTGGAAAAGAAAAAGATCTTGCAAAGAAGTCAATTGTGTCTCTGTGCCTTGGGATTACTTGGACTTTAGAAGTATTAAACAGAATAAACTCTTGGAATAAGACAGTAAAGCCTAGCTGTGTATTAATGATTAGTCTGGACATTTTGCAAATCGCAGAATCAGGCCTCTACTGTCTGTGGTACTTTTTCCCTTTTAATATCAGCATTTGGCCTTCGCATTGCCAAGGAAGTAGCATCCTTAATTTGTAAGAGCTCATCTGCTTATCCCACAAGCTGCAGCCATAATCCTCTTTGCTGTAATGAATGGCTGCTCTGGAAGTGATTACTGCAAGATTTCATACTTTCTTTCCCACTTTCAAATTGTTCAGTGCTTCTTTTTTGTAAAGAAAATTATTGTTCATAAACCACAGTAAAGTATCAGGAGGATGTGATTCTGCTAAAAATATCAGGGGTGCTGCTTCAGGGGTGGTATGTCTTGATCCATCTGGACATGGCGCTAGGGCAGAATGATTTGTGTTCCTTGATTTCAGGTGTGTGCAAGCATGTGTGCAATACTTCTGCCTGAACTTCAGGGACCAAATGTTTGAGCCTTTCATTGCTCTGGGTTAAAATGACTGCTGCAGTTCTATTTTCTATTCTGCTTGGCTTGTGAGAAGACTTGCTGTGCATTTGAGTCTATCCCTAGCAAATATGATTTTGTGTTTCATCTTCAATGCACATCTGTTGAGGAACAGCAAAGAAACAGTAGCTCAAATAGACTGCAGCTGCAGCAGCCGTCATTGTCATTTTGACTGTGATTCAAGAGAAACGCTTTTAAAATTACAGGTTTCCGAAGAAACCTTCCTCCTTTAAAGGTTTTTCTCTGACTCCCTCTTTTTTTTTTTTCCAGCAAGCTCATACATCAGGTTTGTTAAGTAGACTGATATTTACAGTGTAATGGAAGTAGTGGGAAATACAGAAAAAGAAATCTACCTTCTCATTTTTTATGACAATGCAAATGTTTTTCCCTGGACCCACATTTACACAGATTTCGTTTGAACTTTCATCAGAGAGATGGGATATAGCCAACTATCTACAGACTTAAAAACTAGGCTGATAAGAACACAGTAGAGCATTCAGCTCTTTACTGTAAAGAGAACCTAGCGACAGATGTGCCTGCTGATGTTGTTACAATGTGTATCTAGACATTGGAGGGAGGCATGTTTTGAAACCTGTAAGCTTCACTAGAAATTTTCCAGCCTTCTCAAATTGTTGCAGTGCCATTTTGCAAACCACATGGCTAACTTGTAGTGGAAAAGTAGGCAAAACAGAAACATCCAGAAAGATTTTTTTTCTGTGCATTTTAATATACTGTATCCACAGTATTCCTTCATGCAAATTCATAATAAACATTTGTTTGTGAAATACATATAGTATTATGAAATATATATGGTATTGGTTGATGACAATTCCTTAGCTTCTTCCTTTGTAGAAAGTTTTGTTTGAAGAAAAGAAAAAAAAGGAAAAGGGAAACAAACAACTTCTTAAGTTGTTGTGTATGGTAAAAAAAAAATATATTTTTTAATGAAGACTTAGAAATAGTTTTGGGATAAAAGAAGTAGACATTTTGGGACATCTGGCTTTGCTAATGGATGGCATAAAGCAGGGCACACACAGGAGTGAGCAGGCAGCTGAGGTGGTCAGTGGTCCGTCCAGAATTGACCTATGAAATATTGTGGTGGTCCTGAATCTGCATTTCATGCCAGAGAAAACAAGATTGTATCAGAGAAGTTCTGGCCTTTAATATAGTTTGTAGTTGGGACCCAGAAAACTCGTTGCAGTAGAAGCAGTATATGCCTGTGTGTGACAGAGATAAACAGAACAGTGCTTTCTTTGTGTGAGAAGTAAAGCCTATGGAAAAGTCTCTTGATTTAGGTTTGAGAATAATTTCTTGAGACTTCTAAAGAAATTCCATATGGATTAACATTTTTAAAAAATTACTGGAAAAAAGTTGTTCATTGTTCATTAACAGAAAAGATGCTGCGCTAATTTATGCCACATGCCATGTCCATAGGGTGGCCAAGGATCTAAGTATCTGCATAATTTCACCCAAGGATATTAACTTCCCCACTATGCCCAATTAAATCCATCCCCATGCTAATCTGAGAACAAACAGGATAAAATACAAATTTATTTCTGGAAATACGTCTAAAGCAAAAGTAATTAAATATATCTCTATTCTTTGGAGGGCATTTACAACCTTTGTAATTAGTGATTAGAGCTTAGAAACAAACATTAAGATTCATTTCCTTGCTGTGCCAGGATTTATTTCATGTGACTTCAACCATCAACACATCCAGGGTTGCTGGTCAGTGGAAAGGAGGGGAGCCACCTCCGAGGCACGTGGGGCAACCCGTCTCTGCAGCTGCAGCAATCTGGTTATTGTAGAAGCTTAAATTAGTAGTTTAGAATAGACATCTCACTTTCTAAAAAGATTTCAATTTGTAGCAACTAATTTGCTTTGTGGGAGTTTTTTATGTCTTTGCCCCTATTTTTCTGACCTGTGAGGAGGTCTGTTACTTTGCTGCTCCCTGGTCCTGTAACTAGTGGCTTTGCTGCTGGTCTGAGCTGTAATCATTTCACTAAGGTGTGACCTCTTCTTTACTTTTCATGATTCACTTCTGTCCTATCCATTCAGAGTCTTACTTTAGTAAGTCCATCTGGTATGTGAGTGGGAGTGAAGACATCAGGGGAGGGTAGGATCGACATACTGAATCAGTGAACCAATATTGCTAACCCAAATTACAGCATCTCTGTTCCTCAGGCGAGGCCATAACATGTTGGAGCTTTTGGGATTGTTTCTTTGCTATGTGTGTACAGCATCCAGCCCAGTTGGGTCTCTGGTTTGTCAGTTTTTGTGAGGCACAGTGGTGTTACATGGGATGAGGTGCTCTGGTCACAGACTTTTTTGCTTGTTTTTCACACTGAGTAACCCCCCCTTTTTTTTTTTCTAGTTACTGTCTGTTGTAAGGCAAAAATCTCATTCTCCATTAATGCAGAGAATAAGAATTATCTCATTCTCTGCATTTTAGACTTTGGCATGCTCACATACAATAACTAATCTGATTTTTTACTTTCTAAAAATAGATCTCCCAAGCCTCCAGCAAAGAAAGCTGCAGTTTTGCCTTAAGAAAATGAAAGAGGCCAGACAAGAGTTTAGTCATAAATCCTTGTACCTGCGGTCTGCAGATGAAGAGCCGATAATTTAGTCTAAAATCCTGAGCTGCACACAGGAAAGCACAAGGCTCCAGATGTCACAAGATGTTGCTATCAATCCGAAGATCTTTGTGAACCGCTGCTGAAGGATTAGTGTTCGTAAATCATTGCTGGCAGAGCTATCTAAAAGTCTCTCCACTCAAGCTCTGGAGCCAGTGGTGGGTGACAGCATTTGCATTCACTCCTCATGCTCCTGGTTTCTGATTAAAAATTAACCCTTTCATACCATTTGATGTCCTTAGCCTGATTAGTCTGTAGAAGGGAGCAGAGGAATTTTAATGAAGTTTGAAATGAAGTAGTCTTTTTGTTGCTGAATTTCCGATTTTGCCTGTGGTTTGGACTTGGCTGAAGTCTTGTGGAGCAAATTGTTGTAAATTATTATGGAAGACTTGTTTTCCTGAAGCAGAACAAGCTGGTTACTAATGACAAGCTTGTTCAGCATGATTTTAGCTAAGTGTCTGAAAGGTATGTGGGCAGGATGTTCTAAATTGAAAAACAAAATCAGTCCAAGAGCCTCTGATGAGCTTCGGAAAAGGATCGCATCCTAGGGTCACTTACTTCAACTTTGCCCTGAGTATTTTCATGCTTCAAGAGTGTTGCATGTGCAAAATATTGTCAGATTGAGCCTTGCTTGGTTTGTATTTGCATGTAATCAGTTTGCCCTGAGCATAATTCTTGCCAGTACAGATGGAGCAGTAGTTTTATAATATCATTTACAGAAGTATGCTTATGATTGAGCTATGAATATCTCAGTGTCTCTGAGAAGGTGCTTAGTGTAGTATTTGAACGTATATTTCAATGCTTCATCCCATGTACCCAATAGAAGTAATTTTCTATGCTGCTTCAGAGTCATAGCAGAAGTATATGTAAGAGTTTGGAAGACAAACCACATCCAAATCTTTAGCTATAGAGAAATTCTAACCTTCCGTACAGGTATCATTAATTATTCTTACTTTGCTTTAAAAATTCAGGAAGTTTGAGGGCAGTAGCTTATTTAAACATGGCTAGAGACACCAAAGATGTAAGTAACTCTTTTGATGCTGCTATCTTTCCTGAGCCAAGTAACACTGATTTTTCTGTCTAGGTTGGGTAGGGAATGTTTAGGTGAATGTCCAGCCCTAGCCCAGTTGTCTACAGTTCTAGGAGAAGGTACTAGGTTATGTACCTGCTTTTTGTTGTCAGTAAGATGCTCCATGGAAAGCATTAATCCTGACCTGAAATTAGGGGCAGTGGGGCAGCAATGTTAGCTGGAAAGTAATGTACTTCGGACAAAAGAAGCAAGCAGACTGCTGTCAAGTTTTGGTTTTCCATACAGAAATCAGACCCAAAAGGAAGATAAATCAAACCAAACCACAGTGTATATTTGACTTCTTTCTTTAAAACAAGAACAGGAACCCATCTCAGCTGGAGTGTCACCATACTGCTGCCAATGCATACTTTTTCCTCAACATGACAACTTGTATCCCAGATAAGTGGAATGAAATATGTATAACAGCTTTAAATAATGCTGTATGGGGGAATTTTGTCTTTGTACTTTAGACCAATGTAATGAGAAGTTAAATATTAATATGTCCTCAGAACTTTTCTCAAATATTTGTAATATGAAACAGTTATTTGAAGAGGCAGTGAATGGAGGTAAGTTTTTACATTTGTTTTTTGTTAACATGTAAGTAAATAGTCCAAGCAATGTAAAGTAAACGTCACCAAGTAGGAAAACAGTTGCTAGATAGCAGTTGGGGAATTTTTATTCTTACAGAAGTCACGGAAATAGGAGCCTCTGACATTTATGAGATTGTAGGATGGTAACAATATAGGTGGCTGCTGAATCCACATACCCAGCTTTTGAAATGTCATTTGTTTGTCTCTGTAAGTCCAGTGGAAGAAGTGACTGTTATTTTTTGTGCCTCTTCCATCAGAGTCTCCCCTGTGACCTGATCTCACACAGGCTTGTGAGAAATAGTTTTATTTGCCCTGTTGACACTTTGTGAGACGGTGACCTTTATGGTTTTAAGTCTCCAAGAGTCTTGGCTCCCATGATTTTTTCCCCCTTTATCTTCTGTCTAGATAAGTCCCAGTGTTCACATATCTTTTCAGGCCGGTAATCTCCCAAGAGAAGTGCTACCATGTCCCCTCTCTCAGTTTCTCTGTAGCTCCTGACAGGGAGAGGCAGAAAGTCATTGATATGGCTTCTTAGTTTTAGCATTTCCTCCTGTCATTGTTTGTCCTATGGGAATACCAGGTCTCCTGTTTTGGGACAGGGTCTTTGGAGGTTACCAAGTGCATTATAAATGCCTTCTGCCAAGTAGGGGTGGCAACTTAAACCTGGTTCACATGTTTCCATGTGGATGGTCTTCAGTTTCTGGAATGTCACACAAAAAAATGAAGGCTTTATACCTGGTGTGGTTTAAGGTTTGAGGAAGGGGAGGGACAGGTGGAGTGGCTATTCCACTCCCCTTCCTGCCACACTCTATAAAAGGACACAGGAAGTTCCGCTTGCCCCTCCTCGCTGGAATTGCTGCTGGCTCTGGATATCTCTGTGGCTGCTACAACTCCACGTGGCTCGGGAGAAATCCAGTAACATCCGAGGATTGGTGTTATATATATTTGTATATATACCTTCCCTTAATACCGCTGTATATTTCCCTTCCTTTGATATCCCTTTTGTTACTCCCTGTTAAAAGTTGTAATCTTAATTTTCCAACTTTGTGTGAGGCCTTTCTTCCTCCCCTGGGAGGGAAGAGGGGAGGGGGAAGAGGGGTGAAACATATTCTGCTCCATGGGGGTTGCCCTGAGCCTTAAACGGAGACAGAAAATTGGCGCCCAACTTGGGGCCCGAACCCACGACCCTGAGATTAAGAGTCTGTTAAGAAATTGTCTGAACGTTGTGGTTTAAGGTTTGGGGAAGGGGAGGGACAGGTGGAGCGGCTATTCCATTCTTTGATAGCATTATTTTTAGTTGTGACTAGAAGGCATATAAAAATAATGCTATCAAAGAGTGGAATAGCCGCTCCACCTGTCCCTCCCCTTCCCCAAACCTTAAACCACAACAATACCATACCTGCCTGCCTGCATGTTCTCCCTCCCCACCTATGCCCATTATTCTAGGCATTGTTGTCTTGCATTTTTGGCTAGATGCAACCTGGAGGTGGCATCCCCTCTCGTAGATGCCAAGATCTAGTAAGTGCCTTGCCATGTGTGTTTATTCTACCACTTGTAACCCTGCCTTTGCCATCATGGGTTCAGCACCTGGGGGACCTGGGGAGGGGATTCTTGTAAACACATCAGTTGTTGGACCATAGAAGGAGGTTCAAAAGCTACCTAGCTTGTATTATGACTTACAATCTTGCAGTATGCTCCCAAAACATGCCTTTCCAAGGAGTGTTTTTAATTTGAGTGATCTACAGTTTTATTTGGAGTCATCTAATAGATCCGGGCTGTGGCAAAATCTCTGGACTTTTTTTCTGCACAGACACTAGAAGGTTTGACTGAGGATTGCTTTGTTCTCGTGCTCTGTGCACTGTAATTCACAGGTCAAATTCCTGATCTTGGTACTAGTGGGAATGCTTCTGTTCTGAGATAATTTAAGACCTACATGTGTAGTTTCCTTCTCTCTATGTATATATACAAAGATGATTATTATGTTGATAAGCTTTCAGCTCAGCGGGGCTGTTTATCTTTCTCTCTTGAGAAACTGAAATTTGATGCCTAGATAACATGCTCTCCAGGCTAGTGATGGCATAGATTTTAGCAAGATAGGCCAAGATTGTATTTTGCACAAATCATTCCTGGAGACGGAAGAAGGTTCTTGCTCTTACAGCTCTTGTATTTAAGTAACAAACTAACAATTAATTCAGTTGCTCACAGTCTTGGCTGAATTCAGGGGACTGCTGATTTTGCTGCAGTTGCAGTATTAACACTACTCTTTAATCATTAAAGGCATTGAATGCTTCTGTCAGCTGCTTCACACACTTGGTGTGCGCAAACGTGATCTTTTAATCAGTTCTGGGAACCATGCATATGCAATACTTATCATTAGATTATAATTAGCTGTAATTATGTATGGAGATCAGCCCAAGCCATAAAATGTAAAATTAGATATTTACTATGCTAATAAGAAGATTTGATGAAGATAAAGGGCTTGCGGTTTTCATTTTCACTACCACAATAGCGTGACGGAGTCTTAGTGAAAGTGTTGTTAAAATTAGTATAGCTGCAGTTAATGTGTGTATTACAGCTCTCTTACTGCAGATTGCTGTAGATGAGATTCAGGCCTGAAAGATCCTGTAATTCACATAATGAAACACTGCCTCAGGGAAGCTGGACAGTAGAAAATGGGTTGCAGGAGCCCCAAGAGGTGAATTTGTCCATGGGCATGCCAGCAAGTGTTTTGAGCTATATATAAGCATTCCTTGTAGTTATTCACCTAAGGACAATTTTGCAAAAGTTGCGAGTGGGTTTACTGAGGAAATCCCACAGATTCCCACTGATGCTGAGGAAAGGGGAGTGTTCCCCTTGATTCAGTGCTGCAGTGTAATTGCAGGCACAGGTATTTCCTAGGTGTGCGCGCAAGTGATGTGTGACGCTGTGTCAGGGCGAGCTGTTCCTGACACCAATAAACAGGGACCCGAGTGCAATGTTGCTATGCTGACTCTGCGGTCGTCTTCTAAAGAATTTATTGAAAAAACCAAACCAGTTAAGTAACACTGGGAAGCATAAAAAAGATTGGTTTCTGTGACTAAGGTTCTACATTAGCATTTAGGTTTTGCTGGGGAGACAGTTGCTTTTTTTTGTTTGTTTGTTGACATCTAGGAATCAAATATTGCACATTGTGCAAATAATTTAATCTTTATGGCTGTTACTGCTGCATATAAAGTGTTGTTGTGTTGATACCTGCTGGCTAAGTGAAGCAGGAAGGGATATATTTATGCACATTTCTGTTCACTGTATTTAATGGAAATGAAAAGTGAAGTAATAAATTAGGGAACGCCACACCAGGATTATTATTATTATTCATTTTGGAACAAAGCATCAGTGTTTCAGGATCCTGGTTAATCACAGTCTAATGATCTGGATACACTGAAACATTCCCTTCTCCTTTTCCCCCTGCTCTGGTGTTTTAAAAGGAAACAATATGGTTTGCTGTTAACCGGAAGGCTTAATCTTCAAAAGATTTCTTGTAATGGTGAGGGGGCTACAAAGTGATTTTCAGAGCATCCCTGGACACAGTTCCTGGTACGAGAGTATGGAAGGGGATGGCAGATGGGAACGGGATGGACAGAAGCTCTGTAGTTAGAGTAACTGCTGGATGTCTCACACCCTCACTTCAGTGTTTTATTCCTAAAACCACTTCTAGACACTGGAAGCTGACACTACTCATAGAAAATAGTTTTAAAGTTTTAACTGTTTTAAACACTAAGTTAACTTTTAGAAAGACACATTAACACAAAACCAAAGGAATCACAATACTTGGCTGCATGACTAAAAACGCTCAGAAGTTAATCAGGTATTTAAACATGGAATTTAAAATTATAGCCTCTAATAACATTATTATCCTAATTGTGAAGAAAATAAACATTTAGGCAGTTTGTTTACTAAGCATATATTTCCAACTCCTGCTGCAAGACCTGTGGAATCTTTCTTTGCTCAGGGGAAAAGTGACACGGCATGTTATTGGATAATTACCTTTAGCTGAAAAATAGCTGTGAAGTGAGTGAAGGAACCTATTATGTTTCCAGATTGGAACTGTGTACAGTTTTCTGTGGTTCAAACTATTTGATGTATTAATTATGATTGTGTATTAGCCTTCTGTATTAAGACATTACTTGACTGTATTCTCTGACTCTTGGCTTGAAGCCTGCAATATCATGTCTGCCAGTGGTGCAGCTCAGAACCATTGCTATAGAACACTGCAGTAGTTTCTGATTACAAAACGTGGCAAGCGGTGGTGAAAGCGTGCCTGACTCTGCTTAATGCCTTTGGGTTCCCAGCAGGATCATCTCTTCTTTCCTTCTGGTTATGTCTTAATTAAACCTTGATGAGACAAGTCTCCCCTCACTGCGATGCCCAAGACAGGCATCTGATTGCTTGATGCTCCTTCCATGGCTGACAGGGCAAGCTGGGGCAGAGGAATGTTTGCATGATGTGGGCCACATGAGATTAGAAGGATAGACAAGCTTTTGTTTTCCGTGTGACTATAAAGGGTGATAGGAACTAAATGGCTTCTTATGTAGACTTTTATGGCCACAAAGGTCTAACTTGAAACCAATGATCTCTGCGCCTGCTTGGACTCAGATCAAGGTCTCTCCTAGAAATACTTTATCATCTGGAATGCTTCTCAGTCAGACCTTTGACAAAGCCTTTGGTTTAAAAACCTGCTGGTCTCCAACTGGGATGACATAGCATATGTTGGTTTTCAGATTGGTCAAATATTCAGTTGCAGTATGTAGAGCAAAATGTAAGTTGCAGCAAGAAGTGCAGCAATGATTAACTGTATGTGTGTTGTGTACTGCTGAGTGTCTGTTCTAGGAGAAATGGGAGGGTTAGACCAAATGCTTTAAAATCACGTGTTTTAATATTAGGTTCCCATGTACTTCTGTATTTAGGCTAAGAGAGGCTCAAATGTTGCCTCTCAGAGATGCTGATTATAGGAATCCATCTGACTCCTCCTTGATGATCTGAGAAGTAGGTACCTAGCACTGCTGAAAATTGTGTTGCTTTGGTCCCTGTGCTTGAATTTTTGTACACCAGGCTCGATGTTGTTGGATAACAGCTTTTACAAGGGGGGAACAAAACAGCTTGGTTTTTTTTCCTGTCACTTCCACAATACATAAAAGACAGTTTCTAAGGAAAGTAAAATTAGGAATTAAGACACAGAACTGTCTAGAATCCCCTGATCTGTCAGAAAATCTCTTCATGCTATAGATATTGCAATACATTACTGCTAACCAGTGTTGCTAACCTGTATTAATTTCAATTTCCCCTTGCAGTAATGCGTAGAAATCCATTCGGGATGGACATTTGCTGCCGGAAAGGATCCAGAAGCCCACTCCAGGAACTATATAATCCCACCCAGGTGAGTGTCTCATGGCTATGTCAAAATTCCTAGCCCAGTGTACAAATACTATCTCTCTTGAAGGTATTTTGGTCTGGTTTGTTGGGTTTTTTTCTCAATTCTATGTAGCAATTGCCTTTAACTTGGAAAACTGATCCTGGGATCGACAGAGTTTAGCTATGAAGTTCTACAGTTTGAGCTAAGGGCCTGATTTTTAAAGGATTTTAGTTATCTAATGATGTGGTCTCCTCTAAAATTTTTTTCTTAGGTAACTAGAAGCCTTAGAAAAGTACTTTTTAGATCTCCTAGCTAGAAGCCAAGGCATCATAATTTAGTCTGATGATCAATACACAGAGTGCTAGGGTGGGGTGAGAGAATGCAAGATGATATACATGAAACAAGGAGTGCAATAAGACTGTAAATTACAATGATAATACACGAATATAATTTATATGGCTTTCAGGTGGTCAACTGCCCTTCCTGTCCTTGTTCATTGCTTGTATGGAGTCTTAACAAACACAGTAGCTCATACTCTTCCTTACACCATATGCTATTTAACACCTGATGATCTTGATGGGAGTTTAGGATAATCTCAGCTAGCGTTCTTCTTGTGATAAGCAGTGCAGGAAAGCTACCTGAAATTTGTGCTCCTGTTCGCTCCAGGTCAATTTATTCCCTACATGTGGGCTGAATTGGCACATTCAGGAACAGCGTTTCCTGTTGGCAGCTGAGAGGAAGTGCTGCCATTGAGAGAAAATGCCAGCTGACTGTTAAACATATTTATTAAAGTTTAACAACCACCTATTATATATTTATCCATCAGTGAATACATTGAGTTTTACTAAACTGGCTGTTAAGGAAAGTGACTATCCAAATAAATCTAACTTGTTAGATTTAACAAGGCAGTTAATGTTTCAAATACTATTTGATTATGAAAAGACTCACTATATAGTGTGCAAAATGAAGTCTTAAGTGATTTAAAGTATTTATGTGAAGAATTGACAACAACTCAAAGATATGCAATATCTGTTACGTAGTGCAGAAAAGCTCCATTTGCTCAGTAGTGTTGTTTTTATGAAACTAGGCTGATTTTCTAATTCAATTTGAATTCTATGCATGGCTGGGAACATGACTTTTTAATACTAATATACTGGCCTTTATTGACCATTATGGGAGTTAGCTTTGAGTAAATGGAAGGTGCATGTAAAAGCCCTGAAGAGGAGCAATCCAGTGCTACAAAGAAAAAATATGAGCATTTGCAGGTTAAATTTAAAGACTCTGCAGATGCTCAAGAAGGGAAAGTAAAGGAAAAGAGACTGGCTAATTAACTGGTCTCTCTGGGGTCAAAACCTCCTTGCCCTTTAACATCGTTAAAGGCCATCCTGTAAGAAACATCCCCATCCATTAAAGGGTGGTAATCCCAGAGCCCTGGCAAGCTTGGTCAACTGAAAAGATTTCCTGAGCTTCCTGAAGCAGGGGACACAGCTAGCAGCTCCTCCACTGCCCCTTCTTCCTTTCTGCACACCCTGACCAAGCAAACCATTAGCATCCCTTTCCAGGCTCACCTATGAGCCAGCCAGAAAAGTTGATGTTTGAGGAAGCACAGCAGTTCTTGCAGCCAATGTTTAACTAAGCAGATGACGTTTTTTACACCCAAGTGTTTCCGTCAGCTCACTGACATCTTTCTTATCAAGCTTTTAGATTGTGTTTCTTCCTTTGTTCTTAGTTGGTGTTGGTTTGCTTTTCAGATGAGGCTTTGCATGGTGCACTCAGTCCTAGAGGGACTGGTAGTGTCAAGCAAGCAAGTACATGCATTTTGGGAAAACAGTAAAAAGAAAAGGCACTGAGTAGAAGCTGCCATAGAAGACATCAGACTGGAGATGACCCCTAGAATATTTCTTCAAATACAAGGGTCATCTTTCTTTTTGCATTTTTGCCCAAATAAATGTCTGTTTCTAAGGCTGCAGATTAGAGACTGGTCTATATGTTGGCAGTAGCATTCTTGCTCTCAAGAATTTGCCAGTAGTTGTGAGACTGGGGGGATGGAGATCAGACTTGTAGTCTTTATCTTCAGTTTCTTGCTGAAGCAGTTGTGATCAGCCATTTGTAAAGTCAAGTCAGAAGTCAATGTATAATAAATATGCAAGAAGACATTTTTGCCCAAAACGTCTCTCTTACCAATCTAGATAATTGAAAACATTGGTTGGATTTTTAGCCCTTGATCATCAGAGCCTGTTGGATTCCTGAAGTGAGAATCCCACGTTTTTCTCCTGGATGCCGATCCCATGTTTGCCATCATAGGAACTCTTTGGCACTCAGTTTATCTGCCACAGAGGAACAGTGGAGCTGATCAAGCAGATATTTGTAGTTCAAAGGAATCTCTACAATTCAAACACCAGATTTAGGCCACTGAAAAATGCCCCGCAGTTGTGGCTTTGGATTACTACAAGTTAGGGGCAGTTGTGATTTTTTAAGGGTAGGAAACTGTAAATATTTAATGTGTCCATGTGCATGTTTTTTACATTATCTAGTGTAACAGGAGAACACATCTATGGCTTGTCATCCCCTGCTATAGAGTGCATTGTGTATTTCAAGTTTCCTTGTGTAGGCAGCAGTGTGCAACCACGAATTCTGCTGCTGCTGTCCTGGGAATGCTCCAGGAGCCCTGAGAGAGGTGGGCAAGGGAGGGGGCTGTATGGGACTCCCTGTGTTGAAATGGTATTAAGAGCCCATATGTCCTCATATGGAGCATACTTCTCGCTGTTCCCTATCAGAGGAGATGAGAGTTTGACCATTGATTGAAATAGTTGCCAGATAGGGTCTGGCAACTCTCTGGAAACCTTCTCTGATTCAAAATGCTGTAGTTTAACATAAAAAAGATTTTTCTACTGTGCGTTCAGCATCAGGTTGCACTGCCCTCATAAAACCAGATGGAGACAGGTTGATTTGCACTAGCTGAGAATTTGACTGTGGGTATTTACTATGTTGACATATAACAGCCTCTCTGATCCTGTGCTGTTTTGTTTCCTTCTATGGAGTTGTTTTGAGTTGTTTGCAAATGCCGTCATTTGTCTCTTGAATCTCTTTTTGGCTGGTAAATGATTGTGAAAAGGAAAGGGAAAGGAAAGGAAGAAAGAAAAGACAAAAAGAGAAAGAAAAAGAAAAAAGAAAAAATACAAAAGCAGAAAGGAAGGTTTGGCTTGAGTAAATTCAAATGTAGCAGTGATCTGGAGATGACTGAGAGGGTGGTCTAGTGGCTTGCAAGAGCTAAATGTTGGAATTGCAGCAAACTTTCAGTTGACTGGTCATAATTGTTCATGTTTTGTGGAGAAGGAGAGGATAAATAGGTGAAGACATCACTGAATTAGGGATAGAGAAAGTGTCCATGACAAAGCCCATGTGTTATTTGTGTCTTAGTTGAGTGTCTGGCCTTGTGATTATTGTAGAAGTAGGAACAACACTTTTGCTCTTTTGTCTGTTGTAATAGAACAGAATGTGGGAAGTGCATTTGTCTGTGGACAAAAGATTTCTTCTCTAGGGCTTTCACTGCAATATTTTTCATGAGCACTAATATACTGTGAGGGAAAGAAAAGTCAATATAACTGAACTGGATTTACACTGAGTAAGTGGATTTCCAGGCTGTGGTCTCCACATACATGGCAGGCAGTGTGCAGCATGTCTTTGACATTCTATTATCTTTTTTTTTTTTTCCTTTCATTTTCAGGTGAAAGTTTAGTAATGAAGTGCAGAGATACCTGCGGCAAATTTTGAGGGCTGAAATGGGCCGTTTCTTTAATGAGTTTATTAAAAAACCAATTTAAATTTATATTAAGTAGAACTATTTTCCTTCATACACAGTTGTAAATGGAAAGAGGAGGATTCAACACACAGAAAGTAGCAAAGGAAAAAATCTAGATGTAACTGAACACAGATGAAGAGTCTTGCAAGAATGTGACATAAGCTTGCACTGTATCTTGGGGTTGTTTTTTTTTATATACGAAATCTCAGAAACGTAAGCATATGGGCAAACAAATATATGCAAGACATATTCTTAGAAGACAATGTATACAACTGTGTCTTTTAATTTCCATGACTGTATAGAGTCCTACTGCTCCGAAAATAACAGATAATTGTGGATCAGCTCATGAGCTGGATTCACCAGAAGTTCAGAATTGGGCAACATCATACTTGAGGTTTGCATACTTTAGTGGTTAACATTGATCTGTTGGGTGCAATGAATGTGCTACTGAATTACAAGAAATTGCAAACCCAAATAGACCGCATGCTAAAAGAATGGGAAATAATTACATCTCGAAAGTTAGAATTTGTCTTCTTGTTATCAGGATTGACCATTTAATTCTCATTAAATATGGGCTGCATCATTGTTTGGCCTAACTATCTAGGCTGCTGAGAGGAACACAGCAGAGATCCATTCCTCTATCCATTAGGATCCAAATCCAAGGATGAGTTTGCTTCAGTTTCTAGTTTGATGTTGCCTGACTTTAATTCGTGAGTCCACATGACTGTTTCACTAATAGTCACACTGTTTGCCATTTGTTAATTGCCTTTTCAAACATATTTCTTTTTGTCAAGGAGATGTATTTCTAAGTGGCTGCTTTTGCTGTAGCTGGAGCCAGGATGTCTAGTGATTTGCTAAACCTGGTGAGTCAGAGCTGTGGACTTTGCCTTGCCTTTGTGTTATGAAATTATATTAGGCTGGTTTCAGCCATTCTGAAATAACCCATTTCTTTTATTACTTCCACTTTTTTTTGCCCTTCTTTCTCATGAAGTGAAAGAAAGAAAGTGAGCAGTTGCCTTGCAGACCATGTTATACATCCTCAGTAACTTCAGGCCACAAATGCTCCTTTTTAGGAGCTGCCATGTGGTTATCTGTGGCTTAGGCTGCCTGGATAGCAGCAGCAAATATCAACATTGTTCAGCCAACATCACTCAACTTTCATCTGGATTGATTATTTCCTATCTTCAGTTGATTTCCACTCACTAGATGGCTCTCTCAGCAACTGTACTGGTTCCTGAACAGAGGTTTGTGATTTTAGTGATCTAAGCTCTATGTACACATTGTCCACAGCACTTTGAATACTTAAACCTTGATATTTCTGCTTGTGGTGATCCTGAGCCACTGAGCACTGTGCAGTTTCTGTGTGCTATGGCTTCTCCTTCTTAGAAACACAAGAACCAAAGAGCAGGTCATTGAGTAGCATGAAAGGTCCAGTTCATCTGGTGTTTTGTCTCTGGCAGCACATGGCCTGGACAGACCACAAGAAGGATAAAGAACTCATGATACTGTTCCAGCACACAGCAACCTGTGGGTCATGAGCTGCCTGAGCTAGACATGTGTCTTCATTGGCTGCATCATGCGAGAAGAGCCTGAGATGCTGGACAATTACTATATCCATCAAAAGGGGGGAAAAAACGTACGTCTCCAAAGTTACTTGCTAATTTCAGTAAGACAAGATTACACCAGCACTATACTCCAGTGCTATTCTCTGATTTTTTTTTTCTCCCGTTTTCACATATATATTCTTGGTGCCAGATTTCCTCCTTGGGACAGCAATACAGATATCCCAATGAGAAGTAGTGCAGTTTATCTAAAGAACAATACGTTAGAATTTATTGGTGCTTTGCAACTGAGATGAATAGTCATAAATATGTACGTGTCCTTCTTGAGGGCAAGAAGTTGCCCAAAAGTTTTACCAATACTGAAGACATACATTGTGTGGTTGATGCTGATCTTTGTAGGCAAATCTGTGCAGATCATAACAATGTGGAAAATGCAGCTCTTAATCACAATATTTCATAGAGTCATGGAATGGTTTGATCATAGATTAAAAACTCCTTAATGGAAAAGAGGCAGAATGGGAGATGTAGGGAAGAAAAGTCAATGAAAAATTCCAAGCTTTGGGTGCATACTCCTGTTAGTAAGCAACAACTCTATATGGAATTAGCCTCCTTTGTTGCAGCAAAGTGCCTGCTGATGAAAGAGGAGCTAATTGATTTACTCCATGGATGACTTCTGCAAAGTCATTACTTACTGTTGTGGCTGGAAGTCGTAAAACCGCAGCTGGCCTGGGATGAAATATTACATTAACCTTAGCAGAAAAATTGCACTAGTGAGAATGCTTTGTTATTAATTACTGATTACAAATGATAAGAACCTGTTTTAGATGCTGGGGAAATGACTTGAGGAGGGCAGGGTTTCAGGTACAGCGTGCTTCATAGATCATTCGTTGTGACATGATGGATGCCTTTGTAAGTCAAGAGGAATTAATCAGACAAGTATGTACAGTAACTACCAGCACTCGAGGCCAGAATTATCCCCAGGACATGCTCATTCAAGTTACTGCAGTGCATTGGGATTAATATTTGGGCACCTGTGTTTGATTAAAAGCTTGCATGAAATAAAAAAATACAGTTGCCACTCAAAATAGCTCCAATTTCACTGGTAGAAAAAGAAGCATCAGAGACACTCCTTTTTAATTTCTTCAGTCTTTGACTTAGATTTTATTCTTTTAAAAGCATATGAGTTTTAATATAAAGGATTTCTGGAGGCATAAAAGTATGAGGAGAAATATTTAACAACACAGGAGACGCAGCCAAAACCAAAAGGGTACTATGTGTTGGAGGGGAAAGAGGATAACACAGCTTTCAAAACTGAGTATCTGTGTGCAGCATGCGGAGTCCCTGTTAGACAAGCACTTGGACAGCTGGGTGGAGAGAAGACCTAGGCTCCTGCACTCTGACCCAGTGCCATTCAGCAGCTTTTTGTGTTTAATTGTCTCCAAGTCAGGCTTCTGGTGACCTCAACCATGTTGGTTCGGTCAAATGCTTGCTCTGAACTGAGTAATGTTCAAATGGGGCACCTGCCCCTTTCTTTGCATTAAGTTCCTTTGTTTTTTTTACTCTCCACTTTGAAGTTATATAACAGAAGACCTCGGTAATCATACCTCAAAATGCAGGGGGATGTGGCAATTTGGAGGATTAGGAAGCAAAGGGCAGTGGCAGAGTATCAGGGTTTGCAAATAGGTGTAATGGGCGCAGATTTCTACCACGGGTTTGTGCAGAGGCAGAGTGCATCCTTTCTGCACGGTAACAAGTGTCCCAGCATTGCTGGCTAAGTAGCTGTATCCCAGTATTCTCAGCCTAGACCTTGTAAACTGTAGCCTCCCTTGCTTATTTCTGGTGCAAGTCGGTTTTGGGCAGCTTTCTCCAGGCTGTGAAGGGTAGAAAATGTGAGGGCTTTAAACATCTGCCTTTTTCTTTTTTGCCACTGTGTTTTTTGAACATCTGCCCTTTTTTTTCATGTATTTTTTGTTATCAAAGAGGCTTCTTCTTAACTCTATGCAGCAGAATCATATCCCACTTGCAACAGGACCAGATGATCTCTTTAAATTCAGGGAACCCAGCTGCAACCTCTCTCTCCCTGGGGGACTGTAATGTATCCCAATAGACATAATTATGAAAATGAGAGGATACAGACATAAAGCCTCTCTACTGGTACTTGTCATTCTCATTTGCTATCTAACTTTAATATTAGGAGGGACAGATGTTGTTAAATTTGCAAATATTTTCTAGAGATTAGATTCCCCAAGTTCCATTTTTACAAGCCTAACTGTACCTGACATAGCACCTTGAGTCCTACAAACTGACCTGTAATATTCATTGATATTGTTGTAATATTGATATGTATTATTCAATCACTTTTTAGCTCTCTAAAATGTAAGTTAACCCAAATAATTTAACCAGCTGCACCTTACCAAAGTTTTCTCCAGTTAAAGTGCAATAATCTGTTTGTTTGTGGAAAGAGATTCAGGAATGTGTCTCTGTAAATTTCACAGAAAAGCAAGATTAAAATACTGCCCTTTGAAAGATACAGCTGCAGAAGCCAGTGGGGCTTTTGGGACTAGTGTGCTAAGGAAATTCATGATACTGCAGGGAAGCAGTGTGGTAGTAGAGTTTTTGTACAAGTGCATAAATCATTAAATCAAGCACACATTATTTAAGGCTGCTTTCCAAGTAAGTTATCTCTTTGCTGAAGTTTGTGAGGAGACGTAAGGTGGGTCAATATGGGTACTGCAGTCTAATCTGTACCTCTCTCTTCGAAGGCTGGAGAAGCACATTTCCCCTCCCGTGGGGCTGCACCACATGATGATGGACAGGGCTGAGCAAAAAGGTCAGCTGGAAGATATGCACTTTGGGGATGGCTGAAACTAGCTGTGAATTTGGGCTGACTTCTTCTAGTAGTAGTAGCTGGGAAACACTTGAGTTGACTTGAGGGGGGGAATGATGGACTTGAGGCAGTTTCAGCCACACTTGGCAGTGGGGTAGTCAAATCATCTGCACACGTGACATACTGCAGTGAGTGTCTTCAGTCTCTCCTGTCGATGCTGTCTTGCATCCTGAAACTAAATAGAAGAAATGAGCAGGATTTCAGGCTAGCAGGCTCTTTATTAAGCCTCTTGTCGTGATGATCTGAGGCTATAATAGAGTTAGAGCCCTGTGTGCTCCTCTGTTGCTCTGGTAAAACAAGGAGGAAATTGTGCCTTGCTCTGTCAATCTTGTTTGTCTGATATCATCAAACTCTCATGACAGCAGTAATTAACAGTTCACTGAATCCAAAATATGAACTGGATGTCACTGCTGATGGTCAGGACACTCTCCCAGAATGGGAGAACCAGAAGATGAATCCCTGCAAGCAGAGGACATGTACGGGAAACACTCTAACTACTGATTGTTGGAGTTGTTCTTACGTTTGCTAGTTTAATCATCAGACTGAAAGATTGGTTGTTTCTGTAATCATCACCCAGGCCAGCTGCACTTAAACTGCTTTACCTTGCGTCTTACTCATATGGAAGAGGTGTGGAAAGAAAAGGAAAAGAAAGTATTTTTACAAGGTAATACCTATACAGCATTTGAACACAGCAAAGCCAGTGTTTATATAGTGTATGTCTTTTTTTCCTCTATAAAAATAACATAGTAGGAATCATTCTGGGGCCACTCAAGTAGATCTTTGTTTCTCAAACAGCCTTTGGCAGTTGAATATCCTCATGTGGATGGGGTCTTATGTTTGCACAATCCCTACATTTGCGGGGCAACAACAAAATGGGGGGTAGGGGAAGCAGAAGGAAACCAAAATTTTATTTCTTCACTCTGAGACTATCATATAGTTGCATTGGAGGGGGAGAGTGATTTTGTATTGTAGGTTTTACAGCATGCTCTTAGTGTAGATGTTTCTGTCCCATCATAACTTTGGGAGAAAAGAAGCATGGTCTCTTGAAAACTAATGTCAAAACTCCTAAGCTCTGAAGAGACCAAACTTCTAGTTAAAAGATCTGATTCAGGGGATCAGAAGGGAGCTATAGTTGGAACTATTTTATCTCCCTTTGCGCCATTCCACACATTCTGTTGCACTAGAAAATGCTTAAGAGTTTAAGTCTAATGCTGAAGAGGTTTCTCTTTTTTTTTTTTTCTGGTAGTGGCATAATGTCTATAGCCAAACCAAAGAGAGCTGGAAAACTTACAGTGCACTGAAGTTTATATGTATTTCTGGTGCCTGAAAAATCTGGGAAGGAGTATTCCTTTCTTTTCAATCTTAAATCACATCTGAATAGTATTCTGAGTGTGGTTCCAGCATAGGGCTAAAAGCAAAACATTACATCCAACTTTGAGAGGAACAGTAAAAAAAATCACAATATTCCCACAGTCAGATTGCCTGGCTGCACAGCAAATTAACAAACCTCTGTAGCTAATTGATGCCCTAATATAAATCTTTTCTCCCTGTAAACGTGGGCTGTGTTTTAGATCATTTCAGACAAGCGTCTGGGGATTAGTAAGGGGAAGTGGATATTAACTCAATTAGAGGACAGAAGATGAATGTACAAGCTGGTGTGGGGAATTGACATCAGAAGCCGAACTAACAAAGACATCTCTAGCTGGGAGAGGACAGTTTCATCTATTCAAGTTAGGCTTGGCTTTTGCCTTGCCTATATTTTACTTACGAAATGGTAGTTGAAGGATTTGTATTTACATAGCAATATAGTTAATGTCATATTTTGGGAACTAAGCCTTGATGTCAATAGATGGATAGAGAGCAGATGCACAGCGGTAGCTTTCAGTTCATTTAGATACATTAAATATTCATAATAAGCCCAGCTAAAGGAGAAAAGAAGTGTTTCATTGAACTGGTAAGGAGGAGCTGAAATTGTTGGTACTTATCCAAAACATAACGCCTTACTTAATGTAGATTGAATGAAGGTTCCTGTAGTGAAGGTGAGATGCAAAATTAGGTACTTCCACAATTGCTGCTTTCTTTCTGTAAGAGATTGTTGTGCCTGTGACATCACTCTATATAGTAATAGCCAAGAATGACTATTCTGAACAGTTTGTATAGGCACAGTAGAGGCTTTTTGCTTCTTTTTTTCCATAGCTTTGGCCCTACAAAAGCCTGTATATGGACTTTCTTATATTTAAATGCCACATATTTACAGCCTGGAAACAATCCTTCCACACTGCATTTTCCAAGCATGGACAGACTGTCACTAAGTGACACTAAGTGTCACTAAGTCCTATATCTGTAGGTTTCTCTCACACCCTCTACGCACGCTCCCATTTGTGTATGTGTCTTCTACTATTCTGAGTCTCCACCTGAAGAATGTAGGTGCCCTGCTCAGCTTTCTGCCTGAAGCACAGATGTGAGTCTGCAGACACATTTTTGCCTCTGTTTCTGCGCAGTTTCTAGCCCAGATAGGGCTTGACCTCTGGCAAGGACTAAGGGTCTCTGGGATAATACTAAAAACTAGTACAATGTACATATACAAATATGAGGTTGTGTATGCTTGGGAGTAAACACCATGGAAAGCTTTGCATTGACAGTATGATGGTGGAGCGTGATGCACACAGCTGAGTCATGTCCAGCTTCCAAACAGCCTTGTAGGGCTGGGTTACGCCACGTGCAGGGTGTCTGGCTGTAGGGATAGGAGTGATTCTGTGGCTTTCTCTGCAGCTGTTTTTATCTTCTTTACTTCATGTAAACTTGGGTTAATAAACTGTTGCTGAATTTGCAGCTGTGTGCAGGGGAGGTAAGGTTGTCTCCTTATCAAGACCTACTTCTCTGTTATTGCCATTCCTCCTCCCCATTTCCCCCAGCCCTGAAGTCTCCTTCTCAGGCTGATGTCTTCAGATCTGTTCTTTCTCTCCCGTTCCTGCTTTTTAGCTTACAAAACTGAGAATATTTTTACATGAGTTACTGTTCAGGTTTATGGTCATGGCTTTATCAGAAAGTGGTGATGCCAGACAGTGAGAGAACAAAGGTGGACAGTTGAGGGCAAAGCAGATAGAGAGTAGAGACTTGTTCCTCTGAAAATTACACTCTCATATGTTTGTTTATTTTTAGCTGACTAGTACTAAAACAAACCAGGCAAAAGAGAAAATTTTTCTCTGTCTGCTGGTAAAGAGAGCTCAACATCTTTGACTTTATAAAGAGCAGTATTACTTTTAATGGAAATGTAGAAAAAGTCTTTTGTGTCAAGAAAGTAATGGCAGGCCAGGTCTTGTGTGTATTAAAAACAGAAGGAGCTAGAAAACAGCAGTGCAAGATCTGTGGTTTCATCTTCAACAACCTCTAAAGAAGTCATGGGACACTGAGATGTAAATGCATTGGAGGGCTTTGTTTTCAAAAGGGATGTAACAGATCACTCTGTGCATCATGCTTATGATCCCTGAATTACACAGCTGCTGATATGTAGCTGATGGATTGGTGAAGTTTTCAAGCATCACCTTCATGCCTTACACAGAGTATCATGTCTTGGTACCCTTTCTCAGACCCACTTCAATTTTCACTTGGGCTGTTAAGTGAGTTACTGTATAAAATATTGACACTGAAGTAAGAAAACTGCCTTTTTACCCAAGTGTAAATGATCTTGAAACAAAATACATGGGATGAATGATTTCTTAGGGAGGTTTAATAAATAATTGATTTCTGCTTCTCATAACATTATCAGTGTAATTAAATCGGTGGCTAAAGAAGACAGAAGGTATCATCTGCTAAGACACTGAATCTCTCTATCCAAGCTTTGGCAAGGTACTGCCATCTGTTACTAAAGGCTGTCCTGCAATCATGCAGGTTCAAGATCTGTCTTGTCACTAACAAGTCAGTCTTGTGGAAATACCAAATTGATAAAAATCCATGTATTCGATCAGTTATCTACATCCAAAAATAACCTAAATAAGCTTCCTTCCTTCCCTGCCAAACCTACTCCTGTCTTTGGAAGCTGTACATTGAAATAATTCTTGATTTGTGCATGTTGGCTTTGCACAGTGTATGTGGGTATTGACATGTGTTTCCAATGGATCTGGCACAGAACTTACTGGTGGTTACTAACTTGTCACTCACCAAGCCCTAGAAAATGATTGCTGTTGTGATTCCTTTTCCTCCATTAAGAAGTATGTTGAAAAATAGGAGAGTCCTGAGGAATAAAAATAGGGGATAGGAAGGCAGTCTGAATGCAGCTGGGTTTGGCCAGCATATATATCTTTAGAAAACATACTTATATGGGACTGTTGTTTCTTCATGTGGGTTCTGTGTTGGAGAAATAAGGCATGGAGGGTAATTGCGGAGGCCAAGCAAAGATAAAACTAAAGGGAAGACCTCAGCATGCAGCTGCAGGCACTGAAAATAAACCACTCATTTAGAAATTAGAGTTACAAATTTATTACAATTAACATCTACTGTTGCTTTATTCTGCAAAATTAATTCTGAGAAGCAGCTTCTGACTTTCCGCTAAGTAACTTCTCCTGGACACTGCAAGGGTCTCTTGGAATAATGCATTTCCTTGTGTGTTCTTGCTGTCACACACATCAGCCTCAGATTCCTCATACAGTGAAGTGCTAGAGGACATTTCACTACAAAGCTACAAGTCTGCATGGAATAGGAAATCTAAAAACTGTACTGCTTGGTAGGTCAGTGTGTATTTCAGAGGTGATAAAATGGTTCAATATCCTTTGAAAGTGAACACAGGTCTTCCTGCCAGCGCTTGCAGATGTTGGAGCAGCCCCTTGTATCACACGTAAGAGGAGTCTCATCCAGTGGCTACTGAAGCCGGCAGAAAAACTCCCCTGTTGGTTACTTTGCCCTGTGGGCAGTCCCTTAGTTGCACAGACTTAAGGAAGTGCTCCATTCAGGTTGTTAGCAGCTCTGATTGCATTATAAATACGATGTTGAACAACTGGTCCCAGAGAATGAACATCTGTTCAGTCCTACTCAGCCATGCATACTGTAGTCTGTGTCTCTAAGTGTGGGAACATTAATGCTTTTGTTGAATCACCATAATGATAATACAGTCATCACCACCACAGCACAGTGGCAGCAGTAGTGGCCTGGCAAGGCACGGCTCTTGCATCCTGCTGTGCTGCAGCTGTGCTCAGCCACTGCTGTTGTCTGAGCTAGTTTGCACAATGAGCACACCCTACATTTTAGTACTGGTTTTGCCATTAGTATTTTTAGTCATCAGATCATTATGCCTCTGAATCTACACTTGTAAAATGAGTTATGCCTGTTTATCTATTTCTCAGGGGCTTATTCGTGGTATAATTATTGTCTACGCAGTGTTTCAATTGTAGAAAATGACAAGTATAATTACAAGTTAAATTGTGCATCTACCAAAACTACACAGCTGCCATGAGATGTATCTCTTAAATTCCTCACTTACTTGAAGTCAAGCCAAGTATTTGCTCCTAACTATAATTAGTCTATATCAAGATGTACCCATTTGATTTTCTGACATATAACGTTGTCACTGTAGCATCCACTGACATATACCGAGTCTGAAATGTTCATCTAAATGACATCAAGGAAAGCCAGTGTTTGTGTGAAAGCCTTTATAGACCAAGGGCAAACTGCTTTCTCACACACAAGAATGAACATGCATGTGTGCATATCCCAGCTGCCACTGAAGTCTATGAATTAGGGATGTGCTCAGTCCTGCCAACAGATTTTGTAGCAGTCTTGAAAAGCAATGCTTTTGTATGCCCAATGCTTTATTATGCATACAAAATACCTATTAGTAAACCTGAATTTTGATTCCGTGAGATGTATTTGCATGAGTAGCTGTGGTTGGCTTTCTGTACTCCAGCTGCCAAGCTTTGAGCTGAAACAAGCAATGGGAAGAGTAATTGTTTTAGCTCAGAATTAAGTGACTAATCATTAGGAATTCAATTGCCATGAAGTGCACAACATTAATCATGATACACTAGTGTGTCACTGATATGGATGTAGTGTGTACTCCTCTGAAATTCGCTAATTAATATCTCTGGGTTTTTTTTGAAAGGGTTAATGCGTGTTCTGTGGGATATGCAACTGTCAGACCCCAAGAACCAAGGGCTTTTAAAGACACTGCCCTGCTGTTCAGTGCACTTATTAGTGAGGGTTGAAACCCTTAGAAAGGTACCTTTTCTTTTAAATCTGGTGCAAAACTGGACACTAAAGATGCAGTTTAAACAAAGTTGTCTAACATACCATGCATGTCTCTTATGCCATGACAAGTGAGTGCCAACTTGCACAGGAGTGCACCTGGGTTGCTTGGAGCTGGGACATCTCAAGAAGGGGACAAAGATGCCCCACTGTGAAGGGAGGGATGATGCCACCTGCCTGACAACTTTCACCAGCACCCTCATATGTCAGAGGCATGGATCAGCTGTGATCTGCATCCCAGCAGGCTGTGCTGGACCTCTGCATCACAGTCCCAAGGCTAGAGAGCCAGAGTCCTGCACCTTGGGCTGTCTCTGCACATTCTTGTTGCTGCCTATGTGACCCTGAAATGTTTTTTGATCTCTGTTCTGAAACTACTGAAAGTATGATACTATAGCATAATGAATGATGATGAATATTAAATTGAATAGCATCTGGCTTATTCTAAATAACATCAGATGAAATGTTACTGTTTCTGTGTATTGCAGAAAATTTCCTACTTACTAACCAGCAGTTACTGCATGTCTTTGAAACAAAATTATTCATTGTATTCATTTGCTTTGCAGCAATGAGGACTCCTGTGTTGAGAATTAAAAACAGTCTCCTATGTTTAATGCCTGAGGACACAAATGTAACCTGTTTAAATATAATTCTTCAATTATCCTTTGAATCATCTGCCTTCCAACTCTTCCCAGACTCGATAAAATACCCTTCTGACTACCTATCAAAAAAATAGTACATCTGTTCTTTCAGTTCATTTCCCTAAACTGTAATCAAGCACTGTCTGCATAATAAAAATGAAAAGAAATGTCTAGCTGGAACAGCATTCTTCACTTTTATTATTGAAAAATGCATTAATGTTCCCTTATCAAATATATCCATTTAACAAATCATTCAATTTCCTTCCATCTTCAGCTTCTATTTAAAAAAAAAGAGGCACAGAGAGCCATTCTTTCCTGTTCATAAAGGCCAGGCATGATTTGTTTCTTATGCTATAATTTCATGAAACCT
Organism: Brachypteracias leptosomus; assembly: GCA_013401335.1. Taxonomy (NCBI): domain Eukaryota; kingdom Metazoa; phylum Chordata; class Aves; order Coraciiformes; family Brachypteraciidae; genus Brachypteracias; species Brachypteracias leptosomus. The sequence goes on from VYZX01030798.1 coordinate 288,911, forward strand.
AAGAAAGGAGTATGGTAAAGAGCCTGTTGACCTCTCTTTTGTTTAAACATAGATAAAAGCTTATAGACTCTTAATATATCTGATCTAAGTTGCCATTTACGTTAAAGCAGCATAGCACAGACTGTTAGTGGAAATTATATTTAGGTGTAGGGTAAAAACTTGTGTGTCTTAGATTGGAGTCTATTTCCAGCCTGGCTCACTCAAATAGAAAAGTGAGTGATTCATTCAGGTTTTTAGTTGTTAAGTCTCAGGAACAGGCACTTGAGCACTTTTGAAAGTGCTTCCTTTACTATCCCTATTCAGAGGAAAAAAGGAGGGAGCACTTCAGCTGCTCAACTCGGAGGCTTATTTTTTTCCATTTGTTGTAGAGGCTTTTTGAAGTTCCTTGGGTCAGCAAAGGGATACAGACCAGGTATCTTGGTCTGCCAGATGCAAACAGTGTCATGCTGCATTCACTCTTTGCTCACTTTCTACTGGTGTAAGGGTTGCAACAGATTCAAGACAGTGGAAGGTTGGTCTGAAGCAGCCATGACTGGGTGCCTTCTTTCAGGTCCTCACAAGGCAGCAGCAATATCTAGACATGTATCAAAGTGAGGTCTGCATTTAGGCAGATTCCAGCAGTGTTTCCAGGCAGGATGTGTCCAGCTGCAGGAAACTGCACTCTGTGGTCCAGCTCTCTAAAGTATGAAGAAAAACGGTGACTATCTCACTTCTCCAGCAGCAAAACATGGGCTCCCTGGTGGTATGTCCCAATGCAGGGTTAGCCAATGCTCAGGAGCTGCTGGTGTGCTGCACCAAAGGGAGCTGAACGGACCAAATGGACTAGAGGATCTCCTTCGGTGGTGCCTAAGCAGCATAAAAAAACTGTGTGTAAAGTCTGAGGTGTGTTTAGCTGAGGAAGAGGGGAAAAATGTATTGGTTCTAAGAACTGTAGTTAGAGATGGTAACTTGGTGATGGTGGTGGTGTCTCTCCCAAATGACTAAGATACCATGGATTTCTGAGATTCCCAAGTGTCTAGGATGTAGATATTTTGAAAATCTCACTCAGGGACTCTAGAAAGCAATGAAATCACACATTAACATCAGGTTTGGTGGACACGCAGCAATGTCAAAAGCTAGGCCTGGGTTTTAGAACAATCAGCAGCTGCCAGGGTGGAAAAGGCCTGTAAGGAGCAGAGTTTCATCAGATCAGTGCAGAAGTGAAGCATTTGGCTCCTGCTAAGTCATAGCCTATATACTTTCAATAAAGTGGAGACAAGTTTATATGCATATTCAAGGCAGTATTCATCTTCACGCAGTATTTTGCTCTAGTAATTATCAGCACTTGGCTGTTCTTACAAGTGCTGAAATCCTGAGGAAAACACAAGGTCCATTAAGACTTGCTGCTTCCCTGGGCATACAGATAGCACACAATGTGCAAGCAGTAGGATTTCCAAGCTGGTTTTTCAGTCTTGAAACATCACGTGTGCTTATTTTAATGTGTCTGTAAAGAAAAAAAATAACAAAAAAAACCTAACAGTTGTGGGGAAAATAATATCGTAGGGAAATTAATAGGTTTTTTTGACCACTGGTTTCTGGTAAAATTTAAAATCCTTGATTATTCAGTAGCTGAGGAAAATAAAGCCATAGCAGAAAAAAAAATAAAAGCCAACAACAAAAAACTCCTGCTGATATGCCATTTTAGAATAGAGCTAACATCAATAATTCTTGCTTTGTGCATTAGGGTTTAATGTGTAAACAGGCACTCTGTGCATAGCAAGGTGTTTGTGGAATCATCAGTGAGAGCTAATAAATGCCTGTTGTATGAAGAATACGTTATAGAGAGAGCCAAGTTAAGTGAATCATTTAGTTACCATTAGTCATTTTTCATTAATACTTTTAACAGTAGCATTATCCACTGTGCATTAGGTAGGATAGAGGGGATAATGCCTGTGGTGTGTTTTATCCTGGAAACAAAGGTTTCTTCCAAAATATGTGTGGGGGGGGGGATCAGGATGAATGTTTTAACTGTGATCTCACCAGTTTACTTTTTTTTAATTTAAGACCATAGAAAGCCAGATGGGAATGGAAATAATTACACCACACGGCTTGGCATTGACCAGTATCCATCATTTACATTAATGGCAATTGAATAGTAATAACTGTGCTGGAAATGGAATATCCATAAGCATATTTAATACTGAGTATTAAAAATAGCATCTAGAAGGGAATTTCCATAATACCAAGTGCATTATTCCAATCCAGTGTATCCCATTTTGGTATATGCATCTGCTGCTCTGATCCTGTTCAACCATAACCTTTGAAGCACAACCAAACTGGGACCAGTGGGGACAGAGGTGGGAGAGCACCAGGGAATTGGCTGTGACTCTTCAGGTCCTGCTCTGATCTTGAGTTGCTGCTCAGCAGGACTCCCTCTTTTGACACGTTGCTTGCTTAAGGGCTGGATGAAGCTGGGTTCCTGATGGTCTGTCAGCATGAAAGAGTTACAAGAATGAATATGTTTGTTCTTACTTATGCTCATAAATTTTTGTCCAGGATAATGTACCTCTGCCAGCTTACACTTTTTCCTTTTAATCTGTTTCATCACTTTCTGTTCTAAGCTCCCAGATTCTGAATTATATATCCCAAAATTATGGCATGGTTGGGTATACATGTGAAGATGTATCCTTCCCAAGATGCTATGCAGTTAACAGATAGAGTGAGAGGTACACACTTTGTTAGTATGATTTAAAGGCTTGTTAGCATGGATTTAGGATTACTCTCAAATTTGCATCATTCTCAACATCAGTACTGTTCCACTTGTAAAACTACTCTCCAGTAATCACAGGGGCTCCAAGGAAAGAGAGAAGAAATTAAAATTTTAGAAACTCTTACAAATTATACAGTTTTTTCTCAACTGTAACAAAATTGCAAATAAAGCTTGATGGTTGAGTATCTCTGAAAGCTATAAAGGAACATTGTAAATCTCTTTGGAAAAATGAGACATTGCCTTTTAAAGCATCAAAAAGCTTTGGTCTCTGCTTTTGATGAGTTGTGAAATATCAGCTCCAAAACATGTAATTGTCTTGGAACTAAAATTTACACATATTCCAACTCAAGCTAATATTATCCAGTGGGAAATGAATTCACACTTGTAGGAGGAAATATACACAATTTTTTTTTTATTTGTAAAGCAAATTGCCCTTACTACTATTATCTATGTAAATTATCCCAAATTATTTTATTATATATGCTCCAAAAGTAATTTATGCATGTGTATGGACATTAATTTTTTATTTTCAGAAAGATGCTGAACTGTCAGATGTGGATTTAACCACAAATCAGATATGTTACAGCTTCTGCTGCTATTCTCTGGGGACAGTCACTCAGACAAAAAGAAAGAAATCCATCCATCAATTCCTTGCAACATTTTCTGTGGCTGCCAAGTAATGCAGGGCCTTGAGGATCAGGACGTGTGTCTGTGGTGGGTGAGGCTACAACTACTACATTTGTTTCTATGCACCACTAAGTGACCCCTACATTTTAACACTGTATCTGGTGCAGAAATAACCTTTGTTTTTACCACTTGATTTTAGAATAGGGTTCATGGGGGTGACCCAGAGAGCCCCAGTCAACTACTGGGGTGTCATAGGAGCACTGTTGCTCTGTGGTGCAGAGCAGTGATTAGGAACATGGCTGTAAATCTTTGGGGGAAATAAATTTAAGAGATGCTATCAAGTTGTAGATAATTTGCATACTAGATGAATCAGGAAAAGTGATTGGGGCACATAAATATTCCACCTTTCTGGGCTGTGTGTGTATGCTGATTATCTAGTACCAATAGCTTCTTTAATGAGTAGAAATATTTCACTGTTTCACATTCTCCAGGGCTTAATTTTTGTAAGTGAACTGCTGATTCAGTTCTACTTCACAAAATAACTCAGTTTGGCCATAATTCAAAGCTAAAAATGTGAGCTGTAACTGCCTGCTATTTATCAAACAAGCAATTACACAGAACAGTGCATCATTCCATCGAACAATGTTTAAATTCTTCTAATTGTGTTTTATAAAGTAACGTCTCCTGGTTTTGCTTTTGTTACTCAGCAGCTCCCAATACTCTGGCTGTAGGCAGCCTGGGACTCATCAGAAACTTCTGGCAGCCCACTGCAGTGGTTCTTCATGATAGCGTTTTCTCCCATCCACTGCAGGTTTTGAAGGGTCAGGGTTGGTGAAGAAATGCTAATGTGTTTTTGTTGCTACTGAGCTTATTGATCTTGTAGCTAGATTGAATCATCCAGCTGGGTCATGATCTGCATTCTGTGCCCCTCCTCTCACTCATCAGCCACTTGGCACCAAGTGTTTTACCAGAGTATTGCTAGCACAAGAACCCTTGTATATCATACTGATAAAACATCTGTATATATCTGTACTTCTTCAGATCTTAGAGAGATAGAGAGCTGCAGGGATTTACACTAGAGCTTAGATTTTGATCTTAAGGCTTGGATGCCCTCAAAGACTGCTTTAGCATCTGTACACCTTAAATTTGAAGGCTGGAATATGTCTTCATTCAGCCCCATCTTTCGGTGGTGCTGATGTTCTTCACTGTATTCATGTAGCCAAGCCTGCCCTCCTCTTAGCTCTGATAAGGTAAGTGTGCTGTTAAGTGAATCACTGTTTGGCTGGGATCATCATGCTGTGAAGGTGGTGAGAGGAGCCTGTGCTTCCCTCGTGTGCTCATTTCTGAAGCTAGGGTCCCAGGAAAGAAGTGGAGGTGTGTTTAATAGAATTGCTGTAAATAGTGCTCCAGGCAGGTGTCACCATGGGGAAATTGAAAGCATAACTCTGGCATAAAATAGTTGCTATACAAAAATGTTAAGTATGCAGGTCGTGTGCTCTCAGCTGATGCCAGGAAGGGCTTCTTGAGCTTCTCCTTTTGAAACTCAGTTTGAGCTCTGAAAATTGGACAAATTTTTATCTCTTGTTTTTCTCCCCCCACCCCCACTATTTAATGAGAAATGAATGTTCAGCAGGCCAAATAACATCCACAGGGAGGTTGGTGCAGGCACTGTCGTTTCCAGTTTGCCCTCTTTTTGCTCCTGTTGCCAGTGTCTCAGAGGATGAACACAATAACTTCACTGAACTCCTTGCCTTTGGTGTGGCAGTAATTGTCCTCTGAAATACTCTCAACAGGATTGTTTGATGGTGGAAAAGGAGAAATAGGATGTAAGCTGGGCTTTTTTTAATCAGGACTGATTCTGGAGGGTTGCAAGCAGAAAAATGCTGCAGAAATTTGGGCAGCAGGGCTTGGGCTTTGCTATTAATCCTTTAGCATTGTGTATAAATAAGCAGGTTTGTGGAGTAGTGTGGTGCTATTTTTGCAGTACTGCTTTTCAGAGCTAAGGCATGTTTCAAAGGAGGGAAATTCTCCACATTTTTAGCTTCTGTAAATGCCTCAAGGTGGTTTCATGATTTGGGTGAATGTACAGTGATCACCATTAAAAAATTGTATGTTTACTACCAATTTAAGGCTAAACCTGGAACAACATAGGATTTCCTGAATTTGGAATACAGAATGCGTCTGTCAATTGAGATGTTGTGACTTGATAAATAATCTCTGTAGATAACCATACAAATTATTATCTAAGCTCATATGGAAAACATGTGCTTCATAGATGATCTCTATCTTTTCATAAAAGCCCTGAAAAACACTAACAGAATAGCATGTCTCCTGCTCAGTTATTTTTCCCTGGTATTGCAGACATCCTAGCAAACCCAAAATATAAGTTCTAAAAATTGCATTATGCTGTCAACCTCTGTCACAAGAGTACAGTAGTTGTTTTACCACTGCCAGATACTACTGTAAGTAATGACTTCTAAGCTATACCCCTATATTTGAGCAGTGTGCAGTAAGTCATATATCCTAAATCAGTTTAAAATGGAACAGAGATGAGATTGCTGCCTGTTAACATGAGACTAGAAAGGGATTAATAAAAACTAAAAAAAAGAAGTCTATTATGGCCACTGCAGTCATAAGTAAGCTTTATAGTTATGTCTCACCATCAAATGTCAAGGAACCTCTGGTACTGCAATGTAGTAATTTTCAGTCTTATTCCTTTGCATTATAGAGATGGAATTGGGTTTGCCAGGTGTTGTTTCTGCTCTCTGCCTCCTAAACTCTCTCTTTTGACCCTTTTTTTTGATGAGTTGATGGCTTGTGAGACACCTGGCAATTACTGTTCTTTAAAGAGTCTGGGCTCTTATTAGCAGGTGAGGAGCCTTGATGACATGCTGCGAGCTGATTATGTGCATGCACTAAATAAATACTGTAATATAAGGGAGGCTGAAGTGGAAAGCAACAGAGAAAGCCCTGCTACCTTCTAGCAACACAGAGCACATTTTAATGTATTCTTCAATACATAAAAGGGCTGGACTCATCACCAGGGTGCTGTTCATCTGTGAAGCTCTCCGTGCTGTATTGAGTGAGGCTCTTGGTCAATGTTTTAAGGCTTTTTATTGCACTCCTCACTGTAATTTCTGGGCTCTGATGCCTTCTGCATTCCCCTGGCTTCATGCGCTACTGGATGCTGAGATCTTCATTCAGTGGTGTTCTTAGACAAGCGCTGAGCTTCAAGAGTGAACCTGAATAAATTGCCAAATTGAGGCTTGTATGGGGAACGCTGTATTACTAAATCTCTGTCCTTTTTACATTAAGATATTAGCTGCAGTTGCTGTCTGCCAATCTGACTGTATGGGTGAATACTGAAGAGGCAGTGATTAAGGAAACTGAACTATGTGGCTTTTCTTCCTTTGCTTTCTTCATTATTCGTAAATTCACAGTTAGTGTCTTTATAGTTAATAATTCTCTCTGCTTCTATACAGCCTTCAGTCAGGGGATCTCTAGTACTGTGTGAACATCAATGAATTAGCATCCTCTCACCTTGCTGTGGGCAATTTTAATCATGGTGCAATATCTTACCCAGTGTGCAAGTGTGCTCTGTGCTGCTTGCAGAGCACTCAGCTTATATATTTTTAAGGTCATTACTCCAAGGTACTAAAAGCAGCCATCTAACCTTAAAGTCAAGCTCATGAGCTAGTGTATAATTTAGACTTGTTTCTTACTACTTTTATGGACACATTTGGTAATCAAATGCAAAGGAATATATATATTTATGTATTTTACAAACCTAAGATTCAAAGAAGGGATTAGCAGAAAAAGTGATTAACTCTCAAGTTAATGATTGCAAAACTAAAAAAGGAAGTTTGAGTTAAAACTTTAATGTGTTCCCTCTCTCACTCTACCACTCAATGTCGAAATGACATCAATTTGAATCATCTTTAGGCTGTGTGGCCCAGCAGAGACGATCAGAGATGATTTATTAGAAGAGATACTTTGTGTTGTAGGATGCTGTTTGAGACTAGTATGGATTCTGCCTGTTATTGTCTGCTTCTCCCCAGTCTAGCTGGCAGAAGGGGTTACCTGAGTACTTGCTAATCTGCCCCAGGCATTGTTATCTGGGGATTAGGTTGAGGTTGTGATGAAGGTAGGAGGGGAGTGCCTTCTCCTTGCCTGAAATGGCATAGAGACCAGGCCACCAGAGCTGCTGGAGCTTTTGACTGGTGCAGATGGGAACAAATGAAGGGTACTGTTTGCTGTGTCTGTGCTTTGGAAGTAAAACCCAGTGACTTTTTGTTCTGTATAATACACAGTACATATACCAAACCCCCTTATTTTTCAGGGTTGGATTCAGAAAACTGGTGGGTTTCTCTCACCTGATACTTTGGTGGATGTAGCTAATCGGACGTAGCATCAGGTCTCTGACTTAGGACACTAGTTTTTGGAGTCAAGGCATCTTAAATCTTCTTTTCACTAGAATGGATGTTAATTATTTGTACAAAATTATACTGACCACAGAGACTGGGCAGGCTACAACCATATTGCCTGATAGCTAAGCAGTAAGAGTGAGTGGGAGAGAGACAGTACCATGGATCGTCCTACATATTGCTCTCTGCATGTTGGAGTGAAATGGCAACCTTCATTTTCCTGACTGCTTTGGTTATCTCATGTGACCAAACTTTGTGTTGGAAAAAAAAAATCTGGTTTGGTTGAAAACTCACATTTTGCACTGGAAAATAATTTACATATTTCTACAGATGTGCTTCAACAGCTCTGGATGTTTGTTATTAGTGTACTGTAATAAATAAAGCAAGGGGTATTTGTAACAAATGTAACAGAAAAGTTTTTGGTCTAAGAGTTTGAAATAAATTTAGTATTACTTAAGAGAAAATGAACAAATTAGGTCAACTGAGTATGCTTAAATTCATGGAAATATTAATTCTGGATTTGCTTCCTGTCTCCTGATTCGATCACTATCCCAGCAGCTTTCCAAAGGCAATGCCTAAGTTTTAAGATAAGATTTGCAGCTAAGAAGGAGAAAACTCTAACCATTAGAAGTCTCTCCCACAAAGTGGGTAAATTTTCTGTAGCACAGACCAGACTCAGAACTGGCAGGGTTTGAAGCAGTTACAGAATTAAACACTGGAAATTGTAGTTTGCAAAGGAGGATCAGTTTAGTCATTGATTAGAGAGGAGCTACAGCAACAGTTTTGGCTGCCTGTACAAAGGCTTAATTTCCAGCTTCAGCTTTAGAGGACTTTCACTTCTCCCTCATGTTTGATTTTCTTCATCAGCCTTTGCCTGCTGCCCTTTAGTGGGATTGTTTAAGTGCTGCTCTTACAAGAACCTACGCATGCCTTCATCAAGTAAGGTGTTTCTGATGTCACGCCCATTGAAATCTATACCTATTTGCCTGATCTTGATTGCACTCAGTTCACAAGGTGATGCATTGCGTGATTCATTAAACGCCTGATACATGCTAGGCCTTTTCAAGTTTGACAAAATAGGTATGGTGAAAATGTCAGTAATCTTCCCCATAAATGCCAGTCATTTTCTTATCAGCACACTTCTGTACAGCTATTGTCTTCCATTCTTTTCACTTTCTTCCTGCTCAGCTTTCATGACATGAAAAAGTTGCAGCGGTAGCTACAGGTAAGTGTGCTGTTTACAAATTACAGCATCATGGGATCTTTTATTGCTCCTCTGCTTCTCACTCCCTCTTTCCTCTTTCCCTTCCTCTCTCTTTCAGTGCAGTTTAGAGCTTGATGCTACTGGGTCAACAGGGTTTTGTATACGAAGAGATGGTAGGATGGGGCTTCAAAATCTCTTCTGTACTGAAACATACTCACTGAATTTTGCCAAGTGGCTCAACTGGTACCATCTGCCTCAAGACCATGGTGTTTACCAGCCAGAGTCAACTATTGCAGCAGTTTCAGCACAGAAGACTTGAGTGCTGCAGAAGCTGCACACCACAGTTCTCTGTCTCCCAAGCAGTTCTTTGCATAAAAGGAAAATTAATTTATTAGCATAACAGCTGAAACAAAATATATCTGTAACCTACACAGGGCTCTGAAAGAAACAGCAATAACATTTGGTGACAAATCTTAATGTAGAATACACTGCTCACCAGAGTCGTCCTTTCAAATCATCAGCTTTGCATAAGACTTCTACTAAGAAAAACATGCAGGTGGAATAAAATGTCTATTAATAAAAGATCCAAAGGTAGTGTGTAGCTTTTACAGCAAAAGCAGACAGTGCCTGGAGGGGTATAATTCTTCCTTTTGTACATACACATCCTTTCTCTTTAAAACACTGAGTTGGAAACTGGGCTCATCCTGCTTTTGCATGGGCTTTATAGGCTACTTAAAGTCAGTGGAAGCATTTATGGGAGAGCAGAACCAGACCCCTTGTGTTTCCTGCTTCTGTAGCAACTAGACTAACATGTATTTGTCCAGAGGTAAGTATTAAAGTCACAAATTCTTCCAGAAATGGAAAGCAAAGAGGAGAGACACATCTGCCAGGCTGAGGTGTCATGGGGACTCCACCCGTACTCCCCTTCAGCATCCTTTCTAACCTGCTAAATTTTTCCTGGTGTTTTAGATTGGGGAGGGGAAAAAAAACTGCTATCTAAGAAATGACCCAGAAATATCTTTTCAGGCTGGGTTTATCTGAAGGATGATAATGTTTTAGTTATCACTCTGGGCATAGCTTTGGAGTGGGTAGGTTGATGGAAGGAACATTGGGGCTGAAAGGCTTCCCCCTTGGCTTGTAGCTGAAGGCAGTGAGGCTAATCCTGACAGAGTAAGTTGGTATTATTCAAGCTTGAAGTGTAGGGTGAAAAAAGGCAGCTTGAGGGAAAAAAACCCCTAGTTTATTAGGCTAGGTTGAATGTAGTGGTTCATTATGGCCAGAGTGCTTTACCTGTAACAGCCACAGTCTCTGCGTTGCTCCTGGGGACTCCTGATTCCCTATTTGTCAGGATTATGGATGTCCTGCTAGGAAACACCATTACTGAATATGCTTCCCCCTTTGGCTTATTAGGAGCTGCAAAAGCTCTTCCAAACGTGTTCCCAATGTGGTCTCAAACTTGTTTGGCCTTTGTGCTGTCCAGATAACATACTCCATGGTTACGTGTGCCAATTTGGTATTAAAATGAGAAAAATATCAGTATGGTGCTAGGAAAAGAAATTTTTTTTTTTTTTTTCCCTTTTTGCGTCCTAATCTGTTTCACAAAAAATAATGAAGTCAGGACCCCACTTTGTGGGGCTTGACTTAGTCTACCTCTTAATAAAACTTAGGCTAATATATAAGTCTCCAGTTAGCATTTTGCCTGTACAATGTTGCTGTTCTCTTTTTCCTCATCCTACTTCAATTTATACTCTCTATCAAGCTCAGTCTTCATCTCTTCTCTACCTGAAGAGAGGATAGAGAAATTAAGACCTCCCAGCTTAGCCTGTATCCTTTAACCTTTCTCAGGCATGACCAATTCCTGTAAAATAAAGAAAATTATATTAGGCAAACATTGCTAGCTTATTCCAATTGGATGATAAAAGTATTAAGAACAAAAGGTCATATATTTAGCTGACTTAAATAGACATCATAGTGCTGAATGCTTCTACACATGACAGTTGATGCAGAATTTGACCTCTGCTTTTATGTTAATATTTGCTTTTCTCCTGCTGCCTCTGTCGAGATAAGTTACTTTCTTCCAGCCTAGTAATTGAAATTTTAGTATTATCTGTCTACCCCATTATAATTATTATTATTGTTAATCTTATGCACTTACAATAGCGCATAAAAGGTGCATATTGGGTAAAAGGTGTGCTTATTCAAGAAAAATGTTGTTGCTCTAGTGGATCAGAGATAAAATGCCACAGTCAACTGAGACAAGTGCTGTTGGAGGCTACTTTTGACATTTCAACTTTAACTGTTCCTCCAAACTTGGTATTTGCCTTAAATATTTAATCCAAACACATGACTTCTGGTTTAAAATGACAGCTGTTTCCTTTTAATGTGCACAAAGAAATTGCAAAAACCACAGGAATTTCTGTAACGAACTTTTAAAGTCTCTCCTTTTTTTTTCCCCAGAGCTCTTGGTGAGGATAACAGTTACAGCCCCACAGTATTACTATGTAAGAAATCCAGATGACAATGTTACCCAGAGAGAGCTGTAGAAATATTATAATTTAGTCTAAAACACACGTTTGAGGAAAAGGTTGTTTTTAGGTCTCCACTCATGCATTCAAACACTTGTTTAGGAGCTGCCAGAGCTGAGGTCTCCAGCCACTCCCTAGCTGGAGCCACGTTGCTGGCTATTGGCACCCTCCTGGGATGGGGAATGACAACAGCCCCAGCCTGACGGGCTATGGGATGCCTCTTAGGGACTTTGGTGGGACCAAAATGGATCTCTGGTCATCAGGCAGGCTGAAATGCATGCATGAAAAAAAAACCCCAATCTTGCTTCTTGGGGCCTACGAGAAAGCTGGGGAGGGACTTTTTATGAGGGCTTGTAGTGATAGGATGAGGTGTAGTGGCTTTAAACTGGAAAAGGGTAGATTTAGATTAGAAATTAGGAATAAGTTTTTCACTGTGAGGGTGTTGAGGCACCGGAACAGGTTGCCCAGGGAGGTTGTAGATGCCCCAACACTGGATTTGTTCAAGACTAGATTGGATGGGGCTTTGAGCAACCTGGTGGAGTGGGAGGTGCCCCTGTCCATGGCAGGCGGGTTGGAACTAGATGATCTTTAGGTCCCTTCAAACCCAAACCATTCTATGATTCTGTGATTTTTTTATACCTATCTTCTTTCTCCCAACAAGCCCAGATTTAAACACAATAAATGAAGAGCAGAGATTAAATCATGTTCTGGAATAGAAATTAAAATATGAGCGGCATGACTAACTGTGGATAGTTTTTGACATTTCATAATGAAATAAACTGGAATGGGAAAAATAACAGAGGCCATTCCCTGAGGCAGGGAGGAGAAAAGGGAGTAGAAGACAAATGAGTACAAGCTTTCTCCTCCAGGAGGAAGGAGAACAGTGACCATTAAGCCCTGCAGCTGTCCTGGTGTTGCAGCATGGCAAGGGAGTCCAGGAGAGTCCTGCATGGGGAAGTGATGGGGCAGGAGCAAGTTTTTATTTGGGTGTGAGCTAAGGGGAGAGGACATGCAGACCTGTGGAACAGCCTGGAATGCAGCTCAGGGAATGACTAGACGGGTTATTTTCTTGTGATCTGTATATCCCATCATCTTGTTTGTAGTCTGCCGGTCCCTGTGCTATATAAGTGGATTTGCAAAGTGACAATAGCCATGCCACTGCTGGAGGTGCCTGTGAGGAGCTCTGTGTTGACTGGAAGGCTTCAGTTTGCCCTATGCCTTTGTTAAACCACAAATATATTGCAGGAGGATTTGGGAATCAGTTGAAACTGTGGCCCATTGTATGAGGATCTCATCTCTTAAGTAGGCGAGCCAGATGAGATGTTCCCATCCTTGTTTTACAGGTGAAGCAATGAAACATAGAAAGATTACATTGCATGGTGGAGTTCACAGAGGAAGCCAAGGGGAGAATAACAATTGAACCAAGGTCTTGGGAAGACTGTTCTTTGCCTTCAATTAGTCTGTCAGAAACATGCCACAGTTTCTTATACAGTGCATCAGTAATTACAAAAGCATACACAGCAGCCTGTCTTTGGAGGGATGCCCAGACAGGAAAACAAAACTGTTTGTTGAGCAAGTAATGGGATTTGTATGAAGGCATAATAAATGAATTTTATTTTAAGGTAGCTTAGTAGATAGACGGTGGTGTGGGGAGGCAAGGCGTAATCCGTACAGTGAGAAATTGCAGTAGTTATCATTTTGTTAAATTACAGTCTGAGCATCCCTACTAATTTATTAACAATTTTTTTAGTGGTTTTCTATGTCTGGAAATGTGATTAATGTTGCTGGCAACAAATGCCACATCTGATGGTGGAGAAGAATGCAGCACCTCTTTATTACTGTGTTCAAGAAGAAGTGGAGCTTGCTGCATGTAGCCTGGCTGCACAGTGATGTGCAGAGTGGTAGGTAGTGCCTGTCCCTGGGGTGTGCTTATCTCACTCTTTTTAGGAAAAGAAAAAAAAAAAAGGCAAAGAACCTTTATGGTTTCTGCACCTTCTGGTAAGGAGAGTGATAAAAACTTGGACTGATACCTGCTCCTCTCAGTGCCTTAGGTACCTGAGAATAGTTTACTTCTGTTAACCCTCTAGAGGGGATGGCTTGACTGGGGGTCTCTGAATTGGCAGCATTATTTAGCACTCTGTATTTTGTAAAGATGATCCCATAAAAGGCGAGGGAGACAAGCCGATAGCTTTTTGTTGTGTCTGTATGGCAAACAGTAAAGAGTTTGGTAGATGAAATGGCTGTCTTTATAGTTTCTTTACTACTCCTGGCTGAAGCTGTGATGGCAATGACAGACCCGTCCAGGTAATCTGAAGGACATACTGAAGTGTGGGTGGGTTGGAGCTAGTCCCTTTAATCTACTCCTTGCCATGTCCCTTGTAAATCTGGCCATAAGGACCATTTCACAATAATGATGCTGAGCACAGGACCCACCACAGCTGCTCTTCACTCTCCTATCCTTCAGCAGGGCCATATTTTACCTCTGTCTGCTGAGGGCTTTCAATAGAAATTTCCTGAGAGTTCTCCAAAAGCTATTTTCCTATTCAATGTCATTTCCATATGTGACAGCAGCCTTTTCTGAAGGAACACCCTAAATTACTAAATTGACTCATCTGTTGCCTTACTGAAGAATAATCTTTAATTCATGATCTGTTCACAGTGGGCTGGGCGCTACTTAGCCATGGATTTGAGGGGGAGTTTGTGTTGTTTAAAGGCTTCAGTATTAAGCCCACTGGGTTTAGTTGAGTCTTTCTTGGCATGTAAAAGCTTGGGAGGCTGATAAGGCACACAAGCTCTGTTATTAATGAATTATTTCTTCTAAAACTTACTTTTGTACATGATGCAGATGTTGAAGAATAAAAATGGGTTAGAAGAGCAACCAGGAGAAACACAAAAATGGAGACAAGCTATAAGCTGTCCTGTGCCACTCTAGAGATTGTTGGCAATTGCAAAGTCAGACACTTAAAGGATTAAATAGTTAATATACAGCTGATGATAAGAAGCAGAGCTTGGTTTAAATCCCCGTTAATGTCAATAGAAATAATTCAGGGGTAGAATTTAGATCTGACTGTATGCTCCTAATGCAAGGAGGTGTATGTGTACTTGAAGTAACTGGACTGGAAAGTCCTACATGCGGGTTGTCTACTGCTGACAGCCAAAGTGTTGGAGTGTCATTTGGAGAATTTCTCCATTGCTCAAGAGAATGACAGATGCAAGCTGAAGGGCTGGAGGTGAAATGCTATTTTCTCTAATAAAAGTCTCTCCAGTTTGTAGTAACTTCCCGGACTGTTTTGCACAAAGCAATATTGGAAAACTTCTCAGATGTGTTGTTTCAATGTATTTTTTTCTTCCCAGTCCTAGAGGAAATTGTTATTGATAATGTGTTCCAGCAGCTTAGGAGACCACATTGCAATAGGCTTACGAGAATCTTTCGTGTCATTAAATCTCCATGAGAAATCACAAATTGAATTAAAAAAATCCAGTTTATTCAAATACATACATTGTTGAAATAACCTTTTCTTTAAAAATCTGTTGTAGTACATGGTAGTCAGGAATCTCCCTCCTAAGTGAACAAAAATGAGCTTTACCATGAATTTAAACAAAAATATTTCAGTAATTTTCCTTCCTACTTCTACATCTGATTCAAACTCTCCAAGGGATAAGGACAACTCTCATGATCTCATCCTCTGTGGGATACCTCAGGAAGTGATGTAGCCCTGGTCTGGATAAAAGGGAAAGGACAAGGGTGTCTGCAAATGAGCATACGTTCCAGTCTGTGCCCTGTAACCGTATCTCATATGTCTGGCTTTTGTAACTGCAGGGTGAATACCTGCATACAAAGCAGCTGGGAAGTTCAGACCTCTGTCCTAAACCTGGATTCATTAAGTCATTCTCCTTCTACTGTGTCTTGGGGAATTGACTAAAGTACATTGGGACTCACCAAAGGCAAAGTTAGGGGGTTTATGATCATTGCAAGACCACCCACTGCCATGCATGGCAGCTCCAACATTAGTGGATGTTCGTTCATCCTAAAAAAGGAGAAAACAAATTCTCCTGAATGAACCCCCAAATCTCTTTTCATCCTGAACAACCCAACATGGGTGGAAAAATTTCCTTTTTTATTATGTCTGGTGAAATGTGCTGTTAAAACCAATTTCCCCAGAACTAGCATAGTTTAATGGTGATTTATGCCCTGAAGCAGGTCTGACATTTAGATCCCTACTTGGTTCTTTATTATAATGTTATCACCCCAGTGACCTCTAAATTCAGGGGGAAAATGGCTTTTTGGATAAAAGTAAATTTTTGCAAAGGTGTTTCATTTTTCATTAGTGATGCTTAGGATTTTGTTAAAAACAAAAAGCCAATTAAAAATCCTCAGCCCCATACAGCAGTCTGCCAGTGAAAGACAGAGCTGTGTGTTTGCAAGCCTTTATGTTTTCAGCCCTAGAAGAAAATATATACAGCAAATAGAAAATATATACAGCAAGTAAAGCACAGCACCATGCTCATTGCAACAACTTCACATTCGGGTTATGGTAATAGTCTAATGATGACAATGTCAATCTCAGAGCAGGTCAATTTATTCTGCCCAGCAGCAGGGAATGTGTTGTAGATATGCCCATAACTGACATCTATCAGCACAACTGTAATGTATGTGGGAAAAAGAAAGCTATATACCAACGAAACAAATTTCAACAGGGTATGCCAGGCACCTCCTAAATGGGCTCTGGGTGTCCAAATAGCTCATGCTAAGCCTTGAAAGTTGCCCCCTTGGCATGTGAGAAAGGATCTTCTAAATGAAATTGAAAAGTCTATGGAGATAGTGTTGAGTTAAGCAGCTGGATGCTGTGGAAATTATTAGCATTAGTACATTCAGGTCCTAGTGTCCTTGGCAATTTTCAGTCATCCAGCACACAACAAAGTGAAACATTGGTATAAATGTGTTAACGGTGAGAGCTGAGCATAATAGCAGGCATTGTATTCTCATCATGCATTCAGAAACACGCTGTAAAAATTATCAGAGGAATATGTCAGCAGGATGTAAGTATTTGCTAGTCATCTGTCTTTTGGGATTTCAGCCTGACACAGGCCCTTGGTGACATATCTTCTTACTTCCCAGTATCCATACAACAATTATTTGAATATTTCCATATAATTTGTTCTGAGGGGAATATAGAGGATGTGAGAGAGAAAAAAAAGGCTGAGATTCCTGTTTTACTCAGAGTAGAGTTTTTCCCCCTCTCTCTATTAGTAAATTGAAAAACACCATCAGTTTGGGGGAATGTTTGATAGGAAGCAAGTAGCGGAGATGTTGTTACAGCATTTTTCTTCTTCAGAACTCTGCCTACTGGGGCACATAATCCCAGCCTAGAGGCATGCTGGCTTCTTTACTACAGCTGTCTTAACATCATCCACTTGCTTAGGGTTTTTTGACAATGATTTCAGCTCCTGGTTCACAACCTGCTGCAGAAAAATTAGAGGCGAGATCCTGGTGTATCATGGAACACCACCTGAAGCTGTGTCCCTGTCTTCTCTTGTTTCGTATCAGTGAATACAGAGCAAAGCTCCCAACACATGCAGTGTATTGTGCACTGTTGAGCAATGGACTCCGTAATCAGGGAGCCTGTCTCCATCTTGCACTGCTATGAACAGCATTTTAAGGGCTCCTTTCAGCACTTCAACATGGCTCTGTTGTTGCAGCTCACAGCACATGTAGGGTTCCTCAGGACAGCAGCAGCCAGTGATAAACATGGAACGATTAAGGAAGTATCTCATGAAGGTCTGACGGAGGAGAGCTATCCATGGCACTCTTAAATAAAGAGTAGTTTTTTGTAACCCAGGACCTCATGGGGAGAGGAGGAATTGGAGTGTTTGGGATCGGATGCTCTCTTGACCCGGTATTGTTTGCTCAAGTTTGGAAACTTGGCAGACTCAAGCTTTCATTAAATTTTGATTCTTGTGTGTTTAGAAAAGGCTACAGGAAGAGGTACAGCAGTTTTGGCAGAGTTTTCCTGCTGGTAATTAACTGTAAATTTTAATATGTCCTTTTGGTAGTTAAACTTAGTAGCTCTTCTCCTGTAAGTCTTTTGCTTTCTGTGTCTTTTCAGGCAGTTGTTGAATTTCTTCCCATTGAAGTGTTTTTTGCCTTGAAGACCACATGCCCTGACAGTGCAAATGGGCAGTGGGCTCAAACTCTCACTGATATTTTGGGGAACAGATAAATGTTTTAGTTAGCTGCCACAGTGATTGACCTTTGTGTCAGTCCTTGTGTGGAAGGAAACCCTTGCTTTACCATAAGCAACTTAGCAGCTGCTCTGCTCCGATACTCTGGTTTTAACTGCACACATGTTCATCTGTCTCACTGCCATTTTGCTCTTCACAAAACATCTTTTCATCCTTTCCTGATTTCCACAGTGCCAGTTTCTTGATCACCTGTTGTGTACCATAGTGTTTTCCTTGACTGCTAATGAATTCCTATCTCATTGCAAGTCTTCTTGTCCTGGAAAGCTATCAGCCATCTTCACCTTGCCAAGTAAGAAGCAGTAGATAGAGGGGAATTGAAGTGAGGTCACTCAACTTTGCCTTCTCATTCATTCCTCTGATTCCCTCATACTTTACTAGTCACAAGTAATAACATATTTTTGTTGAGGCCAATCATAATGAGATTTTTTTTAGAAATCTCTGCAGCCGGGTGTTTATGTTGGCACCAAGGTATGCTTAATGTGTATTTTACAGACCAAAGAGCTAATTTTGAGAATCTGCTAGCAGCATTTGAATGACCTATTATAATGCCTGTGTTTGTAAATTGAGGCTTTGAATAGGTTTCGTTTAAAAGCTGAGGGATCTTTGGACCAGTGCTACAAGTTTAGGCCCTAATACCAAATCCGTGGAAAATCAATTCATCTTTCCATTTTCCCTAATGGACTTTTGGATCAAACCCATATTCTTAAAAGCATTTGAGTGCATTAATAGTGTCAGGTTTTTAGACAGGTTTTTAATTTGCGAACCTGAGTGGTTGCTAGTGGAACCCCAGGTATGTTGACATCTGCAGAAGGGGAATTCTGACTGACTGAACCAGAACCCATGTACACTTGTATCCGAAAAAGGGGAAGCCCTCTTCAGCCCAGTTTAAAAAATCACATGCTTTCCTTTTATAAGGCGTTTATTAAAGAAATTATACTTTATAAATAATAGTATAAAAAGACAGTCCATTCTCCTCCTTCCTTAAAGAATGCTGGAAGATTGAGGAGAAAAAAAGGGATTTCCTCTGTGTGGTGGGTGGTTCAGTTCTCTGAAGGTTTAGCTGTGAGATAGTGCTCTGAGCCTACCACTGCAGTCATACAGAAACTGCTTTACTGGAGTGCCACAGAGGCTGAAAGACTATGAGCAGAGCCCTGTAAAAGATAACAGTAAGTTTCTCTGTGTTAAAGAAAAAATTAAATCAACAGAAGCACTACTAATCTACATCATTATGCTATACATCCTTCAGATGCAAATGGTTTATTACTTTGCCCATACAATAAATTACCTGCAAAAACAGCTCCTCACATTCCTTATGTTTTTAACCTTGGCCTTGACTGCTGAAAATGTTCTTTATTTAATGCTTCAGCATTCCTACTGCTTGGCAAGCTTATGGTTCATCACATAAGGGGAATTTGATTGAAAGGCTGTGCTACATTTAGGATCAAATTCGCAGTGGCTAATTCACTAAGGGTGCAGCACAGCTCAGTGAAAGGATTGCTAAGGTTTGTGGAAGGTTTGTCCTGCCAAAAAACAGTTGCCTTTTTAGTTAGTGCAAATTGGCAGAAGCCTTCTCCAGCAAGTGCCTTGTTGATCTTGTCCTCCATTTGTGTGAAACAGTCTCCAAGAGTGGCAGTGCCTCTCAGACGTGTTGAGCAGTCTCTAGGAGCTGGGATCTGCCATAAGGTGTGGGAGGGCAGCTTTGCAAACTGCATCTTGCACCTCCTATATATGGATCAACGCAAATAGGAGATAATGTGGGTCTGCAAAAATGTCACAGAATTTTTAGTGCCCTCCACAGTTCATGTGTACACGTCCACAACATAAGCAATTACCAAGTACCTTTTCTTTGCAAAGGATATTCTGTGTTGTGATCTTACACTAAGTTCAGTTGGTCTAAGTCCAGTCTGACTGCTGCTGGATGCTTGATGGTACTCTCTGTTTTCCCTTTACTCCCTCATTTGTATAAGCTTTATGCCAGAAATCACAAGCAGTTAAACAAAGAGAAGATAAGGTGCTTGTATGAAGGAAGTTAAGGCCATTTAAAGCCTCTTGTATGACTTTCATATCTGCTTTTGTTGCATTTGATTGTTTAGCTTGAGGCAGAAAAAGGAGGTAGGAAATTTGCATGAAGATGGAATTACTTCTACTCTTTCTCTTTGAATTTACATGGGCTACTCAATTTTTTACTGAGGCCTAAGGGGTAATTTCATTAAGGTCCACTTAGGCAGGAGACAGCACATGAGATGAGCCTTCCTGTCCCAGCCAGATGCTGCATGCAGCTTCAGTGCTGCACTGGGCAAGGACAGAAAAAACCCCACACTTGTCTTCCTGAATGCAGGAGACTTTGACAGGTCCTGGCAAAATGCACTTGCCGTCTGGCTGCTGAGTAGGATCTACCCTGCATGTAGTCCTTGGATAGCCTAAAGGAAGCCTGAGGAAGTCTTGGGAGTCTTCTCAGTTCTGCCATGATGAAATATTACCTTGGCCCCTATCCTGGAGTGCTTACATACTTTGCCAATTTTGAGCTCTAAGCAGACAATGGACCTGTATCACAGGCATGTTCCTCATCTTTAACCATTCTTGTGTATAAAGAGCATTGGTATTATTTGGATGGAAAGTTCCAGCTGTAAAGAGCAACACTTGCTCTTATCAACAGAGTGTTTTCAAATCCTGTCAAGCTTTCTTTTTAGGGGGTGTTTAAAACTACTGCATTGTCCTCATTTGAAATCTAAAGAGGTGAAGTGTTCCAGCACTTTTGAAAACACATTGCTGGACACAGAAATACTTACAAACTTCCAACTAGCTGCCCAAGTTCATACGAAAAGTTAGGGGTAGAATAAGGAATTTTGCCAGGTTATTCCCCATTCCCGAGTCTGTTCAGATTGCTGCATTACTCTGGCTGTAAAGGCACAGCCACAGGGGAGGAAAAAGCAAGCCCTATGTAAACTGCTGTTTTAATAGCAGCTTGTAACCTTTCACAATTACCCAGTTACTTCTTTTCAAGTTATTAAAAATCTAACTTTCAGTAAAAACAAGGGCTCAGGGAAGGATGCACAAGGGAGCTCGATGGCCAAATTACCTTGAAATTCAATAGATATTGGATACTTGAACTCCTTCCGTTTCTTCTGAAAATCTCAGCCTTAGTCCCTCCATTGCAACGGGGTTTTCTGCAGTCTGGTGAAAAATTGTTCCCTTTCAGAGCTAAGTAAATCCTAATGATTTAAATCCATCTTTTCCATGTGTTTGGGGGCAGGGGGATGTTTGTTTATTTATTATAGGATACACTAGCTAGTTGTCTAGCTTCCACTGGCACGGAGAAATGCAATGAGAGACCCTATTCAAAACCAGTATTAGAGGTGGATCAAGGCTGCGGGGAGCAGGCTGCAAATTTCATAAAATATAGAGGGAGAGTTGCTCAAATTAACCTTCCCTACTTTTTTTTATATATATATACACCTTCAATATAATTTTGAACAATTACATACATTTTTTGTTTGACTTTATCAGTTTTCTTTATTCTTGCAAGATACTGGGTTTGCTTCTGAGCGGGGATTGAGAGGTTTGCTGACACAATGCACCAGGATTGAACATTGAGGAGAAATCTGGGTGTTAAAGAGCTGCTTCATATTTCACTTCATCTTGTCCCTGAGCCGAACTGTATCTGGGTTGTTCAAGAAAAAGACCTATATGATTGCCAGCAGCATCGATCTTAAGTTCAATTGGGTTTTGTACATTTCACTTTGCAGCACAGCTTACTTGCAATAAAGACTTTCTATGAAGGGTTATGTGGCCACCCTGTCATACAGTCCATGTCTAGTTGGCGTGCCTTTATACGTTTTCTGTGGAAGAGCTGTCTTTTGAGTAAGGGTTTTCCCCCAATTTTTTGTTAAAAGCTATTTAATCTTCCAGAAAGCTTTGGTTTTAGTTGTTGACAATTAAGACAGCTACTTGAAAAACATTTCTAGAACAGATCTTGGCTTACTTTGAGGTCTTATGTCACTGTAGAGAAAGCAGGAGCAGATCCTGCTGGGCACAGCACCACTCACAGACCATTAGGATCCAGAATTGAGGCTGCCTGTTGTGACTGAAGCACTGTAGCCCCATCCCCATGGGAATAGCAAAGATTTAAGCTGTCTTTGCATCCTGCTGTTCTCGGATTAGTTGACTACTGACCAAGCGTATGTCAGCCTTCCCAGGCTGAATTGCTGGGAGCAGCTGTAGGGCAAAGAGAAAATCAGGGAGCAGTTTGTCTGCACAGATTAATACAGACCTGTCATGTCTCATTTGCTCACCGCTTGGTCCTTTGTGCAGTGTGGTGCCCGACTGTGCCATCTCGGCACCTCAGAGGCATAGGGCATCTCAGATGCCATTGAATCCATGCCTTTGGAGTGGGGCCCAAGGCTCAGGCAAGCTGGTGTTCCCAAAACTCAGCTTTCTGCATGCAACTGCAAAGTGCCCTTATAGTCTTAAGGTCATTTGATGCATTGTGTGGGATTTCATTTGAATTGAGTGGGCTGTAAGTAAACTCTATGGGGCTCTTCCCTTCACTGTTGATAGATTTTTTTTTTTCCTTCCTGAAGTTACTCAGTGCCACTTTTTCCTTACCTCAGTCATTTTGTTCAGCAAAAATTGGGGGACAACCCCTTTGGATGGAGGAAGCAGTTCTGAGGTCTGAGAAGCCCAGGGCACTGCTTCATGCCACCTTGTGTCTTTAAAGTTGGCTCCCCTCCCTCCTGCCCTCTGGCCCCCAGAAAGGGAACCTTTACAAGTTGCAGTTCCCTCCAAACCCTCTTTGCTTCTTCTTGGATTTTAATCATTTATTTACTGAAATTGTCTTTTCAGAAAAATCTACAGGATGTGCCCTGAGCACACCTATGTATTTTTAAAGAGCTTTTAGCTGATTCCCCTGGTGTGAATGATGAGATTGATTAGGGGAATAAAGACCTGTTAAAACAGAGAAGTAAGAGGTCATTCATTACCCTATACCACCACATACTGCTTAGTTTCCAGTTATTAAGAATACATGAGATACAGGGCTGTTGGAAGTGGACACACAATCCTTACTTCTATACTAACGTAGACTCTAGCTCATGTAATTTAACAGTGTCCTAAAAATCCTGCTTATATTTTACAGGCTCCCACTTTGAAGCGTGATACTGTTAGCACTCAACATCCAACGTGCGTTAAATTTCAGCACTTGTTAAGATACGAATAATTGTCTCCACATTGCTCAATTTTGTGTAAGGAAAGAGGCAAGCAAGATTTCCACATTAACCATCTGAGCTTGGTTGTGCCATGCCTGTTGAGTAGCAGAGTATGCTCAAGTTCTCTGTTACATTTCCACCGCTTTTGGGGATTTGTAGATATTTATTTCCGACTAAGGAAGTTTGAGGACTTCAGAGTAGCCTGTTGGAAATGTGTGGGAACATCTCTCAATAAGCAATCTGTGACTCCTTTGGCTTAAGGTAAAATTTAGCATCCAGGCGAGGCTGCAGAGGAATAAAGACATGCTTTCTTTCCCCCAGCAGCATGCGGAGCTGGGGCTGGGAGGTGAGGGTGGAACAACACTGACAGTGTTCCTGGACACCCGGCTGCCTCCCCTGCCGTAGTTTTCCACAGTGGTAGAGGGAGTTGAGCAATCTGCAGAGGCAAGGAAAGCCTTTAAAGGAAAATTATGTGCATAGAGAAAAAGAAAATAAGTCAGGGTAGTGACTCTCAAGCCGGCATCTTTGCTGTTTGCCTTCAGTCAGTCTCCAAGCAACTGGCAACGTAACAGGGACACAATGAGTCAGACGCAAACAGTGCCATTTCTGCACCTTCATATGGAAGTCTGTATATATTCAGTCTCTGCGAGGCCAATCTTAGCTTCCTTATCCACGCTAATTTATTAAACGTGAAGAGCTAGCAGGCTCCTGGACACCCTGCAAGCTCAGTTCAGGCTTCTCAGCCAGATCTCCAGCTGGAGCAGCTGGGCTGTGGGGTCACCATCCCCACTTCTGCCAGGCCCCTCTGCAGCCCTTCTCAAAGCCTGCAGCTTATTTCCCAAAGAATCCTTTAATTTTGCAGCTTTTCCAAGGCCTTGTGCTGAGCCTGTTCATCTTCCTTCTCTAGATTTGCAGGTTACCTGGGCTTTGAAAGGCGAAGGGCCACAGAAATGGGTAATGACTCATCTGTGAAAAGAGGTCCCTGAACTTTTGAGTGTGCACGGGGGTATACATGAGAGATGCACAGTGTGCTTGGAGTTATTGGCCCTGTCCTGGTGGTAGTTGGCAGCACCTGTGCTTGGCACAGGTAAGCGCTTTGCTGAATGCCTGGTCTTGATGCCGGCGCTGCTGCCACAGACAGCACAGCTTGCTGGTTGGTGGTAGGAAAACACACTGGGGTAGTTTCATCTATTTTAGGTGCGTCATTGGACCTGACTCAACACAGATATAATAAAAGCACACTTTATAGCAGAGAGGAAACTACTGAAAGAGAATACTGTTGCAAAAAAAAAAAAGCATGAAGGAAATTTCCACTGAAGCTGTTAGGTACGGCCTCTGGCAGGGCTGGTCAGTCCCCAGTGCTATTCTTTCAGAACATGTCAATATTTATGATTTATTTTTTTTCTCCTTTACAATCAGGACACTTTCTTTGGAGTTGACTGATAAATGTAAGAAATCAAAAGTACAGTTTACATTGATTTGAGCCTGAAAAATGTTAATGGGTACATTGACAGCAAGTGACTGGCCCCGAGCTGAGGTCTTGCAGGAAGGCTGCTGGATTTGGGGCTCTCCATGTCACCCCAGACCTGGCTGTTGACTTGACCACCACTAGCTCTTGTAGCCCTGGTCCTGTCAAAAAGCTTCAGCAAAAGAGAGCGGGGGAAGGAAAGAAAATTAAAACCCAGTGTTTATTGTTTGCTTCGACTCATTAGCCCTTCTCTTTTGGCAAGTAATTGCAATAGACTGGTAATGGAAGCCAACCCAAACCAGCAGCACTGTGGAACTCATTTTTAATAAAGATGGGAATCCAAGCACTCAAGATCCCTGCAGTATTTTTACTGTAAAAAAAAAAAAGCTCCTTTTCACAGTAATCATTGACCCTCATCTAATGAGTGGAACCAAGAAGCCCCCCAGGGGAAGAGCTCTCCCCTGCCAGCAGTACAGGCAGCGCCCACTTCATGGCACCCTCCCAAGGGCTTCTTGGTGGAAAAACCATGTGAAGTCACAGACTCCTTTCCCCTTGCAAGGGGAGGTGGGAATATCTTGACAAAACCTCAGGATTTTGGCATGGGTAAAACCCAAGCTTGGGCTCTCTGTGACGCACTGGCATTGCTCTGTTAGCTTTTAATGGGAATTAATCATCATGCCCTCACAGTAAATGCAGTGGTATGTGGGCTTTCCTTGGCAGGGCTGGTCTGCCATGACAGCTACAGCATATCACCCTTTCCAAAGAGAAATGCCCCCTTTTTGTCGGGGTTGTAGTGGCTGAGACACCAATCTTAATTTAGGTAATCTCCAGGTCTGTTCATCTTCATGCATTATGTTTTCCCCCCTCTGGACAAGATTTGTAATTTTCTTTTCTTGAAAGATGCAAAATTTTTTTCCCTTCTCTTGGGTGTCAGTTAAAAAAAAGGTTTTTCTGGAAAACAAAAATGCCTTTTGAGGAAAACAACAAAAAAAAGAAGATTATGTATTAAAATAGAAAACTTTACTTGCTTTAAAACACCCAGCTGTGAGGCTGACTCAAAATAGATTTGTTAACCATACAGTCTTGATCCAAACCAGAAGATTACACTTCATGGATAAAGATTCACATTTATTTTATAAATTGTGTTATATGTTCTTTTAGTCTCCTAGAAAAAAAATCACTGTCACTTATTTTACCTTTTCAATCTTCTTCTCCTTCCTTCCCCCCCCCCCCCCCCCCCCCCCAATTTTTCACATTCACCTTTAGTTTCCATGATCTATAAAAATAACCCAAGTTCTCTTCTGCTCTGAATAAACCAGTAGTTATTATAAATTTGAAGAAAAAGCCCCTTTCATATTGTTGATATTGGATGTTTGTTTAATTTCAGTAGGGCTTTCTAAAGGTGTAATGCAAGTAGAGTTTATTACTCTGAGTCTTTAATTGCTGTAGTAATATTTTTTTACAGCTCCTTATTTTTACATTTAAGAGTCCCCGGACACTTTGATTTATTGGCATTGGTGAATGATTGATAAATGATTGAGGTTAAATAGAAAAACTGAAGGCATTGTATGAAATAGAAATGGTGCCAGAATGACCATGCAGGAGCCACCAGTATATTTAATGTGATGCATACTACACAGCTGCTACAAGCTACAGCCAAAGCCACCACAAATATCAACTGTTCCCTGGGAAGGGACTAAAAATGCAGTAACAATAAGAGTGGGGGTTTTTCCTGCTAATCAAGAGAAGTGTGGCTTGTTCTGTTGCAGTCTAGCTTTTCATTTCAGTGTCTCGGGGTGTTTATTTCTGGAATATCATAACGACAAAAAAAGAAAAAAAAAAGGAAAGGTTACAGACAGGGTTTTCACAGATGCCTAAAGCAGTTAGACACGTAATTTTTGTGATACTTCAATGGGAGTTGGTTATTTTTGTCTCTTATGCTCCTTTGAAATAGCAAACAGGGGTTTCTGTTTTAGGCTTGTTGAATGCACACAGCGTCCACTCTCATCAGTTGCTATTCTGCTTACAGACAGATTTTGGGCTCAGATACCTGACAGAACCTGTATTTTTATATTACTCATATTTTAAGCCTAAATTCTGAACAATTTTACTTAGAGTAAGAAGTACAGGGTATTTACTCCTGGTTGAACACAGAAGACACTTTCTTTAACAAATTCTTCTGCTGGTAGCACTCTCCATATTTAAGGCAGCACACGTTAAGTCACTTCAGGTTGCTTTTCTTGCTTGATATCTTACAATATACTGAAAAGTTGGCGCTTTAGGATGAAAAGCACAGGGATAAGTGCACTGCCTGTGTTGGAGAGGGAATGGTCAAACACAACAAAAGCTGAATGAGTGTTGATTGTCAATGTTACATGTGCCCTTGGCTTGTTACTCAATTCCTAACTTCTAAAGCTCCTGATATCCTTCCATGTGGTAAATATTTAGGCAGGCGATAGCTCCCAAGGTGGGTGGTGGGTTGCTTCTGTGGGGCCAAGACCCCGGCGTGTTGCAGAGCCAGCTCCAATGGCTTTATGTGTGTGGCAGTGTTTAGTGGAGACATGCAGGTAACCGGGAACAGGCTGTCCCCACCAATGCTTCTGCCTGAAGATGAGCAGATCTGATTCAGGCAATGCTGGGCAGGGCAGGGAAACCAGGACTACCTGCTTCAGCAGGAGTCCCCCATTAAAACAAATGAAGCGTGACACAGAGCTGCACTCTGATAGGTGCCAGCTGACTTCAGCTGGGATCTGGAGCAAGCCCAGCTATGGCATATGTTCACAATCAAAAAGTCATTAAAAATTCACATTGACAAGTTACTCGGCTTGGAGCCTGTCTGTGAAACTGTGTGCCCCAGCCGATGCAGTAGCTCAGGCTCAATGTTCTTGGTAATCTTCCCTAATCCTATGAATCTGCAGAAGCAGGGAGAAGGGTACTTGCTCTGGTTGGATTTTCATTTTCTTAATCTTTAGGGAATTATTTCTCTTCCACCAGGCTTGGCGCAGATGTCTTCTGAAGGGCTTAGCTCTGAACATCATCTTCCTTGGCACGCATTCTGATGAAACTTGGTGCAGGGAAAAAAAAAATAAATCGTTTTGTCCCTGCATTAATCATGTGGGCCAGTGCAATCATATGGTTTGGTCTTGGGATTTTGGTTGGTAAATATAAAGGTCATTAAAAAGGTTGTGTTGGAGCTCCCCCACCTTGGGATGCAGCCATAGGAAATCCACAGGAAGCGGATTGTCCATATGCATCTTGGAAGTGGAGTGAGGCACATGGTAACATGCGATGAGTTAAATCAGAACAAGTTTATTATGGGTTTATACAACACTCTGGCAATGAAAAATAATTTGATACCAAAAAAGCAACAAATTAGAGGTTGCGGTAATTTGCTGTTGGCAACCACACTTTGCACTTGGGTGCAGCATGATTGACAGGTGCTGCAGGCTTTCCTTGAGCACTGGTGCCACTTGAAAGCACAGTGGGCTTCACCCTCCTCTGTGGGGAGTTTGACATTTGCCACTAAATATTTCTCTTGGTCCTGCCCTTCTCTTACAGAGTGTGTCACCAACACCTGCTTCCTGAGGGACTGGGCTCTCTCTGGTGGTCTCTGCTAACAAATCAGTAGGGATTTCCTTCAGGTTTCCCTACACAACGGCTTTCACCAAAGCTGGAGATGTAACTGAAGTTTGTACTGTCCTACTCACCAAAATCTCTGCCACCCTTCAGCTCTTCCAAATGTACAGCCAGCCCTTGAGAAAAGCAGAGGAGAGGAGTGGGAAAAGATGATCAAGAAGTCCACTTTTATTTCATCCTGGGGAGAAATTCAGCCCTGGAGCAATTACTTAAGAAACCAGATTCTTAGCAACTTCTCTGTGGTGTGACAGTCTTTGGAATAATGAAAATCATTAAGTAGTCAATTCTTGTTCAGAGTTGAGCTTTGGATAAATTAGCAACTCTTCAAGGCACAATTTTGTTAATCGCCGACAATTACATACTTTGTTTTTACATTGGACCAGCTGTGCTGAAAGTTCCTGTGCCTCTGGTGCATTTTCCATTTTTTAATGGGCTTGGTATTAAACCTCAACAATCAGGAGCTTGTTTTTATGTTGAAGAAAGTTCCAAGTGTGATCTTTAAAATTAACTGGCTAATTTTAGCTCTTTGGTATTATTTGTAGAGTTTTGTTTGTTTGTTTATGAATCTCTTCTTCCCTCATTTTGGTTATTCAAGTACAGCCTTTTTGACTTTGAGGTTATTTTTATGTGACAAACACTTACTTGATCCCAAAAAGAGATGCTTCTAGTTTGGATTAATTCAGGTCAGAAAAACTTGGCTGTGTACTTTTGGAATATTAAACAGTTTGATAAGGTGTGAAAATATGTTTTTTAATGTTTATTTGCAGATCTGTTAAATGCAGTGTAAACCAATTTCTGAGTTTATTTACTCTCATGCGTTCGCTCCGGCATGCAGACTAACCTCACTTTTGGGATGTGGGACAAGGACAAACACGGGACTGTGAAAACGAAATGGGTGTGTTTGCCACAGCTGAACATGCAGTTCCCAAAGCTCAGGATGTGTAAAAGTATGCAGTAAAAACATGGATGGCCTGTGCCAGGCAGACAGTGCTTCTGAAGGGTGGGGCTCTAAAACGCCTGTATAGCATTTTCTTTCCTTTCTTTTTCCTCTTCGGAAAGGGAAGTTGTCATGAAAACTGTCCTCTTCCCTGAATTAAGGAGGTGTGCAGCAGCTGAGGGCACCGTGGCTGTAAGGTGTAGGTTGTTATTGGGGGAGAATTGGGTAAAACCAACTCAAAGCATCGATACTGAGCTCTGCAGGGGTAAAATGAACAGAGAGGTCTTCAGCATAAGTTAATGTCAAGCCCACAGTGACCAAGCAATGACTTGTGGTGTCCACATCACAAGTGGAGAACTGAGATCCCCATGTGCCAGACCCACAATGCCTGGATGGGCGTGAGTGAGTGAATGTCCCAGTGCATCCCAGGAGTGCTGGGCTGTTGCTTGGGCCTCAGCAAACCTTGCTTCAGCCTGGTTGGCACGTCTGTGTTTCAGGAGGTGTGAAAAGTGTGTATAATTCCCCAAAGCACCGTAGTAAGCAGGTCCAGGAATGTGCATCCAGGAGCTCTCCCAGCTTAACTCGGTAATAGGAAGTCAACTGAGGCTGATGATGGTTGGACTGACTCATCCTCTGGAGCAGCCACCAGCAGAGATGTGGTGACGTACATGAAGTGAGTTTGGATGCCCACTGTTATCATAACTGTGTTATGTGCTAGCTGGCTGACACCTTTGCCAGCTCAGCAAACAAAGACCTGGCTGGTGTTAGTATCTTATGATGGCGTCAGGAGAGCACATGGAGGTCCATTGCCATGCTTTCTGTCCCTGCCTCCTTACCCTAACAGCTCTCAAAAAACCCAAATACAAGCAGGAGGTAAAATAAATGCCCTATTGAGAGGGGAGCTGACTGTATTGCAACATGGAGACTTTACTTTTCACCAGAATAACTCTTCTTTCTTTTTAATACCTAGTGCAGGAAGTTGGTGCTCTTATATCTGAGTAATAAATTTATGGTTTTCTGAGACCCTCCATAAAATGAAACCTGCTCTGGATCTGGTCCAAAGCCCATTTGAGTGAATCACATGGACTCCCATGGATTTGGCAGACTTTATGAATCAAGCCCTACAGCTTTCAGTAAATTATAAACAGAAAACTCTGTGTTACTATTTTTCATGAGTCATTTGCTCTTAGATAGCTCTTAACGGGGGAGTGGCGCCTTCACTCAGCTCTCTTCCCCAAGGAGCTACCTCTCTGCCCCTTCAGAAAAAGCAACTTCTGTTCTTTGGAGCAGATTTTCATTTTTGTAATTTCCGTAGTTAACCATTTCATGAAGAAACTAGTGATTTTTTTCTCTCCTTGCCTCAGTCCTTATTATCTAATATGGCAAATCTCTAACATATGATGAAATCCAGAAGAGGGAACATGTGTTTGAGTGTGTGTGTGTGCAAGAGAGAGAAAGATGACCTCTCAATTTACCAGCATGGCAGGTGGCCTACTGTTAGTTTTCCAGTTAAAGCACTAAATCGTGTTAAAATTGCAATCTGAAATTTTGTTCGTGGTGCATCTGTTAAATTACCCCTTTAATCTCTTTTAGTAATTTGACCTCCCAAAATTTGTGCAACATCTCTCTATACTTGTCATCACCACTTTAACTGTAGTATTTTTTAAAGTCACCTATTTTACACATAGCCTCAATGTATTTTCAAATCCTCTACTCATTTTTAATTTGCACTACAGCTGTGCATGGGGAATCTGATCTAACTGGGATATAGCATTACTTTGATTTTTCGTTTGCTAAATACTGTTGTCAAATTGTAGACTTGAACTGAAGCCTGGTAGGATTAACAGGCTTTTTTTTTCTGACTTAACTGGACCTTGGAGATGCCACTCCACTTCTAGGGGTTTGCATGCAGTTAGTGCTGAGTTTTTCCTGAGTTTCATGTTAACTTAATTTTAACTGATTCTAGCTAAAGCTTTATTCTACTGACTCTAGTTGATAGTTGAGGCTGTATGGATATTTGCAAGGGCAAAAGTTTTTACTTACAGAAAAGTCGTACTTTAACTATTCCCTGGGATATTCCTTCAGGCCTTTCTGGCATAGTCTCATCCTGAATTGCTGACACACTCCATAAAATTATGGTTGGATCAGGGAGTCTTTCCCTCAGGTCCCAGTGGAGATGTCTGACCCCTCTCCAACTTGAGCGGGAATATTGCCAGACTTTTGTAAGGAAAATCTATTCCTGCTCTGTAGAAGAAAAAAAAAGTGCTCATCCCTTTTTGGTATTTTTAGATACACTTCAAAACCTGTCAGCTGATTAGATGTAGATTGCCTCTTACTCTGTGCTTCTACAGCTCCTGGCTCAGTGAGACCTGAAGTTTTGGGGCACCATGGGCGTTGTGAATCTTGACGTCGTTCTGAAATCATGGAATATCATAGCCTGCGTCTTCCACACTTGAAAATCAGGCAGCTTTACAAATAGCCAGTAAAGAGGTCGAAGGGTTATTTTCTTCATGCCACCCCCTTGTTCTTTTTGCACACTGGTGTTTATTTGCTCTGCAGTAGCGTCTGTGTGCCACAGATCTGGACTCATCATCTTGGATCCTGTGTGTAATTATACGGAACCAAAAAATTGTTCTGGCCTAGAAAAGAGAATATTTTTATATTATCTTACTTTATATTTCCAGCAATTGTGGGTGGGGGAGGCTTGTTTTGTGGTTTGCTTTTTTTCTTTCTTTCCAAAATGATACCGAGTTTTTGGTTTTGTTTCGGAGGGACTTTCCTCCCGTTTCAGCACTGAGTGTAAGTGTCTCTTCAGCTGCTCTCTACCCTACCCATTTCCCCATTTAAACTGTTGAACTGAGAAGTTACTGCTTCACATTTACATTCTGGAAATGTCACCACAGCCTGCAAGGCATTAGGTTTTGTGAGGATTTGTTCAAATGTTTATCGTTGACTGCTGCTCTAGGGGGATCGGAGTTTTAGCCGCTGCTGGCAGAGGAGATGCCAACAGGCTGACCAAGTCTGCTGGAGGCTGCAGCTTGAAAACGCCTTCTGCTGACTTTACTTTTGGGTTTCAGCATGCTTATGGCTGATTAAGCAGACCCCAAACAGTGAATATTTGTATTCTCCAAGCTCCACGTCCTTCCCTTTATGTTGACAGCATGGTTGGAGGCACGGTGCCTGACAAGTGGTCTCAAAATGCAACTTTGTGTTAGAGACAAAGCATCACCTGTGGCAGGCAGCATGTTTAGGCTGAAGGGTCCTATAATGCAACAGTCGTGTAGTGAGACAGGCTGGCAGGTCTTGCCTCGCACAAGACACCACTGTGGGTAGCAGGATAGCAGGGAAGATTTGGGCACTTCTCTCTGCTCACTGGAGCACCTTGGCCATCTCTGCATCTCAGTTTCCTCAGCTGTTAAGTGTGGATAGTGGTATCTGCTCATATCAGAGAGGCTTTGTGAGAATGAAGGATGGTTTTGCAAAGCATGGTGAAAAATGGGAATATTTAGGCAGATGTTACTTTTATGACCCCTAATGATCTAAACAGTGATTCTCTGTGTGTGCAAAACACTGTCATCACATAAGCCTCAAAGTGAACTTTCCAATGTGCTGTCAGACTGGATATATTGCTAAGAAGCATTCCCCCAGTTTTTAGCTTTCAAAGGCAGCTTTCTTGTCATTGCTGCCCATCAGGAATACCTAGGGACCAAGTAAAGCACCCACTGGATCCTTAATCAATACCAGTAACACTATTTTTCTTTTATAAGGCATCATAATGCAAGGATCTGAATAAAGCACTCCTGCTATTAATGAATAACACTTAATAAACCCCATGGGGTAGATGGCAATTCTTACACTCAGGTACAGGCAGGGAGGTGGATATTCAGAAGGGTTTGGTGACAGTGTAGTTTCACAACTGGCTATTAAATCGCATATCTTCTGGCACCCTGTCCTGATTTCCAGCAACAGACATCCCATTCAGTTGCTCATATCAAAAAAGACAGAAAGCAAGCTGCTAAACTGATAGGCTTTTCAAAAATACAGATTTGGGACTCCATCAATGCTAGCAATGATCCTTAGTCCCTATAGTGCCCTTCTCAGAGTCAGAGTCCCCAGTGTGAGGAGCATCACTTGTCCAGCTAGGGGACCATTGGCCCAAAGGATTTCCAGTTACAACTATCTACTCTATCTAGTCTTTTTGATAACTGGCTACAGTGCTAAACAGGGAAAATCAAGCCATCAGAGAAATGATGCTTAAAACTGCTCATTGGAAAAACGCAGCAATCTGGTCCTTCTGGTTTCATGTGGATTGGCATGGTAACAAGCATCATTTCTCCTTTTACTGCCTCCCTCCCCCCCAACTTAAACATTATGTCTGCTATAAAATGTTGTTTGAGAGACACTGTCACACCCCTGTCATGAAGATATATCGCAGTAGTAGCACAATAGGGATTGTAAGTGTCTGGAGGAGGGGAGAGATCTCAGGAGCAAATCCAGAGGTGAAACCAATGGAAGATTTATTTTGCTCCCATACTTGCTTGCTGTCTGGAAGAAGGCTCTGCTGCAGCACCACTGAATCGCTCCTTATAGCCAAATTTTATATTAATAGCTGGCTTGAGTCAACCTTAGCACAAGCAAGCACTTTATTTCCTTCTGTCCGAGAGACACATTAACCTTGCTCTTCTTCCATGTTATAAGGTCAGCCCCCATTTATCCAAATAGCCAAAAAGCTTCACTCTGGAGGCCAGGACTGCAGCAAGCCCTTGACCCCTTCCCTAGCTCCTGCTGCTGCAACCTCTTTGCTGCCAGCTGCTGCACAGAGTTGTTTTTCCCATGTGTGCTGAAGGGACATCTCTCATCTCCACTGATGGAAGCTAGAGGTTAAGATTGTCTCCTGTTTTTCCAGAGGGAACTATTGGCTGAGGGGCTTCTGCCTCTGCTGTCATCCAGAGGCATGGCAAGAGGGAGGGACCATCTCCTTCCAGATTCATCCTTGGCCCATCTCCATCCTCAAGTGCCACCCTGGTGTGAAGAAGGGTGGGATGTATTCTGTCTTTATCCAGCATTGTATCTTATGTGATTTTGCCTCTGCTGAGCCTCTCTGAGAGTGATTGAAGATACATAGGTTGTCACTTGCTCCTTTAAACTCTTAGTGCAGTCCCCATGGTCCACATTTCCCAACCATCATTAGTTCCCAAATAATAAAAAAAAAAGAGTTATGTGATTTAAAAACACACCTAAATATGTGTTTGCTTTTATCTCCTGTTTAGTTTTTAAGTCTGAGGATGTGCTCTTCACATCTATGTGACTTGCAAGCATCAGGTGAGTGTCCTGCTTTCCCTCACCTTGGGTGGCTCGTGAGAGACTCGTTTAGGTATGTCAGTGAGATAGGTATGTCATCCAGGTAGCCTAATCCTTTCTCCCAGCCACTAAGGATGTAGGAACATACTGTTATTATGAAGCTTGCTGTATAGTTGAAGCAGCTGACAGCAGGGCATTCCCAGATCCTGGGCCTTCAAAATGTAGTCTGTGTGTCAAAAGCTGAAATTAATTCAAAACAAAATTTTCTTGAACTTCAAGAGCACATAGAAACCAGCTCTGACAGAACCACTGGTTCTTTGTAAATTGAATTCTTGGAGATTCACATAGCTCAAGAGGCTAAATTAAAACCAGTACATCTCTTGTGCAGAATCCAACTTTGACAAAACCAGTACATTCATAAAAGCTAGTTAGGGTTTGGGTTTTATTTTTCCATTCTTATTTTTCTCTGGATTAGCTGCAAGAAAGAGTGACTGTTTTGAAATTAATGAAAGTCTGAGTAATTCCTGAGATACCAAACACAATCTGCAAACATTGATTAAATCAATGAAGCAGCAACAGTTGTGCCTGATGCACAGGGAAGTGTGCATCAACAGGTTTCCTCATCCAGACCTCGATCATACAATTTTACCAGCTCAAATGGAAGCTTCCACAGACTTGAGATGTGCAGACTGTGCAGGCAGCAGAGTGCTGTCAGCCCTTTAATAGACTGCAAGCTGTTCTGGAGTGGGACACTGGAGCATGACTGCTCTGCAGGAGAGCTTCGGGCTAAACTCTCCAGAGCAGTGTTTGGCTGGTCATTTGAGTCGAAACAAATGGCACATTGAAATTACCCCTCCCCGAGCCTGCAAGATTTCAGGCAGCTTTGCTTTTATTTTTGTTTGTTTGTTTATTTATGTATTTAAAAGAGGAAGGTATTTCAGTGCTCATGAGAGGCCAGCGGGACTGAGAACAGCCTGAAATGGTGCTGGCAGGCGCTGGGCATTTCCCTCACCCTGCCAAAACACCCCAGGCTTTCCTGACAATAGTCCTATTCCTCTCCATGCCTCTCCAGAGCAATGACTGAAAATTACACCTCTGTGTTGATTTCTTGTTGTTGTTTTTAAATATATAGCGTGTATGTGTTTTGGTCTTTATTAGCCACCATTAAAAAGTAAATGAAACAAGAAACAACAAATGAAGCTTTTATTTCAAGCAGAGCTGGGTTAAACAAATGATCAGTCCTTCAGCTGGAGGAGTGAATATAGTGGTTACAAAAAGCAGACCAGAAAACATACAGAACTGCTTTAGAAAAAGTAAAGAAACCCCACCAAACCCCGAGACAGCAGGAAACAAAGAGTTATTCATTTGATAAAGTGATAGACGCAAATGAGGGGGACAAGGAGTGCAAGACTTCATGAAGAACAGCATTTCATTTAAAATACCCCAGCTTAAGCCTTTTCATTGGAAGGGAGTTTATATTGAAAAAGGCAGGATATATTGCTATGCCTATCAGCAGTGACAGGGCATAAAGAGCAGCAGTGTTTGATCAGGCTTTCACAGGTAATGTAATATTTCCACTAGGAATTAAGCATAAAACTTTTTTTAGGTTTTATAATGTGGGAGTAGGGGTAGACTTGTAACAAACAACAGTTTATTGGATGTTTGCAGCTCGAAACAGCACACTAAAAAGATACATAATAGTGTTATTGCTTTATAGAAGTGAGACAACCCTCCCATCTGTGCACATATCTGTATGATCTGTGCCAATCTGTAGCAGCCGTGGATACAGGGCTGTAATAATTTGTAAAGTTTAAAAGAAAACTCTAAATGTTTAAATGAAAACCATAGCAATTGTATTATTAGTATGACCCCAAGCTTGTATTACTGTGCCCAAATGAAGATGAGGACATACACCATAGCCATGCAGAATGAGGAGCCATCTCTCCCGTGGTTTGTGTCTGCTGGAGGCTGCTCAGTCTGAACAAAGACACCACTTTAGGAGCAGCCTGATGGAGGTGTGGGCTTGGCCTGGGGCGATGCACTGCTGGCTAACTCCTGCGCTCCCTGCTGTAGATAAGCTTACAGAAAACCAAGCAATGGCCACGGGGAAGGCTGAAGATTTGCAGAACCCAGCCTTTTTATCTTGGTGTTCCCTACCCTATAAATGCAGGGAAAACCAAACCTGAAATCCTTTTTTTTTTTTTTTCTAAATACATGAATGATTTAAAACTTGCAAAATGAATCTGCAGACTTTCATGAGTCATGTGCAGCAAGAGTACATGGGATGAATTTTCTTTAATTAAAATCTTTTTTACATAGCCCATATCAAGTCAATGAGAGGCTGACTTCAATGTTTCACTGATTTTAGAGTTGCTGGGCAGCCTTTAAACCAAAATTTCTTCTCCATTGAGGATTGCATGATAGCAAACTGAGCTGAGTGATGTGCAGGAGAGGAGGAGCCCTGAGCTTATTCCTGCCCTCAGCTACTTCCCTGCCTGCAGATTGATGGAGAGGCAAACCACATGGCTTAGCCTCTCTCAAAGTTTTGCTAAGCAGCAGAGATTTCTTGATATATCCTAGCTAGCTCTGGAAGGACTGAATGAAGTCCAGGAGTCATGTTGTGACATGCAAGATAATTGGGATAAGACTTTTACACAGGTATCATTGTTTCCAGTGTCCAGGTTGCCAGTATAGGCATCTTTGTGTGGTATTGTGTTGTCTTATGGAGAGGCGTTAATGTCTCTAGAGATCCCGGAGACGGAGACATGCTAGGAGATACGACTTTTCTAAAACTGGATTTGGATATCCATAATCATCCCCCCCTGCACTGGGAATCTTACCCCTTAGAAGCCACCTGATTCCCCATGGAAGTTTCTACTTGAGCAAAGGAGGATGTACAGAGTGTGTTCTTCTTTCTCCCCTGACCATCACAAGCCATAAAATATGTCTCAACATCACAGTTCTAGATCTATAAGGGAACAGCAGAAGCCAAAAGCATGATGACTACAGAAAAATAGCCTCCGCTTCAAATATGGATGGTAGCATCCAGCTGTAGTAGGTCAGAGATGTGAGGACCAAGGAAGAAATGGCAGGAGAACCTGGCTGGTTTTTGTTTGGTTTGGTTTTTTTTTTCCATGATTGCTAAGCTGGCTTCTGTATTGCCAGAAGTATTTTCTGGCACTCGTGTTAAACTTTCTAAGTTTAATGCCCAATTATTTGAGCTGGCATTTGACTTCCCACTGGAGTATTTTTAAAGAATTTCTTTGGCTAATCAAAATCATATGCTAAAAAAAAAGAAAAAAGCTAAAATACACAGTGAGGGCTGGAGGATAGAACAGCAGACCAAAATAGACTGAAATCCAACAAACTGCTTTTAAGCTTGTGTTTGGAAATGTAAATAGTAATACCGTCATGATGACAACCAGCTCACACTGGGGCTTAACGGGTTTGTCATCCAGATAGAGAGAGAAGAGATCCCAAAGGTGGACATGTCTGGTGACACTGAAGTTAAAAGGTTTCTGCTCCAAAATGGAGTCAGAACTGTGCAATAGGCATATGTAAAAATAAGGGCAGACCAAGTCATTAGCAACCCTTATAATTACAAAGTACAGATTATGTTTCTTTGGAAGACACAACTTGCATTTCTCTTTTCCTTTCTAAATAAGGTGCAGACTATTTCTTTTCTAGTCTAAAAAAGACCAGTGTATTTCCCTAGGTATGTCCCTGCTTTTCTCTCTAAAGATTTCCATTTACAGCTTTTGAAATATTGGCAAGTATGCAGGAGATGTAGGCTGTGCTATTGCAAAACCCAGCACATGTCAGCACCAAGCAATTGCCATACAAGAACCGTAAATTGGAATTATAACCAGCTTGGTAGTCGTTGAGCTGAATACTTGATTTCTTCAGCTGGCTGGCCAGTTCAACAAAAGAACAGAAAATGTGTCTGAGGTGAACAAAAGAACTGAGTTTCCCAATTGAAATTAAATCCAAAATGAAGAGAGTTTAGTTATTTTTTGTTCCTCAGTGCAAGCTGAACGATTTTTTTATGGAATAGAAAAAATATCTTTTTGCATGTTAGTTTTCTTTCTCCCACCAGTGACCTTAAAATATTTTGAATAAACATTTTTACTTCTTACCTATGAAAAATATGCCCATTTTGATTGAACTAGCTTGTTGAGTTTGTGGACAGATTTGTTTGGCCTGAGGTATATTTTTAAGGAAAAAGAGTTGCCACTCAGTAGGAAATTTGCCCTACTTGATAGCATTTCTGCAGTCCTTTCTGCTTCCCTGGACACTAGTTATTTGTTTCCACTTCACCTTGTTTTCTTCAGGGAGAAGATGGGGGTGATTCAAGTATTTTTTAATACGATAATTATAGTTTTATGCAATGAGCAAAATGATTTGTTGTGTTGCTCTGTTCAGGTGCTTGTACTCTCATTTATATTGCTGGGCTGGCTGGGTCCTGGTGTTAGCTTCTGGACCCACTATGTATAAAATTAGGCCAAGTTTCAATCAGATCGTCTTGGGGCTGTTAAGATTTCCAGCCTGTGCTATCATAGGATGAACCTGCAATACTCATTTATTTAGATTAGAACCTTTAGCACAGCAGCATATCCCCATCACCAACACAGCAAGTTGATACTCTGATAAGCTGGTGTTTCAATGAGTTGTTTTTCTCTGAGCTGGCTACAAATGAGGAAGGTGACAGTTCGTGCATGTACATAATAGCAGCTCTCAGAAAAGATAATTTCTAGGAACACTTTTGTTGCTGCTTCCACAACTTGAGGGCAGAATGAGGACATTCAATTTAATATGAAAATAAAACCTAACAAAAGGTGCTCTAAGGATGAAAGTGTGGCAGGTGAAAAAACTATTTGGGAGCAGTGACATTATCCTAGTTTCTTGCTTTACTACAGCTTGCTTAGACATAATTAAGATTGAAAAGTGTTTGATTTTCTTTTTCCAGAATATAAAATGTCTAACAGAATTGGGAGACAAAATTTTTGTGAGACATGTTGTCCTGTTTTCAGCAGTGGTTCAATGTAGGTCTGCTGTCATGTGTCAGACAGAGACTTGGGTTATTTCATTAGCTTCTTGGTCAATAAATACAGTTTTGGCATGAAGAACATGTGACATTATATAGACATTTTGAATAAATGTTTTAGCTTTTCAGGAAGCAGTAGCGGCTTTATTCTTTGACTTCTTTATAGCACTTCTTAATCTGTTTAAGTTCTTCTTCATTTGTGACTCTGGTTATTTAAGAAAAACAAGCTTTGTGCAATTTGATATAAAATCTGTGCCAATGCAATAGGTGAACAATTCGCTGGTGTTTTAAATTCAAGAGCAAAAGAAGTATTTTCTAAACTCCGATTTCTATGAGTTAGATATCTGGTATCTTGACACTGCAGCTCTGGGTAAAGGATGACTTTATTATGAAGGGCTTGACAAGAGCTGCAGGGCTGGAATGGGGTGAGAGGCTCAGGAGCACTCCCAAATCCTGCCTGAGGATGAGAGGATGGCTGCTGAGATGGCTGGATCACAAGGATGGCATCTTTGCCAAGAGAAGAGTCCCAAGACCCAGGGGACTTGGGAACTGTTTTCAGACCCTAAAATCAGACTGCAATTTCAGACAATAATATTATTCAGCAATGTGAATAGGAAATTGTTCCTGCCTTTTTACAGATCCATGCCCCCACTGCATGCAGCTGCATGGCAGAACAAGTGCTATTTGGCCAGGTACTTAACCTGTTTGCTGCTGGTTTCATTTCATGACATCCCTGTGGTGCTGTAGAGATGTTACGGTCTGGAGGGTGAAGTTAGGCTGAAGTCCAGATGTAAAAAACCCCATAAAGAGCCCTCAGGGTGCCACCAGCAGACCAGCACTGATGTGTGGGGCTTGCAGTGTGCCTTATCAGATGTTTTAGCAGTGCTGAGCACACCATTTGTTCCTGCCCAAGGGTCATATGGACACTTTCCTCAGCAGACCTATCTGCACTCATGTGTGCCTGGGCATCTCTATTTGATTGTCTTGTGGCACAGCTTTGGGGGTTGTCACCCTGCCTGTGTAATCACATGCCTCTCCAAACCATTCCTTGATCCCTCAAACCTTAGAAACTCGTGGCTTTGCTCTAATGTAGAGATTTTATCTGCATTTTATGTGGCAATTGAGGATTATACTGAAATAGTTGTACAAATTAAACGTCTCGTGTGAATGTGGTTATACTCAGTAGGTGCAGGATCTATTTAACTTTATAGCAATAGGAGCAGAGGGCTCATTTGGATCTCGTATTGGCATGTGCATAATCAGCTCCTGCTTGTAAGCTGCTTGATTAGGCATGATCTTGAGTCATTACTATGTCCATTTAGTGCTTCTGAATTGGAATTCTATGGACTTGTGCAGCAACCTCAGTCCTATGTATTCACTGGATGAATATATATTTAACCAAATGCAGAATGTGGTGTGCCAGGGACACTTAGTGACTCTTGCTCCATAGGTGGCCTACCCAGTGTTCCTCTCCATCCACAGTGGCACAGAGCAGCCCCTGGGACAGGCTGGTCATCACATGATTGCAGTAATGGGACAACCTAAGCAGGAGCATCCTGGTGAGAGGGCTACTTGCTGCTGGGCAGCAGCTGCCCTACCGGCATGGTATGATGGGGAAAAGGCTGAGATTTGAGAAGCTGCCAGGAATGGATGAGGCACAAGTGAAGGAGGCTGCTGCAACCCCCAACTCCAGCCTTGGAGAAAGCTGGGTCTTCAGTCTCCTTCCAGCTATCCCCACTTCTCCCCCTTCCCCACCCTCAGCCCATTTTTCCACATGCTGAAAATGTATTTGTTCATTCTTTAGTCTTTACCAGTGGTTGTTGGGGGAGGGAGGTTGGTATTTTGGTTTTAATTCCTCCAGGAGCTCAGTCCTCATTGATACTTGCCAGGTCTGAGCTGTTAAAGTAGAAACGTTTTGAGCTGAGTGCAGAAATGTCTGTGGGGGGAAAAACGAGCTGGTTGGTTTTGCTTTAAAAATAAAATAAAGGTCCCACTAAAATTCACCCATGGGCCAAGGAACAAACATGATAAATTGCAGCCCAGAGGGTAATTCTTGTGGAAAGGTAAAGTCATCTAAAAATAGCACCTTAAATGAAAGTGCTTCATTGACAATAACTACAGTGTTGCTACGGTGATGCTGGAAAAAAATGCTCGTTGATACTTAGACTGCCATAGAACTGCTCCCCTGCCCTCCCATGGCATGAATCAACTGCTAGTATTAAAATTACAGACCAATTTTGTGTTATATTTCAATTTTTTTCCTTGTCTGAATGCTTTTCTGTTCTATTGCATGTCCTGCAGACAAATGAAACACCATCAGAGAAAGGCATTGAAACAAAATTTATTGGTCAGCTCGGTGTGATCTATCTGTGCTTTGACTCAATTGCAACTCAGTGCTATTTCTTTTTATCAGAGCAGCTTGCTTCAAGAGCAGGGAGCCAGTGAGATCCAAAGATAATAGCTTGATGGGACTGCTCACAACTTTTTTTTTTTTTTCTTTGCCTGCAGCAAGACATAGCACTGGTGAAATCCAGAGCCTTGTTTCAACAAGTTCAAGTTAAACACCTCCCCAGGTACACACTATCCTGCTTTGTGAGGATTATGAGAGATGAGAAAGTTGAAACTCCACATTTCTTTTAAGAAAACACAGTTTGGCAATAGTTTTTCTTTCACCGTACATATCAACAACAGAAAAGCTGGGTAATACCCTTTTGATATACTCAGCCTATTCAAGCCCCATTTGGGGGATTTGAAATGCAACATGGCTTCAAAACTTTTGTGGTTCTGCAGAAACTATATTTGCAGGCAAGTAAAGCTTCACAATCTTTTGTGTAGCAGCTGAAACCCACTTAACCGTCTGCCTTAGGTAAAACTGGTAAATGGCTCTGTTTATACAGCAGCTGCATCTCAAATGTGATCCGTACAGCTGGCAGCAGACCAGTTGCAATGTAGATGATATTTTAATTTCCCCATCAAATGCTGTGTAATTTGTGGGGCTTTCCTTAGACAAGTGAAGTGATACTAAAACACACAGCGGGTACTGTATGATATTTTCTGCCTTCCTTGAAGAGCCCAGAGTATGCCAGTTACAGTGTAGACAATGTTGTATGAATGTAAAAGAAAAATATATCCATGTGTTCTTAAAATTAAGTTTAATTTCTAGCTGCATATAGAGTACTTGTCTCTGATTTTTTCCATGTTGATGTTGGGCTAGAGCCATCAGAATGCAAAAAATCACTTCTATATGGCACCTACCCTTACCTAAAGAAGATACAGCATCAAAGTCAGTCTTCTGGGTTCAAGAAATGATGTCATTAGCTTTCCAGAGGATTTGTGGCCCTCTGAAGCTAGGAATTACATTTTATGAAAG
The DNA here is from genome assembly GCA_013401335.1 of Brachypteracias leptosomus. NCBI lineage: Eukaryota > Metazoa > Chordata > Aves > Coraciiformes > Brachypteraciidae > Brachypteracias > Brachypteracias leptosomus. Next base: position 331,643 of record VYZX01030798.1, read on the forward strand.
GTAATTTTAAGACTGGTTGACTGACAGTGTTGGAGGATGGAGTGTTAAATGGCAAAGGAGCATGGTTTTATTAACAGGCTTTCTCCAGGACAATTATTGGGCCAAACTGCAAACCCCCCTTGGCAGATGGGTTGGAACTATATGGTCCTTTCCAACCCATACTGTTCTATGATTCTATGAGTTCAGGGGAGATGGAGGCATCTGAGACTTTGTCATGTTACATAATCTTTTAAAACTCAAACTCTGGCTTTACAAGCTGGAGGGTTTAGCACTCTCCTTTGTAGCTGGTATTCCAGCGGTAAGGAAGAAAAAGAAAGTACAGGAAAGTGAGGCTAAGTTTAGTTTTTCATGCTGGACGCAGGCAGATAAAGACAGGTTCTTATCGTGATGAGGTGCTGAGTGAAAGGATTCAATTCACAAGAGCATTTTCAGAAACTTATAAAGGATTTCATAATGCTTTCCTCCACGTACTTATATATAGCTTATTGCTTTTGTTCAGCTTTGCACAGTGTTCGGGTATGAAAGGCTGTGTTTAGAAGGTATTGTGATTAAGGTTTAAAGTGATGCTCATCCATGCTCGCTGAAAATAATGAAAGACATCCTCTGACTTCAGCAAGCTTCAGATCGGGCTTACGAGGCTCAGAGACCTCCCTGCTACATTCTAATGCTCTGACACAGATTGCCACCGCTGATAGCACTGGTAACGCAGACAAGAATTTGCACTTCTGAATGTCATTCGATGCAGATCTGCTTTGCTGCCTGCAGATACATGGAGAGAAACAGTATGCCAGGGCACAGCAAAATTTGGCACAGCTGCAAAGATTGGATGCAGAAGCTGGGAGCTGTGGTGTCCTGTCCAGGGAAGTGGTTTCCTCTTCTGACAAGGTCTGAAATTCAGTGGGAGCCTTGCACAAAAGCAGGATACTGACAGACAACTGCTGGGTACCATGGTGCCTCTTGGAGAGGCAGCTTCTCCTAGCCACCACTGAGGTCCTGTTGGTCTGTGCAGCCCCTGATTTGTGAAGGGGGAAAGTATGTCCTTCACTCTCCTGTGCTGCACTTGCTTTCATTGTAGCCTTCTTTGTAGCTCTGAAATGAAATGGGAGCAATAGCTTTGAGAGCTGAAAACCAGCATTTTAAAGGGCTGTTAATTCTTGAAGAGCTGATCACTTAAAGATACAAAGGTGTCTGCCATGGTGGACCAAACTATGTCCTCCATGTCAAAACAGGACAGATTATGAAATTGCAGGTTTGCTGATCATTGAGAGTACATCAAAAGAAAGGTCACAGCGGAAACTTTCTCCCTAACTGGAAGCTTAGCTTCTATTAGAGGTCTTGCTGATGGGAGGTAACATTTACATGCTGGTGGAGTCAGATTCCTGAACCAGCTTCAGGTAGGGTTAACCAATCCAGCACATTATTTGCAATTCTTTTTACATGGTCTGTCTTTTCAGAATACAGGTGATATAAGATGATCTGTCATTTTACAAAGGAGGCACAATTACAGTCTCTTGAATCATTGCCTTTATATGAGTTAGAGTTACTGAATAATTTGTGTGTATTTAAAAAAGAGAGAGATTCTACAAATAAATCATCTAACTTTTCCGTTCTGGAGAAAGCACACGCTTAAGGAAGAGTAGGTATCTATGATCTACGTATTTTACTGCTGGCATAGCAGTCAGTCTGAATACCTGCTGTGTAATGTTAGATCCCTTGGAGATCCCTTCAAAGTATGTTAAACACCATCTACATATTTCTTCACCTTCCCTTAATGACTTCTTGATTTTTATCAATGCATATCATCCCTTTCTCTTCTTTGATGATAAGTGAGTTTGCTTAGCAAATGACTGCCCTGTGATGGCCTCTTAGTTCTCCTTTCTGGGCTTTGAAACTAAACATTCGCTCAAAATTTTGTAAAAGGTACTGTGGTGTTAGCTCAAAGCTTGAAAACTTTTGCCCACCCTTGGGTGAATATGCATGAAGGAAAAGTGACTCACAGAGGGCTTGATCTGTGATTGCCTTCAGGAAATGGGCAACAGAGACCCTTTGTGATTATGAGCTACTGAAGAGTTAACTCTGAGCTTTGACAGGAGTACAGGCAGAGTATTTTTCTAAATAGAGCTACATCAGATACTTGAAGTGAAGATAGAAAGTGGCATGTGAAATTAATTTCTCCACGGAAGGTTAGCACATAATTTGCGTCCTCTTTTAAGACCCAGAGAAGTCCTTTTTGCTAGTAGACTGCTTCTTGTGAGAGTTTTTCCCTCTTTTGTAGACTCAATGATTGCAGCCCTTAGAAAAGCACATGCATGTATGTATAAAACATGTACCTGACACAGAGCCATGTGCTGACTCCAAAGTCCTAGTGTGGAGTCATGTTTTTAGAACAAATAGCAAAGACCCCATTACCTGCAGTGGATCACATCAGCACATGCTCCACCAACACACTTCCCCAGTCTAGCTCAAGAGACACTCTGAGCTCTTCCACCCACTTCAAAGCAGTGCCAGGGCATGGGGCAGGCCTGGTGTGGGCAGGGGAACAAGAGCAAAATGGGTGAAAGCCGAGCGCTTTTCACTAGCAACGATGGATATCAGCCTCCATTTCTGTGTCTACATTATTCTCCACCCTCTTTACTTATTTCAAATAATGGCAGTGAGAGGGCAAGTCAGGAGCAATGAGGGCATGACCTAGACTCCCCCCCAGCCCTGAGGTTGATGGGCTTCTTCCATTGAAAGACTCTCACAGTCCCTGTGTCTCTGTCTTACTTCCTACAGTAATTACCATGGCTGATGTTAAGGGCCTCTAATATCCAGTGCATAAATTGCTGTGGCAGAATCATTGCATCTTATATCCATCGGGATTAAACTAATCTGTTGTGTTATGCTGAGAGCTCAAAAAGTAAGAGAAAGCCTTTCATACATTTCAAACTCATTTAGTAGAAGTTATCTAAAACTTGTTTCTGAACCCTACTGCAAACTTTCATAAAATAGTGTCCGTGAAGCATTTGCCTGCAGTGTATTCATATGATGCACTGTGCTTATACTGGGGTTAGTGGAGATTGAGGAACATGTAAACAGAGTGTCCTTGAGAGTGATCTCAGCCTTGGCCTGAAAAGCAGTGACCTCTCTTGGAGTGAGATACGGTTATGTTAATTGCTGGTCTTTTAACAGCTCCAGCCACTCCACTAGATAATTCCCAGGTGTGTGAAATATCATCCTCGTGTCTTGTGTTTCTGCAATTGAATTTGAGTAACAGAGAGCTTCAAGAGGGATGTAGACTGAGATTTTATCTTCTCTGCAGCATCAACTCAGATTATTTTTGAGTCCTTGACCACACGCAAAACCTGCTGTTCTGGACATAGTGGTTCTTAGGAGGTGAGGCAGCAGGACCACCTGGCAGTATATTCAGATACTGCTTTGCTTACCATCCTTTCCTGCAGCAAGGATCCTACAAGGACCAACCCCCTCTCAAGCAATTATATTCTTTTCATATTGCCTCAGAAACTTCTGCTATTCGTAATGTACCCCAAAAGACAAGCAGGACCTCACTCTGTTGACTGCTAAAGAGCTGCTTCAGGAAGGCCAGGAGATTAGGTGATTTTCCTCTACAAGGCTTTGTAATGTTTGGTGCTCTGTGTGATGTACCTATGAGGATGTACGATCATCTCATGTAGAGTTTTGCAGTGTGATCACTCAAAACCAGCTTCAGCTGAGCAAGGCAGCCAGTCACCTGAGTTAGCTCAGCAGCAGAAGCTTATCCAAATCCAGTGCAGACTGTTTCGTTGTCTTGAATGTGGCTTTTGCTTAATAAGAGCACTGAGTAGGAATACAGATACAGCTCAGGATTTCAGTTGTAGCTTTTAATTCTATGTAAATCTCTGTAAATCTTGTGCTCTGGCTGAGATCTTGACAATTTGATAAGGCTACAAGTGCTTGTCCTCATGGACAAGACAGAATAGTTTTGCTGTGATCTTTCTTTAGTGTATATCTGTCTTTTTCTAGCTGATTGCACCAACAGCAGAGGCCATCTGCCCTCTTCGGTTAGGCTTTAGCTCTGAGTTTGGAGTCATCCCTATATCACTGCTTTAGGCCTTAAGACTGGCTATTCCACTGGAGGCAGCTTTTCTAAACATAATCATCTTAGCTACTTTCCAGAGAAAAAAACAGCCTTCCCCAAAGCCATCTTTTTGTCATTCTATCAATAAAACTGACCTTATTCAAGCTTTTGGAGACCACAGATCCACTGTTCAAAGCCCCAGGGCAGATGCAGTACAGTTAAATACCTGATCGTTGAGCAGAACTGACAGTGAATAATCCCTGATTGGTCAAGGTATTGGTTGGTCTTGAGTTGGTCCCTCCCTTAAGTTCCAAGAGATATAACAGCCTCCTTGTTGGCCAGCCAGAGGTGAACTTCGTCTGAAGGGAGTCTCCTTTGAGCTGTAACTTATTTCCTACAGTTGAGCTGTATCTGGGAACATGTTGATCTTGATTTGACTGACAGGTCTATGAGTCAGTTTTGTGAGTTCAGCTTCCAAAATAACTGTGTTTGATTCCAAGAATAAGAGTTCTGTTGTTGCTCATGACACTAGACCTGTTGTTCCCACTCAAGTAATTGACCAAAATAGTCAGCATCCTGAAGATCATGCTTTTTTGAGCTACGTTACTGTTCTTGCAGAGAGAAACCCTCTTTGTATTCTGTAAGAATGTAGTGTGTTTGCATGCGTTCATGTTGGTAGAGTGCTTAAGGGGATTAGCAAACTATATTTCATCATGGGAAGTTGGCTAAAGGAAATATTTCTGGGAAGTAACTGCCCTGAATATTTGTGATTTTCCTTATATTGACACATCTCATTTTTTTCCCACCCAAATTATTTAATTTACAACAATTTTCTTAGCACATGTGAGAATGAGTCTGTTTTCCTCTTTGGAGCCTCTCCTTTTGCCTTAACACGAATGCTCCCTTGACTCTTCTTGGTGCTATTGCTATTAGAAGTCATGGTCCTCACTAACTTTAAGTTAAACAGTGCTGCATGTAAGAATGCATGAAAAAAAAAAAGTCAGTCTCTCTGAACTTAGGAAAGAGCAGGGTTAAAGATGCTTGGTAACCTTAACACAGTCCCTCTGGGTGTTATAAAACAGACTTTGATTGTGTAGTTATATGTGGCCCGAGGGCTTCTCTAACTTGAGCCAAACTAATGCACAGCTTAAGACTATGTGGCATGTGCTTCAGCTTTCCTTCCTTGTTGCTCCCAACATCCTTTCTTTATGCAAGAGGTGTGAGTCTTGTTTGGCTACTGTTCTACGCATGGGAGCATTTGCTACTATGCCATAGCATTCCCAGTAGTTATAAGGGGAGGTTTCCTCCTAGGATGCACTTTTGCAGACATTAGGTAGCAAATGCAGAAAGCAGCATATATGGCGTTATAATTCCTTTCTCGTCCACCATGTAGGCAATATAGCCTGTAATTCAAGCATGGTGCAAACCTAACATTTTGGGAGAGCTGTAGCTAACTGTCTCAACAACTGAAGGACAACTCTGTACTTATCCACCCCTAGCATTATTTTTTAGGGCCTAGAAACAGACTTTGAAGCAAAAGTCTAAGGAGACAAGCTGGTTAGCTCTTAAATCCCTCTGAAATACCTATCTGTTTGAGGCTAATGCTTCTTTTTTAAGGGTGCAAATGCTTGGTCTGTACAAGTTATGAGACATGATTTTGCTGTCACAAGCTGCCAATATGGAATGGCCCTTGCATGAGGAAGAGGTGGGCAATGTGACTGCTCTCAACCATGCCATGCAGTGGATCCTCTGCTGGAGGCTGGAAGTGTCGGTGGCTAGCAGGATGTTTGGCACAGGAGAAGGACTAGTCAAATGGTGCTGGCTTTCCTTACTCTTGCATCTGGCTGTCAAAAAACATTCCATAAAGGAGCAGTAAAATACATGGACTACTGCTCAAGTATGTGATTGCTGCTGTATCAAAGGATGTTGGGTTTTGTTTGCTCCTGAGAGTAAATGTAGTTGTACCTATCACAGTATAGGAAAAGCTGGGCTCCAGCACCAGAGTCTGCAGCTAAAGCCATGATGAACCTGACCAAACCAGAATATTTGTTCTTGTCCTGAACTTGAGTTGACTTAAGTGACTAATTCCACTGACTTTATCACCTCAAGCAAGCCCTTCTCAAGCACATCAGCAACCAGATCAAGAACAGGAAGGAAATTCTTTACTCTGAGGGTGGTGAGACACTGGAAGCTGGAACCCAGGGAGGCTGTGGTTGTTCCAACCCTGGAGGTGTTCAAGGCCAGATTGGATGGGGCCTTGAGCAACCTGGTCTAGTGGGAGGTGTCCTTGCCATGGCAGGGGTGTTGGAACTAGATGATCTTTGAGGTCCCTTCCAAGCCAAACTATTCTATGATTTTATGAAAACTTCCTCAAGGAAGGCATGTGCTTCACAGATATGGAATTCTCCATCCCCACTGCCTAGTTTGGGGAGATGTGAGTTATGAATTTGTATCTAGTGCAGCACTATTTCTCAGTTTCCATCCCCAGTTTATGGTGACACTTTGAATAACAAAGCTTTCTTCAATAATTTCTTCAGCTTTTAAAGGGAATAGCATAGAGGAAGATGGTAGTCTGGGAGCTACTACTTTGTATGTGACATCAAGTGACATATACCACATGGCAAGATTCTCTGGAATCACACATTTGCAAAATGTGGGATAATTGCACTCTCGTGTGTTGAGAAACTGTAGCAGTCATGTAGAGCTGCTGCTGCTGATGATGATTTTATAAGGGCCTCAGAGTTTCTTAGCACATTATGGGGGATTAAAGAACTTTTTCTATTACTTTTTGTAGCTATTTCTTAAAAAGCAGAAGGCGTAGTTCTGCAAAGTGGCAGAACAGCTGCTGTATTTTCACAACAACTAAGCATGGGCTTAATGTTAAATGCACACTTAAGTGCATAGCTACATCAAGATGATGAGCTAAGTTGGAGTCTGATATTTTCCAAAAAATGCATGTAAATTAAAAGACCTTTGATACGTGATCTGTTCAGGCTACTAACGAAATCAGTTGAATGCCACTTCTTGGATGTATGCTCTGAAGTAGACAGTGCCTGTAATGTCCATCCATACAAACAGCTCCTTTCTCTCTCCTGAATGAAAGGAGAAGCTTATTTCAGCTTACAGGGTGATGCCAGTTGGAGTGCTGAACGTCTAAAATGGGTCTGTGTTACTGGCTATGTCTCTGATTTGCTTCTAAATCAGTTGTGATGAGAAGACTCTACCTTTATGAAAAAGATTAAATGAAAATCTGTAGTAGAGCTTTGCAGTGAGATTGAAAAGAAAGCCCAAAATAGCCAAGGATTGCATCTTTCTGTGTAATAGTCTCGATAAAATGGGTCTTTAGTCTTTAGTGTTGGAGGATACGCTGGTAGCTGTGAAAAAGCTTTATCTTTAAACTTGGTATAATTTGCTAAATGGTAATTTCCCAGCAAGGAAAAAATGCGGCCATGCAATTTTGGCTGGATTTATTCTTGTTATTTCTGATTGTTTTTGTTGCCAAAAGTCCAGTTTAATCTAGAACTCTGCATGCACTACTGTACCAGACTCAGGGTATGGTAATATACAGGGAGTATTTTGGGGGTTTTTGAGCTTTACCCAGTAGATTTCTAAATCTCTTGTTAACTAAAGTGAGAAGAATTTCTCTGAATCTGCAGAGCTGCATTAGTGCAGGGCAAATACTGCTCCGTTCCTGTAGGGAGAGGAAGACCTCACACAGGCATAACATGGTGATGGGTGAGGGGAGGTCAGATAGTGGGATAGGAGGTTTGCACCATCTGATACAGAGCTCAGCTCCTTGGAGCTCATGGAAGGAGATTTTGAAGGGATGGAGGAACGTTCCTGGGTTCACTGGCTATATCCTGAGCTGCTCTGAAGCCTGACAGAAGGGATTGCTCACCCTCCATGTGACCGACAGGGAGCTGACAGAGGCTGCCAGCTCTACAGCTGGCAGGATCGGCCATGCCAGCCCAGCAGCAGTGCGGCTGAAGGTGGAGACCCTTTGGCAGGGCTCAGTAAAATGGCTTATCACAAGATCTAGGGTTCTACCCTCTCCATGGTGTTCTTCAATGGAAGGATGAATGATCCATCCTCAGAGGACCCACCAAACCTGCAAACAATGAATAAGCTATTACAGTAAAGTACAGAGAAGCAGCAGGTTAGGTCCTTTTTAGCTTTCTGTAGAGATTTTAAAGTTATGATCCAGTGCTTAGCAGGCTCTGGTGATACTCACTGAATCTGCTGTGCTCTGGATGCTGTACATTGCAGCTTCTCAAACATACCATGCCAGGACCTTGCGTTTCCTCCTGCCTAGTGAAGGACGATGCAGTGTGGCGGGCAGCAATAACGCTGAGCTGTAAAAAGCATTCAGAAAGCAGTCAACAGGTGCTGCATTGCTGTCACAAGCTGCTAGAGATGAGCCTCTGAGACATCAGATGATTGCTAAAATAAGGAGAGGTGACAGAGGAGCACAAACCAGATCAGCGGTTCCTGTGGAGCCTTTGTGCATTGACTGTCCAATGCTTCCTCCCCAGGAGCAGGGCTTAGGTAACAAGGATGGTGCTGCTGATGTCCCATCTGGATGTGCATGTGAGGGAGGTCATGCAAGTTGCATGAGAAACCTAGTTTAGATAAGATATCATTACAGGAGGCTGTTACCACAGTGTGAAACAGGCTCTTGACTACCATGAAACAGGATTCTTTGTAAAGGTTTAGCATCTAAAGCCCAATATTGCAATGGCATCCAAGTGAGTAAATGTAGGACTGTATCTAGCATGAAAGCTTACCTGCACTGAACTAATTACAGGATCGATATTAAAACATGAGTCACGGTTTTGTGTGATTTGTATCAAGAGTAACAGAAATAAATCGAACAGCATGGCATATTTAATCTTCTAAATGCTGGGAGAATGCATATTATTCTCCATGTCAAGCAGTGGTAGGAATTGCCAACTGCATTTTGTAGGAGGGGAAAACTGTGGCTTAGGGTTGATGTTCCTTGCCCAGAGCTGCAAAACAAGTTGGTCAAAGTGGCATTATTCCAGGTCCTTTTTTTTGAAAAAAATTAAAATTCTGGTTTTCTCCTTAGCCATGCATACCATCTGCCCATTCTGACCTTGGTGGGAGGCAGCCAGGGTAGGAAATTTTCCTTTTCTCCAACAGCACTGGGGTGCACTTCATCCCGCTGCCTGAATGTAAACAAGGAGCCTACCTCTACATTGTCAATTCTGCTCATTTGGTTTCTTTATCTTTATGCTCACATGGTTCCCCTTACTTTTTTTTCCATTTACCTATTTGCCAATTTAATTTTTTTTATTTAGTGTTCATATTGTGGTGGCTTCTGCCACCTAGTCCTTGACATGATCCCATCTGGCATCTACTACTGGAGAACCTTACCCTGGGAGTTCTTTCTATGTAGATTCTCACAAAACCTATGGGGAGGCAAACAAAAAGCTAATTTGACTTGTTTAACTTCTCACAGGGCTTATTCACCAGACACCAAGTCATGTGCTCTATGTACCTTCAGCCTGGAGGAGAAACTTGCCTTCCAGGCAATGTTGCATGAGGATATCTTTCAAGAAGTTTCATGCGAACTTCAAAGCTCACCATGTCAGACAGTGCAGAAGGCTTAACATTGAGTCGCAACAGGAATCCTGGCATGTCTGGGACCTTGCTGTCTTGGCACTTGCAGTGCCCAGTCTCAGGCTCATTCTCACAAAAATTCAGGATTGTATTTGCAGTATTGTCAAAAGCACCCCCAGAATGAGTATGCTTCTTTATGAGACTAAGAGATGGTAGTGAACACTTTGTGCTTGGAGTGTCTGGGGAGGATATCAGGTAACAGAGGATGGCATTTAGGAAAGTGGGCATTATTTAATGATACTAGTGGAGTCTTAGTTATCTGGTCCCCTCTGAGCAGGACTGCTTGTTGGAAGGGTTTTGCAAGTGTATTTTGGACTTCTGTGCTTATATCAAGTTGCTTCTAATAGCATAAACAAGAGTTATGACATGGAACTTACTGGCATTATTGGCTAAACAAGAGTTAATTAAAAGGGACATAAAGTACTAATTTTTCAGACTTAAAAAGAAAGATTGGGCTGGAGTAGTGTCCCTAACTATTTTATCTAATGCTAGCTATGTGAAACGTATCCAAAAAGCATTGATTTGTCTATTAGAGGTTGTACTTCATTCAGCTCATCTACCTAAGTATTCTTAAAGGCAAAGACTTGGTAAACTGACTTTGGATAATAAACCACTGGAATTTGCAATCTATAGTATGCCAGGGTTAACTGCTGAAATTGGGGAAGCATTTCCATCCTGCTTCTGTGATTCCCCTGTCATCATTCATAGAAGTGTGATTGGCACTGACTTGCAAGATAGATTATTCACATGAGCATAAATCATGCTGTTCCTATCCTCAATTCCTTACCAGTCTTCCAAGAACATCTCCAAAACTCCTTCACCACCCACTTCCTCAGCTGCTGAAATACCTGGGCATAGCAGTGGAAACCACTCTTGCATTCCTGATGCAGAAAGTTTGTCCCAGGACTGCTGGGGAAACTTGCTAGATGGAGAGAGGTTATCACAGCCTAAAGGCAGCGTTCAACTTGAGTTATTGTGAGACTAAATTAATATTTTTTTTTAATACATGAGGAAGGTTTATGTGTAGTCAGCTGAAGTCTTTGAGGTCTTTCTCTGCAGGTTCCATGGGCCAGGCACACTGCAGATCGTTTCATCACTAATCCTAATGACTTGCCGAGAGCACTGCTTGCATTTATGCTTTGTGAATATTGCTTTGGGCAAATAGCTCCACCATACCAGAAAATTTAATGCATTAAAATGCATGAGATTTATAAAGGTTTTGATGGAAAGGTTAAAATTATGGGCAACATTACCTAGTTTTCAAGACCAAAAAGCTTTAAACTCAAATGTATGTCAGAGTATAAACCAAAACATTTTGCTTTTTAGAGCAGAGAGAGAAAAAGCTTGGGATTTAATAGCAGGCAAAGAGAGCCAGGTTCCACTTTCTGGCCCAGAGATGAACTGCCATGGCATAGATTGCTTCCCTGCAGCTCACTCCCCTCGCCGCCAGACCAGGGTGGCCATATCCAAACCGTCCAGATGGCCCAGGTGGGGAAAATCCTTGAACTGTGCCCAGGGACTGTCTGGGACAGGGCTGCACAGCACTTACCACAGGGATGGACAGTGCAGACCAGTGCTTAGACACAGGGATGAGTTTGTCCAGCCTGATCAGCATATAGAGTAACTTTGAACTTGAATGGCTTTCAACTGAAAAAGGCTGACCTGTTAGTGCACTGAATTAGGTAGCTTCATCAAGTGGTCTTGGTATTTAACCTATTTAACTATGACTGCACAGTATATGACATATTAGTGGCGAGGTAACCTTTCCACCACTACCTTGGAAAAAAGAGCAGACTTGGCCAATTACCCCAGGTCTTTCTATGCTGTTGGATTATGGATCAAAACTAGAGGTGGGTAGATTCAGATTAGACATTAGGAAGAAGTTCTTCACCATGGTGAGACACTGGAATAGGTTACCCAGGGAGGCTGTGGTTGTTCCAACCCTGGAGGTGTTCAAGGCCAGATTGGATGGGGCCTTGAGCAACCTGGTCTAGTGGGAGGTGTCCTTGCCATGGCAGGGATGTTGGAACTAGATGATCTTTAAGGTCCCTTCCAACCCTGACAATTCTATGATTCTGTGATTTTAATCTTAGCAATTCATTCTGTCATCCAGCTGAGAGAATAGAGGCAAAAAAAAATCAGATCAGAAGGGGCATTTGATGTAGCTGGTAGATGGATGATACCTTATGTGGAGTCATAGTTACAAGAGCTGAAGCATAGTGAAGGTCTGTTTTAATTACAGCACTCAAATATGGTGATAATGGGCAACATGCTAAATCTCTCTTAGAGTTACATTTTTCATTATGTTTCTAATGAAGTACTAATTACCCTCTACTAATTGACATGAGCTCTGAGTGGACAGAAGCAAATGAAAACAATCTGGCAACTGGCTGCTACCATGCATTGATATGTCCTGTCTTTCCTTACTGCTTATCAAATGCAGGCTTGTGGGATACCAAAAATTAAGTAAGGTGATGGCAGTATTATGGGGTCTGTTCCATGGATTTAAGGTATGTCGTCTTTTTTTCTTTCTTTCTCTCTATTTGCAAATTAATTGCATTCATTTCTAGTACCTGCTTCACTTACATTTTTGTTTGCTGACTTGTCTGGGCAAGCAATGGTTTTAGGCAGCCAAGTAAAATAGAGTTGTCCTCAAGTCAACTGTTGGTGAATAGATTTTGTATCTGGCTTGGTGGGATTTCATGAGGGTTTTTCAACTTCAGTTCCTGTTTATGTCTATAGGAGTTCTGTGCTTGCTTCCAGGTACAAACTTTTTTGTTTAAAATAATCAGTATATTGTATTTATGGTATGTCTGTAGCTGAACTGCAAGTACTGAATGAAATATTTCTATCTAATTCTGAGGGTATGTGCCTGACAGCTTTAGCAAGATTGACCTCTCAATTGGACCCCTGATCCTTAGGATTGACTGTCAATTAAGTGATTGCTTTGGGTTTAAATTAAGATTTTCATCCTAGGCACATAAGCCCAAGTTTCATCTTGAATCATCTTAACTTGACTTTCAGAAAGTCAGGTTAAAAGCCTAGTGCTTGCTGAAAATTAAGCTGCTTTAATTTATCTTAAGTTGATTTTTGATGGTTTGTTACCCACTTTAAAATATATAGGCCATTATCTCTTGCAGTGTAAATGCTGTGGAAAATGTCACATTTAATAAAAACTGTGACCTCATTCTCAGCCGTATTTTAAATTAGTTTCATTATTTTACTCAATATATTATTTATTCATGTATTCAAATATATTTATTCAGTGAAGGCAGAGATATTTTGATTAATTCAAAGACTAAATGCTCTGTACTTCTCATGCAAATTGCCAACAAAAAAAAAAAAAAAAGAAGGTAAAAGTCTCTTTGTACTCCTAGGGCTAAATGCATCATCACAGTGTAATGAATGCTGCTGCTTGTGCATAGTCAAGTGAGGATTCATGTTATCATGAATCTCTCTCCATGGCTTTTATTATTATGGCAAAAATAAAATCTAGCATGTGGGTTATATATCTGCTCAATGCTTATTTACAGACCTCATTTAAATGGGAAGTAGAGTAAGTGGTCAGATGAACCATGCCAGTTACTCAGCTAGGTATTGCAGGATGACTCCACTATTTCCTTGCCATTATTTCTATAATTCTGCCACCTTTGCCTTTCTCAATTGAAATTTAATAATATTTTTTTTAAAGGCAAAATGAGAGAGGTGGGATTTTCAGAAGGCACTTGCCATTATATTAATTAATTTCCCACTGAAGTGGGGAGTTAATCTCATCGACCTGAGTTTGGTGGGAGCAGAGCTCAGGCTGATACTCAGTGCTATTAAACACTCAGAGCATCAATGTGTTGTAAAGTTTGCACAGCTTGACAGTATATCCAGGCTCCAGGAATCTGAGCAGTGTAAGACATTAAAGGGCCTGTTCTTGTCAAATAAAATCACTCATAGAATTTCCTTAGACTCCCTTTAGCTTAGGAAAAAAAAAGGCCCAGAGAATTTGGTTTCTTTTGGTTTTGATATATATTCAGGGCAACACACATACTTTCTGCCCCGTCAGTGCTGTGGCTGAGAGTCAATCCAATCCAGGGCATTCACTGGCCTCCTTGCATGGGTCCTACACAGAAACCCAGCCAGGTCTGATAATAAGGGTGATGCCAAGGGTGTAGCAACCATGGGCTCTTCTCCAGCTCGTGCACAGTTATGCCGGGGCCAAGATCTGGATGCCCAGTGGCCAGGAAACTTTATTTTGCACCACCTTGATCTCTCTACTTCCCCTGTCCATCTTGTGTTTCCCAGCTGAAAGGTAGAAGCTGGTATTGTACTGCAGAGAAACTTTGTTATGTGTCTCCCGGTCTGGTGGACCTGACCCATTTATCACTTCTGTGAGATATCCACGGAATACTTCCACATACTCTGCTGAAATGTAGGTTGCCATTCATGCTTCTAGTGCAAGGCTCAGTTGTGTACCAGCCTGCCTGTCCAAAGGGCTGACAATTTTGATCACACTCACTTTGCGAATACGTCTGGAAAAGGGTCCAAGGTAATGGAGAAATGGTGCCTCCTCACTGCACAGCGTTGTGCAGAAAGACTGACAGTGGCACAGGCCAGGCATTTTCCTGAGCACCTTCCAGAACACGGGCTTTCCAACTGCAGGGCAAAAATTTCACTCTCGGATCTCTGTACCCATCTTTCTCTCTCATACTGTGTCCAGTCTCCAGGAAGAATTTCCATCGACATTAACTGATCTTCAGGATCTGAAAGCAGGAATTTTGTGCTCAGATTGCCAGACTCTGTGCAGACAAAAAAGGGACAGCCTGCTGCAACTCTGTACAAATTGCTGGTAGAAACAGGGAGAGGTTTGTTCTGGCTCTCCATAGATCAGCCCTTAAGCACCAGTCTGAGGGTTCCCACATCCTTGCGTGCAGCACCAGGCAGTATTCAATCCTGTAGCAATTTTGTACCACAATATGGAAATTAATGTAATTATGTAATATGGAAATTTCCAGCAGAGGCGCCTGTTCCCCTTACCTATGATAAGGCCTCTTGTCATACCATTTTACAGACACACTGTAGCTCATCTGAAACATTAAATGCAAAGCAGCTGATTTTTTTTATCATTTTTATCATCATATTCTAAATTAGAATATTGCAATAAGAGCATTTCTGTTTCACTTAAAATATATGTATTTCTGTATTGCATTAACAAGATTCTGCATTACAATAAACAGCTTTTAACATATGAAGCAAGACAAGGCAGTAGCTGTCTGTCTAGTAATGGATACTGTAAGCTATATCAGTAAGTTGAAACTGTCTGTCTACTAAGGCATGTCCTTCACATGGGATTTGCCCAAAATAAGAGCTTTCTGTTCCAAAAATGTAGTTACCAAAATTGGATTGTTACTGAGAACATGAAATACTGCCTTGGCATGAACTTCCCATTGGCTCCCAGTGACTGAAGAGGAAGAAAACATGACCTGAAAGGTTGGGAAAATGTCTTCAGGTCAGAACTTACCAAACCTCAATGTCTCTATCAAGTTCTCAAAGTGAGAGTCTTAAAACAAACACCAGCACCACAGGGTCATCTGCAGTCTCTTGATCTAGACATCAAATT
The DNA here is from genome assembly GCA_013401335.1 of Brachypteracias leptosomus. NCBI lineage: Eukaryota > Metazoa > Chordata > Aves > Coraciiformes > Brachypteraciidae > Brachypteracias > Brachypteracias leptosomus. Next base: position 346,948 of record VYZX01030798.1, read on the forward strand.
ATTTTCCTCTGTTTGCAATCCCCAGTCACATCACCAGGTAAACTTTTAGGACTGGACTCATGCTTAGGATATCAAAGTCATTGCCCTTGTCATTTTTTAATTCCTTCTGTGTGAAAACTTTGTTGTGAAGCTTAATAATAAAACCTGTGGGGAGCTCTCCTAATAATATAAATCTCCCTCTTGTTAGCAGGTCATCTGCTGTGCCCTCAGCAGGGTGTGTTGCATCCTGAAAAAATTCTCATAACTTTCTCAGGTGGATATTCTCATGACCGCTACTGGACAATTCCCACCACTTGAGACTGATGAAACAGAGCAGCCCCATAGAGGCATAGAGATTGAAAACATTTGTAGATTGTTCTGGTTTGGTTTGGTTTTTTTTTACAAAAGACTGCTGTGTCACTTTTCTCTGAAACTGCTGTTGATGCACTAGCCCTAAGGCATTTGAAAGAAAACCTTATTTCATACCTGGCTTTGCAGTGAAAAGAACATTGCCATGAAAAGGCAAAGCATGTTAATGTTAGTTGTCTGCATTCTCACTGTTGCTCATTTTCTTTGCATTTTAATTTGGGTCTGCTCAGTTTCTCCATTACTTTTATTAATTATTAGAACAGCACTTTCTGGTCTTGGCCAGCGATCAACCCTTCACAGCTCTGGACACTGCACAAACACAGTGGAGGAAATTCTGAATTCCTTGAAGTCACTGGCAGTCTTGACATTAATTTTCATAAGGTCCATGATCTGAACCACAGTCTTATTGGAGTGAAAGGTGGAAATGGTAAAAAATTGTGTTGTGCTTGATTTCAGCCTTGTCAATGGCAATTACATTTTTCATTGACTGCTGAACCCAATAAGAAAATTGAAAAGTGTGATGCAGAAAGAGAAACATTGGAATAGAAATTAGGAAACTTTCATTTTGGTTGTCTTGTTACTTTGGTAGATTTACTGTTTGCAGAAGCTGGTGTTAATGATAGGAGACTAGGATACTGTTGGGTGTCAGGCTTGGCTCTGCCACATATTCACCATGTCATCTTGACCAAATTTCACATTTTTTGAGCAGCAATAAAGTTGACATGCTTCACGGTGGGGCTGTTTGTTTGTAATTGTGGGGATCATGTATGTTCCTACACAGACATAAGAGTGTTGTGCTTGTTCACAAATATCCCAAGTGTAAGGCAGTTGCTTTGTGTTTGGATGACAGATGGGTCCAGTCTAGTAATGTTTTTGTTGGCATTCACCTATTCAGTGTCCAACAGTGAGAGCACTGCTGAGTGCTCTTCTTTAATTTCTAAGTAAAATATGTGTTTTCTCTCTCTGAAGGTCTTTCTAGGTTACATATAAAAGATAGGTTAGTGTAACCGTAGTGTAAATTACTGTTGTCTAGATTTAGATTTTTAAGAACTGAGTCTGGGAATAGTCTGTGGTTTATAAACTTTGTTGAGCCGCAGAGGGAGCAAGCTTGCATCATGCCTGATGACCACAGCCAGAACTAGTTGAGTGGTTTCTTTGATATAATTAGAGCTTGCTTTTAATTTTAATCACTTGCTATTTTTAATAGTACAGGAGAGGAACTGATTTAAAAGTCCTCTCAAACTTCATATAAGGGTCAGTAAGGCCATGAAAGTACAGAAGACAGGGCCATTTAAAAAAGCAAAATAAGGGTATCAGCATGTGCATTTTAAAAACACATCTATAAATTTCCCATCCAAAATTGTATTTGTTACTCTTTGTAATAGCTGTATAGCTGTGAGCTGCCTGTTGAATGACTCTAACGTCTTTGAACATAAAATTTTGTTGCATAAATAATTTCAGAAAGCGTTTTCTTACAGTACTAGTGAATCTTTTTAATTATCCCATCTCCACCCTCCCCTCGGATCTCAGATGCTGAGCTTTTTAAACCTCCATGAAGTGATATGTTACATCCCTTGCTGCATTCCCATGATTTCGCATATCCACGTATTTAGTATATTCTGTTAATTGGGCAGCAAACCTGCCAGATCGTCCATTTCTGGAAAATCAGATAGTTAGAAATGCTCCAGGCCCTGTGAGTCATGAAACACCAGCCCTTGTCTGCAACAGACGCGTTCATGCATTTGGCTCTTCCAGCACTGCCAAGCTCAGAGGACAGTTCACCACTGCTGCCTTTCCCAGCTTTGGGGCTCACTGGAGGTCAACCACAGCTTCAGTCCTGTCTTCTGACTCTCCAGATGTTTGAGTTGGCCTTGAGTGGGTGAAAGGGCCCATCACTGCTTCTTTCCAATGGTACAACAGGGAGAATCAGGCTCCTCCTTTGCCACAGCTCCTCGTGAGAGGTAAGGGACTGCCCAGAACCCTCCTCCAGCTCTATATCCCACTCCCACTGATGGTGATGCTGGACAAGGGCATTCACCAGCCAACACCACAAAAAATCATCAGGAGTCAAGCACAGTTTGTGGATTTTCTATAAAAAAACCCCAATTATAGACTTTTTTGCTGAGTGCCAAATCCATTTTCCCTTCTTCTGGGAACCATTCAGTAAACTTTATCTTCTGAGGAAGAACAAAACTGCCATCATTTAATGCAGTGTTTTATGCATCTTCCTTGCACTCTAATACCTGATTTTTCCTAATAGCCCAGCATGGATTTTCTTTCATTTTCTAAATATATTAATAGGCCTGAAATACCCCATGACCTGGCATTTCTTTCTAGAGGCTCATTCCTCCTTCTCCAGGAAGAAGCTGGTATTTCCAGGAGCAGTTGCCTGTACAAGTTTGTCACCCAGACGGTCATATGGGCTCAGGGCAGGATCAGGCCAGGTGACATCCCTACTGTGCCATCATGCCCACACAAGCCAAAGGGTAAAAGGTGGATTAGTATCACCCTCACTCCATCACTTCTGTGAAACATTGCGTTCCATCCCCCCAATGTACCAGGTGGGAAGAAGAACCTCTGAGACCCCACACAATCTTGACCCAACGTTATGTTGTCTCAGAGTAAGCATTCCTCTTAAGTCAGTGCAGGGTGCTGAGGGCTGCTCCTGTGAAGATGGTCTGAGCAGAGGGGCTGCATGGTTTGGCTCTCTGTACAGCAGGAGTACACTGGGGTGAGGACAGGCTTGCTCCATGCCGGAGCAAATGCTCCTTCAAATGTGGTCATTTGTGAGGAAGGGAAGCCACAGTTTACATGGTGTCTGTAACTCTGAGCCTGGGGACCCAGACTGCATTTACACCATCTAAAAGCCTTGATCTGGGAAGCTCTATTAAAGAAAAGAAACAGTGCAGAAGGTAAGATTTTCAGGGTATTGACATCTATGTTTATACTTCTTTCACAGAACTGTAGGACTTTGTCAGTGAAAGTCCTTGGGCATAAACCAGAGCAAACCATGCCTGGAAATGAAAAACAACCATACTAACATGAAAACCCTATCCAAGAAATGAACCCACAGAGAAACAAACTCAGAATTGAGGTTGTCACAGTGGTTTTCATTCAGCCTTTTTTAACTGACCCATTTCCCCATTCATGATCTTCTGGCCATGGATGTATTTAATGGAAAAAAAAAAGCCTAAACCAAAAAGGAAAACATAAACTTCAGTAGAATATCAGAAGAAATGCTTCTCAATAGAGAGGTGCACTACGATTATAAAACATTTTCCTCCCCAAAACCAAATGAGCTTTAAAAAACAGACTAGACAGTGCATTGAATGTGGTACACTATGATACTCCAAAGAAGAGGGTCTCTGGTTGAAAATACCTTTTCTAGCTCATACCTTTGATGGGACAAGATTTAGAAAGATTTTAAGAAGCTATTGATACAGTAACTCCCATATGTAGTTTCAGAAGTAATCATCTCCATAACACTGCAGGTAACACCCCTGGATGCCCCACACCAGAATTTAGGATGCAGCATTGTCCTCTACTGAGCAGAGAGGCTGTGCAACTTCTGGCAATAACCCTATAGCACCTCTCTGAGCCACTGGGTGAGCAATAGGATTTCTTTGGACAGTGATAGTTGTGGTATGCAGCTCTTAACAACATCAGAAGTTCCCAAAGAGTCAAATCAAAAGCTTTTGGAAATCAAGAGGAATTTTTCCATTGACTTCACTGGGTTTTGGATCAGGCCCATACGTGAGGTTTTTTTATTTGACATTGCCTGAGACAGAGGGGAATTGGTTTCTTGATAGTATAGCACCAGATCTTGTTTTTTTAATTCAGAACAACTCTGCTTTTATTAGGTTTGTGTTATCTCTTATTTTACTACAATCCTCTTTGCATTTCGTAAATATTAATTCCCCAGACAGTCTCTTTTGTTTAGAAGTTTTCATCTATCACAGGCTTTTCTGTTTTCCTTTCCTCTCTCATCCCAGAGAGATGTCATCCTCTGCCATCAAAAGCAAGAGTTTCTCAAAGGAAGCTCTTCAACCCAGAGATGTAGGAGCAATATTTTTGCTACGTATCATTTTTGTTTTCTTCTCTGTGTTCCTTCCCAGTCACTTTCTAATGCCAGAGCCAGGCTCTGATTTCAATTGCTTCCTTGGAGGGGACTGTAATGCTATAAAAACATGTTCACCAACTTTTTTCTCCTGTCATCCATGGATAGACATTTTAGACCATTCATTCATCTTTGTACTGATGTTGAGGTACCAGACTGCTTTACCAAATGCCACTGAATCCCAGAGAGCTGTTCCCAGGAAGCCTGTGGTTTTGTTACTATTTTTTTTTCATGGAATCACTCAAACTACTTGTTTTCCTTCATGCTTTCCTTCGCCTTCTCTACCATGTTTCTAGTTGTTTTTTAATGTAGATGAGTAAGATGTGGTAGGCTGAAGCAAGCAGGCAGAGTTGTAGTACATTTAAGCTGTACCTACTAACCAACTTCTTAATGCTACTTCAAATTGGACTGGTTTGGCTTAATATTGTCCACCTACTCCAGATAAACTGTATACTTCTCACATCCCTGTTTCTTGCCGTGAACCCAGTACTTTTCCAGAAAAAAATCAAACGCTGCCTTTTACTTCTTGCAATGACCTTTATAGATCCATGAACTTTGTTTTTTTCCAGTGACGTACAGGTTGATTTTCAGGGCTGTGGCAACCTTGTATTATCAAATGAAAATACAGACCCACATATGAAACCCTCCTTTTTTGTAGTTTAAGTTATTTTTCATGGGGTTTTTAAATTCCAATGCAACATCTGGGAGTACTTTGACTGTACTGAACTTTGATGACTTTCCATTAGATCTCAGTGGCATATAAGATAGTTGTTTTGATAAACAGAAAACTATATGTGTTACACATACATGCTATACTTTTTCACAACAAGCAGTGCCAAATGTCTATTGTTAATTTCTCAGGGACACCAACTCAATATGGAAGTTGCACCCAATGGTGAATCTCAAAAGTGTTGTTCAGGAAAGAAGTAACAAAGAGGGAATGGTGTAAGACTAAAGCAAATGCTTTGAACATCTGTAATCTACTGATACCTGCATTCTTTGCTGCCAGTTTCTTAACCTGAATTTTGAGACTCCAGTTTAATCAATTTACTTAACCTTTATGTAACTAGAAGAACTAGAAATTTCAGAGGGGACAAATATTTAAAGAGATATTTTGTTCTTAAATTCTTCCATAGAAGTAAGAGGAACCAGGGCTGAAAAATACATCCAATTCTCCATCTTAAAATAAGAGCAGAATCACTGAAAATGGAAAGTGCTGGTAGCATTGCATTGCCTTGAACCTGGCAGAGTTATGTTTGGTCAGGGCAGAGATGTTGGGAGCGGACAAGGTTCAGCTTGTGAAGGTGGTAGAAAAATGCAACAACACTGGGCCGATACTTTGTGGCTTGCTTCTCACATCTGGAAAACAGTAATGATGCATAATGCTTTGAAGCCTACAGATGGAAAAAGACCAGATAAGTACTGAGTGTTATTTTTATCTCAGACCTCAGTCTGCAATAGCAGCTCCAGATGCAGCTTCAAGAAGAATTATCCAACCTACTAGCACCTGCAGGTCCCTCTGCAGTTTATCTGAGGTTTGGGAACCAGCATTCATTCCCATTGAATGTGTACTTCTGCTGCCTTCAGTCCCTAATGAGGTAGGTCATAGCTAAAATATGCCCATTTTTTAGTGGACTCAGGACTGGTCCCTACCTTGCTGTGGGAAGCTGAGAGATCTCAGTACTTCCAACAAGCTGTAATTTTAGGCTACAGTTGAGCTCCTAAGATTTACTGATGTCAGTTGATCCACAAAAACTAAGTGGGGAGGGGAGGATGAGAGGGGCCCAATCCTGTCTGCAATATTGGGGTGTGTGAAGAGGGAACAAGAAGCGTTATTAGGCTGATGTGTAGACTCTGCATAGCCTAGCTGACTGTTCAGCAGGTCAGTTTTTCTCAGCTAATCTTGGCAAGTGTTTTCTCCTCCTGGGAATGGTATAAGTGAACTTGCAGTTTATCTCTGCTCAGGTGGTCCTTCTCTCTCTGAAGCTGTAGACAAGAGAATATGAATTGTTAAAGGCAAAACAGCTGCGGATGTTCTGCATCAGGTTTAAACTAGTAGTGTATGGTAGCTGCTTTATCTCAGTCTCCTAAGTACTGTGTGTGTTTTGGAGCAGCCTCTTACTCATCCTGTTTAACATTCATGTCTTTCTTTGAACTTGTTTGCATTTCTCCTCTCTGGTCCTGGCCCTCTGTGAGTTTGAAAGTTCAACTTGAGCTTCCATGGTATTGAGTGCAGCCTGCAAAGGGATGCTGGAAGGATTAAACGAAGAGCAGCCAAGGAGAGTGAGGAAAGGGCAGCGAGAGGCATAAGTGAAAAGAAGTTCAGGCAGAATGAGGAGTTTAGGCTAACCTTAAAATAACTGGGATTGCCTTGGACCCTGTGTTGCATTAACCTTGTGCTGAGAACAGTGGTGTTAATAAGGTTGAGTTAAGGGGCCTTGACCACTTCTGAAGAGTACTGGGGAGAGGTACTGAAGTTGGGGGTTTGCACTTGCATGTGCATGAACACACGTGATGGCAAGCTGGAAGAGAGCATCAAGGAGGACAAAATAAGTTGAATGAAATTAAAGCTTGCTCCTGAAAGCAGTGAATCCCACATATTGCTTTCCCCTGTGAGCAAAGCTTATTTTTAAACAAACCCAATAAAGTTAAGTCGTGGAACAGGATGAGAAGGTCTCTAAAAATAGTAGAAGTTGGGAGGAGGCTTTGTGAGGCTTCCCTGCTCATGCTAGCTGGGATATATAGCAGTTGGAACATGCACATGGGGATGTATTACAGGAATGGATATAGGATTGCAGACACCTGATCAAAAGTGTTTAAGTGTGGTCCTTGCCAATGGACTTTCACATGGTGCCCTGCTCCATCTAGTATTAACCTCTAGATGGGATTTAGAAACAATAGGATAAGCAGACTTTCATTAAATCAGTTTTGTATTTGAAATGCAAAACTAAAAGGGTTGAGAGCAGTTGGATGCCGTTGTTAATCTCTAGGTCAGCTGTGCTGATACATCTCATAAAAGGCAGGTTACGTTCAAAGAGCAAAATCTACTGTTAATTATCAGCATGTTTGTGGGAGGCATTTGTGCAATGAACATGGGGTGAAGGGCACAGCAATGCTTGGCAGCTCTCCCTGCCTCGCAAAGATGGATCCTGCAGCAGGCCACGCTGTGGGTTGGAGGAGGAACCATTAGCTCTTCATTCATGGATACAGTGGGTGGAAGTTACTGCATAGAGAATCTAAACCAACAGCTCTCCTAGCTGGAAACTGTAATTTAGGTTTACTTCTCCTGTCAGGAATACCAGCTTTTCCCACACTATGTGAACTTGTCACTTTTCGCTGCTCCTAAATCCATGTCACCTGGCAGCTTTGGAGGGCAACCTCTGTTCAGTAAGCCAGAATAGTATCAATTCCCAGTGTTTCTCAGGAGCCATCAGGTGCCTCTGCTGTCTTGATTGAAATCATCAGAGAGGTGACAGTGATTCCAGGTACTGACTGGCTGTGAACACCACGGATGCTTCTCAGACCACCCTACTCAGCAAGATCAGCAGCAGTGCATGCTTTCCCTCCATTGTGCTATTGAATTTTTTCAGTCCCACCTCCTTATGCATGAGAATATCTTTCTGTGCTTCGATACCTTGGTGCTTGGAAGCACCCTTGTGCCCTGATCTGTGACCCACATAAACCAGTGTGCCATCTGGGTGCTTACCACTGGGATATGGGCAGGGATGTATATATGTATATGCATGCATATGTATATAGGGCGATGTATGTATTCCCATGCAGCTTACTAGCATCATTTGTTAAACGAAGAGAAAATAAGCAGCTTATACAAATAAAAAGCCCTGAGAACAGTGGCAGGCTGGTAGTGGTGGGCAAGCAGAAGCCAGTGGGAGCTGGAGGTATTGACAGCCAAGCAGTCAGTTCCCCTATAAGTACATTTCCAAGGCTGTAATACCAAGAAGCAGCACAGTGGGTGTAAACCACCAGGCTCTATATTTTACCTGAGAGGAAGCTGCCCATGCAAGCAACCTAAGGCAAAGCACAGCCCTCTGCCCCATGAGGAGCCCCGTGGGAGGTGGAACAACAGTGGCCCTATGCAAGGGACAGAGCCGTCCTGTTCCCCGCTGCGCAGGACAGGGCACGCTTCCATCGAGTGCATGCTCTTGGCTCCCATCACCTGCCCAGCTCAATGCCTCCACTCACTCCTGGCTGTCAGACCACGTCCCTTCAGGCCAGAGGGCTGTGGGTTGGCACCTCTCTGCTGCTTGCCTTGCCCTGCTGTGCAGGGAGAGGGGATATCTTCCCCGTCTTTCAGTGTCCTCCACACTCACAGATGCCATGAGTGACTGCCTAGTGCTACAGTCAGCTCAGGGACAGCAAGGACCCACTTCTGGGGATTTTGTGTGCAGAGCAAGAGCTGAAAACTCATTCCTGGAGCTCCTTTTTCTTCTGATCTTTGCTGTCATGCTCAAGCTGCAGGTGGGACAAGGAGGATGACAAGGATACGAGAGCAGCGAAGAGGGAGTCAGCCCTTTCACCAGATAGAGAGGGAACTGATGAGAGGCTGGCACACGTTCAGCATCCATGAAAGGAGCAGAGTGCAAGGAGACAGAGCTTGGCTGCAGCTGGAGAAGAATCCCAAAAGCAAGAGCTCAGAGTGGCCTTTTCTGCTCATTTTCTTCGGGAAGTTTAAAAAAGAATAAGCATTAAAAAAAAAGGGGGAAAAAACAAGATGATGTGCAACTTCTTTCAGGGTGTAGTTGAGGGAACAGTTTCAAAAAAATAGCTGCCATTTAAAGAAGTACTAAGAATTTGTTCTTCCATTGTAAGTTAACATTTAGTATGCAGTCCCTGAATGGATCTGTTATTGGATGAAATAGAGAACCCTTAGAAACCACAGTAAACACAGCTGTAGAGATGAGGAAAACTAACAAGGCATCATGCTAATAATTGTACCTTCCAGTTGTCTTACATCAATGATGAATGTTACTCTGAGCACTGCCCTCATGCTCCAACATAAAAAGGCTTAACGTGGCAATGCTTTAAAAGTACAACCAAGACACTTGTAGGTTTTTGGGGATTTAAAGAAGATTATGTAGGCACATTTTCTGTCTTTTATTGGTGTGCTGAGGTCTCCCTCGCTGCAATTTAGAGGGACCCAGGGAGACGGGAAGTTTCCAGCAAGGGACTGGTGGTTGGATCCGCAGAATGTTGGATGTTATTGTCTGTGTAGAGCTGGCACAGTGGATGGAGCACGCTGGCATTTGGGAAGAGGTGTCTGTGGCCAACAGAGAGGGCAGCCTTACACAGATGCTCTTTGCTTCCCAGAGAAGCCTGTGGTGGAGTCATTTGTGGTCGGCTACTGGCAGCAAGTTTCTTTTGGTGCACAAAGACTGAAACATCTGTTTTTTTAACCAACTTCAAAAATATTGAAAAAGCAAATGAATCCCTCTCCTGTCTCATGGTACATCTTCAGTCTTTTGCTTTGGTCTCTCTTTGCGCCTGATCCTGACAGTGTTAGGGTTGGACTGCTGCTGTCTTGTTTGGGGCTGAACATCCCTCAGGGTTGGAATCACTGGTAGTCACCTCAAGGTAGAAGAAATCAAATCTAGGAAGCTATTGATGAAACAGGCTTTCCATGTTAACCCAGAATCTTATTTCTGTACTACTTCATTCCACAGCAGGAAGGTTTCCTGGGAAGCCTATTGTAATTAAGATTATAAATGGATGCTAGCATTTTAATAGGAAAGGCCTTTTGTCTTTTCAAGCAGGGGGTCATCTAATTCTTTTTGTACAGCAGCAGAAAGGTGAAAAGTTTCCAGTTAACTGTAATTAAGGCTATGGAGAATGAGCAACCCTGGTTAGTTGCCTTCTGTGAACGTTAGTGAGCAGCATGTACAAATGTGCCAGGAAAAGTTAGCTTGGAACAGCAAGGTTTAGTTTGAGCAAAGCATAACCTCATCAAGGGGAAGTAAAAGAAATTCAATGTTAATTTGTAATATTTTAGTTGAGGAGAAGAAAATTCATTATCCAAAGGATCTAGATATTTTTCCAGACTCTGTCGAGATGAATTTATTCAAATCATTACAAGATAAAAAAGAGTCATACTGAGATAGGAGATGAAATCTACTCTTGTTTCTGCCACTGACTTCCTGGGCAGTGAGATCAACTCCCTCTTCCCTGTCTTCTCCAGGCCTTTGCATTGTCTAGTTAGACAGCAAGCAAGCCTCACCAGGGAGGGTTTACAGCAGGGTTATATGCTGTCAGGCATAATCAATCCTATTTCCAGCATCTTACCTTAAAAAAACCAGCGTGGCATTTCTTGGTGGGGGCCCTGAGCTTGTATCCCTGGTTTATGGGAGGGAGGAGATATTAGAAGGGGACATCCTGCAGCGTCCCACACAGAGTGCCTGCCCTGATCGTGGGGGATGGGGACTCAGTACAGCTAAACATGCAATTATGGGTTTCCCCTCTCTTCCAGCAGGTTGCTAAAGCCCATGAATTATATGTAAAGAAAACAGCTACGCAGCAACTATCTTCTGTTTTTCATATTTGGGTTTCAAAAGCTTTGGAGCAATATTGGTGCATTGCCTGCTGAGTTAAAAATTGGAAACGTATTATTCTGATTTAGCATGGGACTGAGTAAATTGTATTCAGTTAAAATAACAGATATCCTGCTGAGAAGAAAATAAGTATTTCTACTTGACTGTGTGACACCTAAGCTGCAACCCAGAGGTACAGGAGGAGGATTTGTGTTACCGAGAAATCCATTAACATCAGCTGCCAGGTCAGAGCTGCCGGGGTAAGCGTGTGTCCCAGGCAGTTCTGGGCGTTCAGGCCTCCTGCATCTCCTCCACCATGTCCTGTGCAGGGTTTCTCATGGTGTGTCATGGTGGTGTCTAAGTTCCTGTCTAGTCTCTCCCACTCCACAGTTTGGTGCTTTTTCCTGAGGGAGGTTTCATTCAAGGCACCGACTGGCCTCTCTGCCTTTGTGGCTCTGCAGCATTTGCTGAAAGCCTTGTTCCTGAAGCATGTAAAATACCCAGGTTTGTAGCAGTTCCAGAAGCCACCGTCCCAGGTTCATGAAGCTTGAAGGACCCACAAGTAGACACCTGCCCACATGGTAGGATCATCTGGGTCCCTCTGACACATTCTCAGGCAGGTGGTCATTTCCAGTGCTGGAGATTCCTCTTTGTTTCAGCACAGACATTTCTAATAATTTGTGTTGGGATTTTTCGTGTATCTAAACTGAATCTCTCTTGTTTACCTTTATTGCTACTGTCCTAACTACAGTGAGTCCAGACAGAAAATTATTCCTTTCCTCCTTGTGGAATTTGTTATGCATCTTTGTATTTACGTATCTACTTTGTCCTGTTTCCCCCCTCCACCCAGTTTATTTCACCCCTACTACCACAACTTCTTCCAACAGAGAAATGAATGTCAGTTTTTCCATTGTGTCCTAGATGCCAGCTACGTTGAAATGCACTTTCTCATTTTGTTTTTTAAGGGCTACTCCCAGCTCCACCCTGGCTGACTCCATGTACTCCCCAGCCCAGAGCTCCTCCTGGTGCACCATTTGCAGATGTCCATGGTATGCCTTTTCCTAACCAGCTCTCAAGCCTGTCCTTGAAAATGACATCTGCAGCTTCCGCAGTGGAAATGTAATAGCAGACTGCAGCAGCTATAGGTCACTCCCTTGGCTTTGAGCTTCCCAGTGCATGTGCTTGTCCCCAGGCTTGGGTTGTCTCAGTTTGTGATTCATCTATGCCTTGATTGCAACCTGGGAGTTGTGAGATAAACAGTGTAAGTCCCTTTGACCCTATCTATCTACAATCTGTGGTGACTTGGAGGCAGTTCTGCAAGCCCAGCCCTTTGTCAAGCAGCTGCAGCCAGCAGTAACATATCCTCAGGAAGGGGCTTTCCCAGGCAAGGCCAGGTGCAATCAGCTCCTCCTCAGCTAAGAAGATCAAAGGCAGCCTCTGGTACTCTCAGATGTGGCATGATGCTATGTCCCATTGCCAGGTCCACAATTCCTGTCCCCTACTTGTGTCCCCACTCCCTGTCCCCTACTTGTGTGAGAGCAAACTCACTCCTTGCTGCCATATGTCTGTCAGTCACCTGTTAGCATCAAAGGTGATGATAGGTAGGGATACTCCTAAGGGATACTTGAGGCAGCTTTGAGTGGCCAGTGATTGTAGCGTAGAGGTGAAACATCCATGCCTGGGTACCAGGAAGGGTTAGAAAGACCATGGTTGTGACCCTGTGTGTTACGGATTATATACACAAGTCCAGAAAGCGTGAACTCAGCTCCAGCCATCACATGTGTGCATGTCTGTGTGCGTGTGTTGGAGGGGAAAGGCCAGAAAGATTTCATTTTAAAATTAAATTCATAGGATAGCCAGACCTTTCAGCTTTTTAATACAAGCAGTGATTTATGGCTGCACTTAAAGAACGAGCCAGGAGCGGACAAATTCATCGTGTGCCATCCTTTTCTGTCAAAGCAGCGTCGAGCCGCTTGAGCAGCAGCACAGGGTGGTCAGGTCGGGCTCCCAGCAGCAGAGCCTCTGACAGGGGAAGGCAGCACAGCACCATCACCCTCACCCCACCATGGCAGCTGAGGTCCTGGTTTGGGGTTTCATCTGCTTCTTTTTGCCATGAGGAAAAAAAAAGGATTGGCCATCTGCCAAATTCTCCTTCTCCCCTCCTGTTCCAACAGCCAGTGTTGGCCGCTGGAAGGACAATGCAGATTGCTCTTTGTACATGCAACGAGACTCCAAACTTGTCTACAATAAATTAAATTGCAAGAAACCCGCCGACATGAAGATTTTTTGCATTCATTATTCCCAACTCCAGGTTCCTCTGGCCTTTCTGATGATTTCTTAGCTCTCATGTGTATTGCATTTGAACTCGGGTGCTTTGATTTTGCTGCCATGTGTTTGTAAGATGTCCCCAGAGCTTCAGAACAGCAACACATACAGCAACACGTCCTCTATGCCCTGTGCAGCCAGGCCATAGGTCTTTCTGCCTGGTCTTCCTGAAGACTTCCAACTTTTCCATTTCCTTGTTCAGAGGAGACCTTTTACGGGATGTATACATTCATCTTATTAGCTCTAAACCCTATGTATTATATGAGACCTGACACCAAATAATTTCAGGCAGAGAGAATGGGAATGGACAGGCTTCCAAAGATGGTGGAGGCCCCATCCCTGGAGTCATTCAAGATCGGGCTTGATGGGGCTCTGCGCAACCTGACCTAGGTAGAGATGTCCCTACTTGTGTAGGGAGCTTGGACCAGATGACCTCTAGAGGTCCCTTCCAGCCTAAAACATTCTGTGACTCTATGATTCTATGTTTGGGATTATACAGGAGAAAGTGGCATTTATCAGGGGGCTAGTTGTGTGACAGAATCTTAGGCTGATTAAAAAGCTGGTTTTAACATACAGCTGATGTTGCTTGATGTCAGTCTGATTTTTCAAGATTTTTGCATCATTTAGTCTCACTGTGGTACTTTGCTTCCTCTCCAAGACAAGAAAGCCAATACTTAGTGATCTAGTTGTGAAGTTTTCCCAGGAAAGCATCAGCATCTGTGGCTGCATGTGTGTCTGCTGCTGGATTTTGACTGGTTTAGTGTTGTTTCTTTTCTAGCACCCAAATCACATACCTGAACAAAAAAGAGTGAATGACAAAGTTGACATGGGTTTGGGGCATGTCTTTATTCAAATAATTGTAGCCTCTGGACCCAATGTAATGCTCAATTGTTTCTACATGCATGCACATGGATGAAGTTGGGGACGTGCATAGGAAGAAAAAGGAGGGAATGTGTGAAACAATTTAGGATTTTTTAAAATACAGTGCTAGCAGCTACTGTGTATGACTGTCTCAACAGCTTTGATCCTTCTTTTCATAGCCCCAGTGCATTCCATATAGTGGAAACTCAAAATGATATGGTTATCCTGGGTTGAAATACAGAGAATTGAAAAAAAAAAAAGCACGTTTGGCTTTATCTTCTTTGTGGGGCAGTAAGTTCAATGCATAAAATGGAGAAAAGAAAGCAGTTTTGTAATATATCAAGGGTTTCCTTCAGATGATATAATTTGCCTCTAAAAGTTTCTCACTTACAGAAATGCTCCTAAGTTGATATTAGTTTTATTATCTTCTATCATCCAGACATTCTGTAGAGACATTTTCATAGCAGATTTGTATTCCAGTTTATCTGTCTACAAGTTGTCAGAGAAGTTGTTAAGCATTTCCATCTCTAGCACACACGATGTGCTTTCTAGTCTGTCTTATTGGACTCTGAACAAATATTAATTGAGCTTTTGGTGGAGTTCTCATTTGAGTGCTGGAAATTTTTGAAAAAGTTAAAAATAACATGCTTTGAAATGTGAAATAAATCATAGTGTGAAATGTTGCAAAGCTATTACTTAAAAAAAATACTGCCATCCAGGTCTATTTAATAAAATCCTTTTATCTAAAATGTAATTGTTCTTTAGATTCAGTGTTTTGATTCACATAGCTATAATTGTCTGACTGTCATCTGTAGAAATCTGCAAAGAGTAATAATTATTTGTGATTATTTGAGAAATGCTTGTGCTTGGACTGTCAAGTATGAAAAATTGCTAGTTCCCCTTTATTGTGTAATGCTGAGTGTTTTTAAGAAAACTCTGTAGAATTTGGTGTATAGAATATATAGAGACCAACTAGGGTAATTATGGATGCAAATTGTAAAAGCCAAGTATTAAAATAGTCTAAAATGTGTTTGTAACTTCAAGGCTGTCCATCAAGATTGCAAGAATCTTAGTCACGCTTTTTATGAGAAAACAGGATTGGAAACATGCTTGCATATAACCTCGTGCTCAAAAAAACCCCTGATCCTTAAGCATTTTGGAAAATAGAAATAATACTGAGAAACATTTTACATAGTGAATAACAAACACCTCCTAGAACTCGGATGGTGTGGTTGATGGGCTGGGGAAAGGAGAGCTGATAAAACCTGAGAGCTTTGAGTCAACTGAAATGCGTCTCTCTCAGTGTCATGTAACTAGAACCATTAGTGCCACCTATAGTTGACACTTTTCACTTTAAGACCTTGTTTTCAGTGGATTATGAGCCTGCTGCACACACCTAAACAAATACTATTAAGAAGAATCTGGTGGAGATGAGCTCTGATTTATGCTAAGCTTAACAGTGCTACTGGGTAGGCCCAACTGGGTGTTCAGCAGAGATGCAGCTGATTTTGATTGATAGCTGCTTGGACCACAGATAAGGAGAATGCCACAGCAATTTGAATAGTTCTAGCACAGGACAGAAAACAAACCTCCAAACAGAAGTGTAACTGAAAATTGAAGGCAGATGCAAAGTCTTCATTAATGCAAACCTGAAGAGAAAAAGCAATTTAGCAGGGCATGGGGCCCTATTCACAATATTTATCCTCCCTATTTCACACTAAACTACTTTGGATAATTTTGCCCTTTTGTCTGCCATGCCCAAATGTCACGTTGGCACTCCCAACATCAGTTGTTTGTGAGCCTGGTTACAGTAAAGTGCAGAACTAGCAGCAGCTGCAGGCAGTGCAATAGAAATAAATAAAACCTTGCCTTATAAGTGTGGAGGATACCTCTTTGCACCCTTATAACAAGACACAATTTAATTAATGGATTTTTTGAGTGACACTTAAGTATTTCAATCTTTCTATTAAATAATGTTTTCAGTGCAGGTACCTCTGAATTGAATTAATCTTTGCTCTTATTTTGCAGTACACTACTATATCCAGAAGAAAAACATTAATTAAAAATGTCCTGTGTTTAAACCTGAACTTGCTGCTTGGCCATAAAGCTTGGAAAGGCCCTCAAAGATTATTTTATCCTGCTGTGCCTAAGTAACCAGAAGAAAATACCTCCCATCTCATTACTGTGGGTTACCTTGAATAACCTTTGCATATCATGGATTGGTGGCTGTGAGTTGATCAGCATATATATTTCTGGCCAGTATATTCTGTAGTGCACTACAGTCAACTCCCCCTGCTTCCCCCTGCCACTGCTGTACAGAGGACATCCACATGAGCAGAGTGCACTGGACTTAGCTTTCCTCCCACGTTGTTAGTTTGGGACTGATGGAGATGAGAAGCTTCTGGTATCAGAATGTCCCCAGACTACTGTTTTTTCTTCTTTTAAATGCTGCTGAGCTTGGGAGTTTCCTGCTGCTTATGTTGCCTCCCTGTTCAACTCAGTTGCTGCATCAGAAAAGGAAGAGAAACTTTGATCTTGACATGCCCTTCTTCTCTGTCCCCCTTTTCAGCTTCTGCAGAAAAAAGTCCAAACGTGATCAAGTGCATCTATGGTGTTGTCAGGAAAGAACAGCTTTTATCATATGTCTTCCCAAAACCTTTAATGCCCAGCTGAAGTACACATTGAACCATCAGAGGCCAGACCTGAGCACTGGCTTTATCACCATCCCCACACTGCTCTCAGAATAACCTGCACACATGTTTAAAAGTGCCCTTTCCCAAAGTGGGATGTGTTTAGGCCATTATTATTGTGGCTCCTTGAACTGAGGGATCAGCAGGGACCTCTGGTAATGACTGCAGATGCAGCAATCAGTGTCCAGGCAGCAACTGCACTCTCACAACTCTGCTATAGCCACATCTATAACAGCTCTGGGGGAAGACATGGCCTTGTTTGTTTGACTTGCCCTTTGCCATCCGTGGGTTTAAAGATATTTATCCCTTGTATCTTATCTCTCTGGCTGCTTAAATCTGTAGGGTGTATTTTCGTTGTTAGTTGTGAGCACATCTTCCCTGGCCAAGTGGACCTCTAGTTGAAATGAATGTAGTTCCAGTCTTGTGTAATCTTACTCTTTTCCCAGTTCCCCTCACCAGCTTCAGGAGTGAATTTATTATGTGGCTTAAAGCCTTGCCTGTAGCTTAAATGAGGAGGAACCATATTAGCATCAGATAACTCAGTGTAATACATAATTTTATGGGGGATTGGAACTGGATGATCTTTAAGGTTCCTTCCAACCCAAACCATTCTATGATTTTATGAATTTCAAAATAGCAAATTGAAAAATGCTGTTATGATTACCTTGCATGGTGCTGTAGACCCTTGGGACCATGGAGTGTGTCCTCTGTGGTTTGCAGCTTACAAGGAAGAGTTTGATGGTTCTGCAGGAGCTCCATTAAAGGCTCTCCGGTGCCTTACCTGACTTTTCACTAGCGCAAGGCAAGTGTGGCTTTCATATCACCCACTCCTCCAGTGAGAGGGCTGTCACCATTAAACCTCAAGGAGAGCCAGCAGGACTGTCTGCTTCTCTGGGAAAGCAGGTAGGTCAGCTCCTCCAGCATGCATTGGGTGTGTTAGCCAGCTGCAGGAGAAAATGGGTTTTGATACATTTGGCATCATTCTGGGACAGTCACTAAATTGGTCTTTTTCAATAAGCTGAAGTCAATAGGCAGAAAAAAATGGAGGGTAGGGAAGCAGATACAGTTTTCAAAACTTTATTTCCCACGTGGTCCTTCCTCCATCAGCCATACCAAATGGTGCTGTAATTTATGTGAATAGGGCAATACCCTTTTAGTGTTACATTGATATTTAATACATGTTCTGTGTGCCACCAGGCAGGCCAGAGCATGTGCAGAGCTGACCCAGGGGTGTTGGTGTATACTTAGTAAGTGTAGCTGACCAAATTTATATACTATTTCTTCATATTTCTTCCATGTTAAAAAAAGTGGGAGACAAGTAGCACTCCAAAATGCACAAGTATCATCTTTTAAGTGAATTTATTGTAGTACAATCTCATTTGCAATTGCAAATACTAAGCCTGCATTTTTCCCCGTACTCCAAATGCCTGAAAATCTCATTAATGTTAATGTATGAGGAAGAAGTGCTTAGCCTATTGATGTAGGAATGAAATCAGGAGCAAAGCACAGCTCTACAAAGATTCATCTGCAGATTAGGGTCTGAAACAACCATTAGATTTTCAAATCTGACTTTTTATCTAATACAGGCCATCGAATCTCATCCACTTAATTCTGTATGGATCCCAAGAAGAGCATCAGAAGAGCAAATACAGTGCATTAACATATTGTATTGTAGCAGTATATTCGGGCGTTTCTTACTCTTTTTACTCTAAAACCAGAGGCAAACAGCAGTGTGCTGCGTGATATTGATGAATATCTGCAGCAGGAGAGATTTCAGCATTTTATCTGTCTGCAGAGGAGAATTTGTATGTCTATGCATAGGGTTGCATAAGGTTTTGTTTGGTTCTTTGAAAACTGTTCACTGATAACTCTAATCACTACAGAGCTGACCATTCATCCTGTTTCTCTCTGAGGACAGAATAAATTGAAATAGGGATTTTATACCTTTTTTTTTTTTAAACAGAAAAAGTAATTTTCTTTAAAATCCTGTGTGGTCTTTGACAACTGCTTTCTAACATCTTATTTTGGAAACTCCCTGCCAGTCAGTGTTGCACTTTTCACATCTGTCTTCTCATCTCTTCAACTATAACACAAAACTATCCTTGAAGTGCACCTGGGAGCTATTCAGGGGGATACCACACACGCACAAAAGAGGAGCCAAGCTGTCTAAATGAGCTGCACTGGGCTATTGCATGTTTTAACCATTAGACAACGTTTTACTGAACAAAGGGGCTAAAGAGGTGAGATGAGGAAAGTATCAAATCCAGAGGAGAAGTTGTGGGTGGCACTGTACAAAATACAGAGATCCCAGGCTTGGCACATAAATGCTGTCCTGAAGAAAAAATCCTCCTGCCCAGGTTTGAGGTGCACCAGCCCCTTGTTGTTGCCCATCCCACGAGAACATTCCTCTGCAACCCACCACGGTACAGAGGGAGGGAGAGTCTCTGCTGCTCTTGTGTTGCAAAAGCTTTTACTGCCCCTTGGGCAAGTGAAACCTGGGTTCTTAGGGCTTGTTGATAACAATACAATTTCTATTTCCCTCCAAATCTCAGAAATCCTACAACTGGCTTGGTCCCATCTTGGGGTTTGGTTTGGGTTTTGTGTCCAAAGCACATCTGGATCTTATTCTTTGAGGGTTTTTGAAATGTGAATCATGGCTAACTACTGGTATTGAAAGCAGAGATTTGACCCATGTCTGCAGGAACTGGAGGTTCAGCATGAACCCCCAAGCTGGGGGGAAGACCTCTGTAACCAAAGGCACCCCCATAGCAGATGTATAGTCTACATTGCCTCAACTACTTCATTGCAGCGTCCTGTGATTCATGTTAGCCTGCCTAGAAGGTAACAGATAAACACTTTTGAAAGACTCAGCTTGCAAGAAGGAATCTCAGACCTCCTTGCCTATCAAATAGGAAGGTCAATACTTGCCTTAGTACTTCAAGGCAAATAGGCTTTGAGGCTGAACTAATTATTGAGCAAAAGGCTCTTTGAAATCCACAGGTAAGTGAAGTTAAGTAAATGCAAATAAGATTACCAAAGCCTTCCCCCTGTTGCTTTGATGCAATTTATTCAGAATATGTAAAAAGGCCTTTGTAGCAGTGAGGGTGGCTCTGAATAACCAGGAGCCCTATGTGGGCTTGGACCTTTGCTTGGGCTAATATTCCCCTTTTCCCAGAGGAGCTCATTACTTACTTTAGCAGAAGCTCTTGCTGAACACAATCTGGGCAGGTGGTGGCTGGTGGTGAGAAAGTGCCCATCTCTGTGCAGCTGCTCTGTAGGTTCCGTCTAAGTCAGATTATAACCTCTTCAAAGCATCCAGTAGCAGTAATAGTAGAAAGTTAGGGCACTATAATAAAGAGCTATGGTTGAACATAGGACCACCCACGCTTTCCTTCTCTGTCCATATAGCTTTAGCAGAGAGGCAAATTGATAGTGAATATTCTCCCTGCTCCTCAAGAAGATACATCTGCATGAATGTTCTCTTTGGGAAGTAGGGATCTCCATGGGCTTCATTTCTTCTGCCAAGAAAAATGTAATGATTGTTAAATTCTCTAGCATAAAAGACATCAGCAACAAAAGCACATACTGGTTTAATTTTGACAAATTTTCCAACTCTGGTGTCGTTCTACACCATCTTAGCAGCCAAAGATCAGGCAAGGTCCAGCACTGCTGTAGCCATGGGATGGACTGCAGAGTGGAGGGACGATCCATTTTCCAGGACTAAGAAAAGCAGAAAAAAGACTGCATCTCAGAATGAGGGTGCTGTAAATACACTTGTTACCAGGCTGTGTTGGCTCCAAGGCAAAGCCCTGGACACTGTGAACAGCATTTAAGCAGCACATATTAAGGTGTTTGGAGACAAAAAGAGTTTATCTTCTAGCATAGGAGCAATTTTAGTCACCCACAGAATGAACTGTTCTATACAGGCAGTAATCTACTTTTCTATGAATTTGTATAATAAGCAAAAAGGCAGTAAGAGTTTCCCAGCTGCTTGACTTACTGGTGCCTGTGCTTTCTTTGCAGTTGTCCAACACAGCAATTCTTCATCAGATTAGACGAGACCAAGTGACAGACACGTGCCGAGCGAATAGTGTATCAAGCAGGAAGCGCCGTGTGCTGACGCCCAACGACCTCAAACACCTTGTCGTGGATGAAGATCATGAAATGATCTATTGCTATGTTCCCAAAGTGGCCTGCACAAACTGGAAGAGGGTCATGATGGTTTTGACAGGAAGAGGCAAATACAGCGATCCAATGGAAATCCCTGCCAACGAGGCCCACGTGTCTTCGAACCTGAAGACCCTCAACCAGTACAGCATCCCAGAGATCAACCACCGCTTGAAAAACTACATGAAGTTCCTCTTTGTTCGCGAGCCTTTTGAGAGACTGGTGTCAGCCTACAGGAACAAGTTCACCCAGAAGTACAACACTTCCTTCCACAAGCGATATGGCACCAAAATCGTGAGGCGCCAGAGGAAGAATGCCACCCAGGAAGCTCTGCGTAAAGGTGATGATGTGAAATTTGAAGAGTTTGTGGCGTATCTCATCGACCCGCATACCCAAAGAGAAGAGCCCTTCAATGAGCACTGGCAGACTGTGTATTCCCTCTGCCACCCTTGCCACATCCACTACGACTTCATAGGAAAATACGAAACGCTCGAAGAGGATTCAAATTACATTCTCCAGCTGGCGGGAGTAGGCAACTACCTGAAGTTCCCCACCTATGCAAAGTCTACGAGAACTACTGATGAAATGACCACAGAGTTCTTCCAGAACATCAGCTCTGAGCACCAAACGCAGCTGTATGAAGTCTACAAACTTGATTTTTTAATGTTCAATTACTCAGTGCCAAGCTACCTGAAATTGGAATGAGGGATGGGTTTGGGGGGAGAGAGGGGAAAGAAAGCCTGTTTTATTTAAGATTTTTATTTGTCATAATAAATATGGAGAATGGGTTATTTTGTAAATTAATATTTTCTTTTTTTGAATGATGCTGCGAGCAGCACAGTCAAAATTATTTAAATCAACTGTAAGAAAGGACAGCTCTCTTTGCAGGGTAACAGGATTGTGACGATCTAGCTGTAGAAATGAATAATACTGCTACACTGTTTAAAAAACATGTGAATTGTGTTCTGGTGAATTTCATTAATCTTGCATTCCTCCAATTCTAATTAATGTTATTTATACTTATTTAAAATATGGTCTCTTGGTAGGAGTCACTTCAGCAGCAGAGATAAGATAACATTTGAACAAAAGGAGTCTGGTTTTGTGCTTTCCTCGTTTGAGCTTGTCTCTGGGTAATATTCTTCTGTTAGCTGTTGATGCAGGTGAATATGGGAATAGTTCTTGGTACCGCATGGTTTGAGAAAAGTGGCGGAAATTATTTCTTCAGAAAGTGATATTGCACTCAAGCATACTGAAAAGAAAACCTATCTAGGCCTGAAATGGAAAAGTAAAACAGATATTAATAGATTCATGATATCTAAAACCCGTGACTGAAAGAAATGTGAATGTATTCTTTGAGAAGAGAAACCATGATCTTATGTTATAAGTCTGGACTTAATGAGTTTATCCAGAATATGACGAGTCCCATTGTCTCTTACTTTGAAGCCTACTGTCCCAAATGAGTGCAGATTTGTGGATGGTCCATCAGAAAAAATCAGCATGTCGAAAGTGACTGTAGAGATTTTTGAATGCCCAAAGCAATTGGCATTAATTTAATTAATACCCAGGATGGGGCTGCCAGGAGCTCCGCCTCCCTAACTGATCTTAAGATGGACAACCAAAACTGGCTCAAAAGACACTGGTCATGATATGTTGCTATAAAGGAGGTGGGCATGTAATTTGAAAAGTCAGAAAGTTGTCTTCATGTTGATCTCTAAGCATGCAAGGCAATAAAAAAGGTCTCATCTTCCTGCAGGCTGGTTTTCATGGCTTTTTCCCAGGGGGAAGAAGGAGTCTTTTTTCAGTTGATGCCTAAATACTGTTGACAGGGATATTCCAAATTTCCAGTAGGTTAGTTTTTCATCTGAGTCAGCTCTAGTGTGAGACCGTGACCTTTTTACTTAAGGTGAATGTCTCAGTAGTGATTGTTTTGTGTATAACAGCTTGTTGGGGTGGCAGATTGTACCAGGCGTAGCATAGCAAGCAGTTGGTTTTGGCAAGCAGGTAGTAATCTATTCATAACAAATAAATAATGAAAAATGAGATTTCAGTGTGGATTTATTAGAGAGCTCTGTGGGCAGAAGTCCAGGCTTCTCCAAATGTTTGCTTTAATTTGGTGCAGGTGAGGTGGACGACCAAGCAGGTGGCAGGTACCTGCCTGGGAAATGATCTGTGGTCGCCCCAAGCTGTCCTGTCCTGGGGTGGCAGCACCAGCAGACACTTGATGGGCAAACAGAGGCCAAGGCTTGAATTGAAGCACTTGTGGGAACCTAAACTGTTTTAAAGTTGATTGATGGCTAAAACGGGGTTTTAACTTGCCTGCATGTCAATCTTATGATCAACCCAAAACCCTCCAAAAATTAATGAAGATTTAAATAAACTCAGCTGAAGGCATCAGAGCCAGATCCTGAAAACGTTGTATTGTCCAATAGCTGATAATACTACTGAATAACATTAGTCTCATGGACTTATCTGTGTTTAAAGAAGAAAAATCAGTTCCATCTTCATAAAAATAAGTCGCTGCATAAATCTCAGTGAGGAACAAATTAACATAACAAACAGCAGCTGAAGTCCTTGAACAATTGGATTTGGTCCTAGCCAGGATATGGGTCATTCTTGGTTTTTTTATCATACACTACAAATAAATCTCTCATTCATTCTGGAACAGCCACAGTTTTCACAGCCCAGGTCCCGTTTATAGCCCAGAGCACTGACCCAGTGGCTAGTGAAGAACTTGGCTGGCTGTGCCTGACAGCTCTGGATTCCTGATCGCTGATCGCTGGCTGGTGTTTTACTTGAAAGCAGTTTTGTCTCGTTTAGAGAATGCAGAGCTGTTACAAGTGCCTATCACAGTGTGCCCTGGCTTTCTTTTGTTCATGGTTATATGGGTATTAAAAAAAAAAATCTGTCTGAGGGTAGATTCCCCCCCCCATATTTCCTGCAAGCTGTTTGTGTGCTTGTTTGATCTTGTATCCGGCAGTGCTCATATTTAGGTCCAATTTTCTCTTCAGTTAGCTGTTAATCCCTCCAACAGAATGTGATGTGAATTTTTTCATTTGAGAAAAGAGTTGCTTCAGAAAGTAAATATTTTTAAAATGGGGTGTACTTCCCCCTTTCTTTTTGTACTTTTCTCTGTCATCATTCCATTTTTATCTGTTCTGAAATATTCTCTTTAGTTTCACTGCTTTGAAGACACAAAAATCCATATTTGACAGGTATGACAGAAAAGCTTTAGGTGAAAAACATATTCAGGAGATCTGAGGGGTGAGCACTGCTCAAGCCAGGATTTTTACCAGCAGCTTTGGGCTTGATTACCCAAAGTCTGCCTCCCCGCAGAGGGCTGCCCTGCGGGCAGATGCTCAGCGCTGAGATGGCTTTTATGTGGACTGAAGTAGGTACTTAAAAGTCACTTGCTTTTTAAAAACCTTGATTCCAAACTACTACAAACTGTCCATTTGGTGTGCTCTATCTATTTTGGGGGTACTGTGGATGGGTTGCAGATCTGTGTTTAAAATGAATGGCTAACATGCTGGATGTGATCGTGTGTCTCACACAGTGATCATGAAGCCCTCACCAGGTCAGGGAAGGGTGACAAATGTTAAGAAATAGCCTTTCTTTTGGTCTACTGGGTGTGTAGATTTGACTGAGCCAAAAAATACCTCTTTCCACTGCACCCACAGAGGAGGATGTTGAGGGTCAATCCTCTTTGTCTCAGCAAGCTGGCGGCCACCACCTGCAGTGCAGGAGCAGCCGGGGAATTGGGTTGATTTTCCTCCCTGCCTCTTCACTGGGTTTCCCAGATGGAGGAGAAGAAGGACTGGTCTGCTTGCGAGCTCTGCCTGACTCCCAGTTTCATTTTTGCTGTGGCCACAGCTAGTCCTAGGAGACAAACAGGCAAAACTGCAGCCACAATAAAATTCAAAGTACAGATGTGCCCATGGGGCCACAAGGGCCACCAGCATGTTTTAAAAGGATGAGTATTAGTTATGGTCAAGCAGTGGTGAGAGCAGAGAGGACTCAGCAGGGAAGGTCATGCTCTACACCTCTGTCCCCAGACCCTTTAAAGCCATGGGGCTCAAGGAGCAGTGATCCCCATCTCTGAGCAGCCGGTGCCTCCCCATCATTTGGCAGAGCCAGCACTGAGCCCAGCAGCGCCTGTGTGGCTCCTTGTCCAGTGTGATGCCCACAGCCAGGGCTTCGTTCCCCCTAGATGGCCCCATGCACCTTAACCTGGAGCCCAGGCTGGATTTGGCCCATCTGAACATGGTTGGAGTCTCCAGGGCAGTGGGAGATCCCCCTCAAATCTTACTTGGTCCATGCTTCAGCCTCTTCATAAACTATGTCCATTATCACAGAAATGTGCAAACTGCCTGAACCATGCGCTTTGTAAGACAAGTGAAATAAATAATCCACAAACAGCCGTAGTTTTAGAAATAAGTTGACCCCAGATGTTTTAGGGTTTCACTGTAGTCTGCTGCACTTTTCAGGTACAAAAAGGGACTGTCCTTACTATTACTCTTGTTACAGAGAGTGTTATTTTCTTACATGCATGCACAATACAATGTGTACAAATAATTTAACATCGATGTGGGGTTGGATTTTTTTTTTAACCTATTTGTATGCAGTAGAAGGCTTGTTGTAGAAAAGTATCTCCTCATACCTAAATATACTGTTAATAAAGAAAAAAGCTAAATTATACATTGCCAACACAAGTGTGAACTGCTCATGAATCTTTCCTTAAAAAAAGCCATTCAAGCCTGATTATTTTTCTAAGTAACTTCAATTAAATTGAAGAAAGAAAGTTCATCTCTGTGTGCTTTATTTTTGACTCATGCTTTCAGGGTGGATTTTTCAGGGTGGGATTTTTTGTTTGCCTAGCTTTGCTTTCACAAGGGTTATTGTGGCAGGACAAGCAGAAGACTCAAAATTATCTACTGCTATGGAGCAGGAAAGCTAAAGTCCTTTAGCAACATCCCTTTTGCTCCCTTTCTTCTCAACTTCCAAGCTAGCAAGAATGAGGATTGTCAATTTAAGACTTGTCACATGCCCAGAAACATTGTCCCCTCAAATAAGTGTGTTTTAGGGTGAGTCAGATGACCTAAACTCCAGCTATCTGATGAGCTTTAAACCATGTGCTTGCCCACCTTCATGTTAATTTGCTAAGAGTGTCTTTGAGTTAAACAATTCAAGCAGTCCCCAAAGCTGCATGGCCTCGTACATCATTTTTACTGAGGCCATGTCTAACTCTGAAGCAGAAACTTCCAACTGGGCTTTGCAGACAAACTTGGTGAGGAAATCATCATCATATATTACACTTGGGAAAAGCCTACATTTAAGCAATAGCTGTTCACCATTGTGAATGTGTTGTTGGAAGGGACCCCAGAGGTCATCTGGGCCAACATACTGCTGAAGGTCACCATGACTAGGCCAGCCAAGGCTTCAATAGCTCTGGGGATGGAGGGCTCAGTGACTTTCTGGGCGACCTGTTCCAGTGCCATGCTACCAATCCAGCAGAAATGTTTTTTTTTCCTGCTGGCCACTTCGAGACTCTCAGCCTTTAACTTGCATCCATCATCTATCACTGCTGGAAAAAGAGTTTAGATTTCTTTGTAAGTCCCCTTCAAGTATATGTAGACTGCTATTAGATTCCTAGTTAGCCATACCGTCACCAGACTAAATAAAGCCAGAGCCCTCAACATCTACTTGTAGACTATATGCTTTAGTTCCCTTAGCATGTTGGTATGCCATTACTGTAACCTCTCCAGTGTCTTAATATCCTTCCTGAATTGGGGAGGGCCCCAAAACTGAATGGCATATTCTGGGTGCAGCACTGCCAATGGCAAACAGACCATTTCATCTGCCAGCCCAACTCCTCACAAGACAAACATTATTCACAATGAGAGCAGAGATGAACAGAAAATAGGAAATCTGCTAAGTAGGTATCATAGCACATGATGAGGCACTGGCTATCTTTAGAGCTCAAGCCTGTTCCTACTTCAAACACCCCTCCACCTTGTACGCCCTAATTAATAGAACAGCAGCATAGCTTCCTGAAATCACAGCCTGGCTGTGCAGTATTAACACAACAACCTTCACTTTTCAAAACATCTGTGATTTGTTTCCTCTACAATCTCAGCCAGAGAGGGAGATAATTAAGAAGGTCTCAAGAAGGACTTGATGTAAGTGAGCGATTAGCCTGGCTCCAGGCACTGTGCTGATTGTTTCCCTTGGCAGGGCATGGATCACATACATACTCTTCAAAGTGATGCAATCCTGTTCTGGGAGTACCTGGGTCTAAGCAAGTCACTACACTGTCCAGAGAGAGTCCACCAGCTTCAATAACACCCGTGTTCACAAAGACGAAGCATGGTGTCACGCAGAGGTGAGGGCCAGGAGAAATCCTTTGGCCTGGGGCAGGTGGGGGTAGGATGTACCAAGGGATGCCCAGGCAAATGGGGACCAGCAGCTGCAGAGCTCAGTCACAGAGGGAGTGAGCTGGGGGGGGCTTTAGAAAGTTGAAATCACATGCACACAAAAATGGAAGCCTTCATTTAATTCTACCATCATTACAAAAAAAAAAAATAAAATCTGGGAAACATAAAGGAAGAGACAAAAGAAATTAAGCAAATGCAGCCAGGAGCACAGTAGAAACTAGAGCATATGCCTCCCAACTGGCAGTGCCGTGCTTTTCTCACTAGCTGTGTTACACATCATCACGTACAAGACTTCTGATGCCACATGATAATATCTTGCTTTTCCAGTTGCACTTACAAATTTGCCAAAGATTGACAATTCTGAAAAACTTAGAGTCTGGTTTTATTCTTTTGTGCGCTAAAGGACAACATATCCAAAAGCTACCTTCTCAGATTATGTACAAATCAGTTTCCTAAAAATCTGTGTTAAAAGGAAAAAAAACCCTTTATTTTCCCTGCTCTCATGATGAACAGCAGATCTCTTCCTCTGTTACTTGAAATGTCACTCTACTTGAGTGCGCAAGGCTCTGGACTATGAGATTCAACTCAATGTCAATAAACAGCTTCAGCTGGTTAAGTCAGAAGTAGTCATTTAGGACTGAGAGTAGTGACTTATTCATGTAGCAAAAAAATATAGAAAATACTTTAATTCAATTATACGTTCTTAGAAATATATTTTGCCAATATTTTAAGAATGTTACTGACTTTGACATTGGAATTGATTCCTCTGTCCCTGTTTTTCGATTAAATGCAGACCTGAGATAACATTTCTTTAAGTGTTTAGGAGTATACGTCCTATTACAATGCAACAAATGCACAGATTATGTTGGAAAATGAGACATAACATTTCAAGTAAAATTATGTGGGCTTGAAAATCTCATTTCAGTCAGAGTTTTTAATTAAAAAACAACCAACCAACAAAGCAGTTTTCCTCAGTAAGAGAAAAATCAATCCAAAGTTTATGCCCTCATTTCTGTTTTTTTCCTAATACGTAAAACTTTCAGGGTAACAAACAGCTGAATAATAACAGTTAAGCCATTAGGCTCCAGCTTATTCTAAAAACTAGAATTATGCTGTGGCAATTCCTGACATTTTAGCTAGCAAGAGGTCTCTGTGCTGCCAGCAAGTATTTGCAGCCCTACATCAAACCAAAACCTGCAACCCACAGCAGGCCCAAATTTCCTGTAAAAGCTTTTGCAAAGACTGGATTTGGGCTCTGCCTAAGCCTTTCTTAGGCTCAATTTAGTCGGACTTACCTTAGCAGATAACTATCCTAGCTAAAATAAGTTTAGTTTTATGTCTAAAGTAGAGGTGTTCGTTTGTTGTTTGTTGGGTTTTGATTGGGTTTTTTTTGAAAAGTGATTATTTGCTCCATTAATGCAATCAATCACTACATATATTTTTTTATTGTTTTTTGAACTTGAAAGAGATGGATGTAGGAAAAAAAAAGGTCAAATCAGAGCAAGCAGCCATGCTATGGAGAGGCAAGCGCTATTGTGGAAGTGTCCAAGTAAATGCTGAGACACCCATTCAAGAAAATCAAACTATTTTCCCTCCTTGAATTATAGATATAAGTGATTTATTACAAAATTTGCCTTCAGTTATCTGGAAAAACATAATAAGTCAGATATTTTGTGTTAATTTTACAATGTACTTTGCTATTTTATCATAAAAATGTTACTGCTGTGTGTGCAATATTATTTTACGTGCGATATGTATTATTCCTACAGCAGATGCTTTTAAAGCCTCCCTTTTTCACTTATGAAAATTTTGGAAATTAAATCCACAATTATTTTTTTTATTAAAAAAAACACCTTGAAGTCAACAGTGCAAGGATTAGGAGGCACAGCTGAGAAATTAAATCTGTATAACTACAGAAAAAGAATGCAAGATGGGAGGAAATTTAAGAGGGAAAATCTCAATTTGGGGAGTCTCCTTGTGAGATATTGAGAATTAAATTAGAGGAAAACATTTGAGAACACAGGGAGGTGATTTGCTTATTGCAGTATGCATCAGGTTACCTGGCAAATCTTTGCCAAGGCTATTGGAAACTGATTAAAAAATATAAATGAGTCACATATAAAGTTAATGAGTATTTCCATGCTGGGAAATGCATCCAGAGGAGAGTACATAGGCTCCATCCCAGCTCCTAAGCAAGAAGCTACACATCTAGTTTACAGTGTCTGGATTTCAGTTCTGTTTTTCTCAAGTGTAAAGGTATCAGATGGAAAGCATTCAAGTGAACATGCCTGAAATAATTAACTGGTTTCAGGTGTAAGACATTTTGTGCTTGGTTTTGAACGGCAGAAGCTCCATCTAAAACCCTTGGGAACGATGTGCCCTCCATACCTTAAACCAGGATAAGGCAGCAGTCAGCCTTTTGCTCACAGGTGCTGTCACAGTTCCCATAATGGGTGTTCCTGTTAACTCCTTCTTTATTATCAAATTACCATGCAAAGTGAGCTTTTGAGATGTGCAAAGATTTCCAGCTGAAGACAGAGATGTGAGCTTTCCCTCTAGTAGGTGTGGTGGGTTTACCTTGGCTAGGTGCCCGGTGCCCACCCCTAGTCCCTCTATCACTCCTCCCCCCCACCCAAACCTCCGTCAGCAAGGCAAGCAGGGAGAGAGTAAGATGGAAAAGGAAAACCCGTGGGTTATGATAAGAAGCAGTTTAATAAACAGCAGAGAAAGCAAGGTCGCGCGTGCGCGAAGCAAAAGCAGCAAAGCCGTTACTCTCTACTTCCCATCTGCAGGCGGTGTCGGGCCTGTCCCGGGAAGCAGGGCTCCAGAACGCGTACCGGTTGCTCGGAGGACAAATGTCTTCCCAGAATCCCCCCCGTCCTCCTCCCTTTATAGTTGAGCTGATGTCATATGGTATGGAGTATCCTATTGGTCAGCTCGGGTCGGCTGTCCGGGTTTTATCCCCTCCCAGATCTTGCCCCCCCGTACCTTTGGTGCCGTATGGGCACTGATAGCCATAACATGAGTGTGTTATCAACACCCTCTGGTTTCCAGTACTGCAGCATGAAGGCTGTATGGGGAAAATCAGCTCAGACAGACCCACTACATTTCAGTATTCAATCAGGTGTGTTCCTGCTTCCGACTGAAATATCATGCTCACATTTTTCCTTTGATCAAATAAAAGACCTCAGGATTATTAGCTGAAGAGATGATGGTGATAACTAATGGTTTCCTTCTGCAACAGAGATCCTGCTGGATACGTGTCATGATAGAGATGGACTGAATGGAGCTGCATGATACATTGCCAGATTGTTCCCCCACCTTTTCAGAAGCTGTCAGACAGCAAAGCAGCATCATAAACCTGAGCATCCCACCCCAGTGTCTCTCACAGTGATTAATCTCTGTCAGGTGACCATCAATCTGTCATACAGCGCAAACAGCTCCTTGTATTTTTTGTCCTGAACTTGAAAATTTTATATGAAGACAAATGTGTTGTGGGTTGTTGACTAAGGATTCCACACCATACCTCCCATTTCATGAAATTAACTTGGTGTCAGTGCTACAACAAAGCTGGCTCTGCTTTGCAGCAGCTAGCACCCCCTTGTAGCCCTGAGAGACAAGCACACAGACCCTCTCCTAGCTCCACGGGCAAACCTTGCACATCTGCACTTGACACTGTAGCCCACCTACTCCTGATCCTCAGGGCTTATGATGGACTCCAGAGTATCTAGGGGCTTTCAGAGACTGCCTGCAAACAGGAGACAGCTGCACTCAGAGCGTACAGAGGACGCATGAATCTTACTGTGTCCAAAGAGCTGTAAGTCATACCTTCCTAAAAGCAGGAGAAATGGAAAAACAAAAGACTCCCTCTCTTCTGTGTGGCAGGAGCTTTCTATATAGGTATGAACAAGAGTAAGTGGGTACAAGTCTCACCCCTCATTTAGGAGACTTGAACATGAACATACATAAGGGGTGCACACAACCAAGACATGGTCAAGGTAGCAGGGCATCTGCAGGTATGCTGTGGCTCTGAAAAAAAATCAGATAACTAAACATCTCAGTTCCATAATATGTCAGAAAACTGGGTGAAATATAAGAGTTGAATGAGAATCAACAATCAGAAAGGTGAACAGTAGTTTAGTCTCATGAATACACATGAGACTGTGAGACACTTCCTATGGTAATGGGACGTTTTCCTGCTTCTTGTAATGAGAGCTAAAGATGGTCAGGTTTGTTTCTCTTAGTGCCAGTCTGAAAGCTATGCATATTCCAGAGGTATGTATGCATTAATCAGTGCTATAAGTGCAGCTTCTGTGTCTATGAAACTTTTATGTAATGCAGCAATCTCAAGTTGGAAGGACTTTAAAATATTTACAGGTCTTAATAAATGTTTAAAATGCAATTTTTGTAGCAAACAGGAGCACTGGACTTGATTTGAACTGATGGACACTTCTGCATCTTCCTATGTCTCTAGTAAAACATGAAAATACAGAGAACATAGATTGCAGAGGTATCTGCAAGCTCCCATCCCACATGAGGTCAACAATGTAAAGGAGAAACTGAGCAGATAGTTGAGACAATTTGCATAGGGCAGAGTGAAGACCCATGGAGCAGACCTGGGGTGGTTCAGTAAATACCTTTGAACACGTTAAAGGAACTGTTGCATGGACAGATTTTCTTTCCCAGTTTTCAGCCAAGTCTTACTACGTACCAGCAACACAGCAGGTGTCTTGGTGACAGCTCTTGCAGCTATTGAGCTGAGGTGAAGAACTCTGCACAGCCAGCACTGCACGTTCAGCACAGTGCCAATCCTGTGCAGTGCCATATTCTGTTTAATGCCAAGATGATGTAGTCAGACTTTGCTCAAAGTGAGGGATTGAGTTCTCTCCAAGGAGTGAACGTAGTCATAGCTCATGTCAGCTACATGCACAGAGCACGTAACCAGACATGGTGTCTAACAGAGGCGGGTTTCATGCTCTTTGGCATGGTAACCTCACAGTGCTTTAAAAAAGACTATAAAAAAATGAAACAGCTTTTCTAATGTGGGAATAGAGCAAAGGCCAGCTGGAAATGAAACCCAGGAATGAGTGTGTCTCTTGGTATCTGAATTCACAGCATTTCAGATCTTTCATTTTGTGCAAATGACATGCAGGTTTTGTAAGGGGTTTTTTTTCAAAGGCCTTAGTGTCTTCTGTTACAGAGGAGGATCACAGTTTCCATACATATGTGACAGACTTACAGTACCATAGTACCTAGTGGCCTTAAAGGATTGGCTCTTAAAGAAGCGGCCACAGCAATCTCAAAGCATTAAGATGAAATGAATGCAACAGAGAAGACTGATTAGACAATCTTCATGTATTAGATACATACAAAGCTTACCTACATCTCTAAATCATCTATGCTTTTGTTCACAAATTCAGATGATCTCAGTACCTGAGCTGATCTCAGTTACCTAATGTGGTCAAGCTTAACAAGCTAACTGCTATTTTGGAAATGCTCCAAACTCCAGAGATACTCTCCTATTTTAAATGAAAGCTACCATCCATCTCCCTAGAACTAGAATTAATCAGATATGTTTACATTTTCCATATGTAATGAGTAAAAATTGGTTCAGTCTTCAAAACAATTAAGATGAATCATGTTCTAATGTTACTCCAGAATCTTGGATACTATAAGAGAATAAAATAATCGGTTGTGTCAGCACAAGGGAAAACATCTGCTTCAAAAACAAACAGAAAAAAAAGGGCTTTGGATGATTAAAGCTAACCACAGTGTGAGGATTCACAGGAAAGTAGTGGATGATTGCTTCTCAAGTATAAAACAAGTAGTATTGCTAGTAATTTTTTTTGAAACCCACTTGGAATGTCAAACTTATTAAAATGCTGTCCTATTGCAGACAGGACATGGCAACAACTTCATTAATCAAAACCAGGAGATGACAGAAAAAAATCAGTAAACAGAAAACAAATCTATTTTAGATCCTGTTCATAGTAAAACTTAGAATGTAAATCTGTGAACTGACAGATATTAAATTTTGAGGAACTATTCAGAAGTCAGTTATTCCCAAAGATGTCTACGATATAATTCATTCAGGACCTTACTTCGCTCACAAAAATCAGATTTAAAATTATTCAAGGAGAGCACTTCCTTGACCTCTCTTTTGCCAACTCTTGAAAAGGAAACAATCCCCCAAAAGAGCAAGTTGAAGAACACTAAGTAAAGGAAGAAACAAATTTCAAGTATAGTTTGAATTGAGGAATGAAATAATAAATAGAGCATATAATGAACTATCCTGTATATTAAATAAACAACTAGCAGGACTTGAAATAAGTTTTTAGCTGTAGAGGAAGTAAAGCCCATCCAGCCCTGCCAATGCTGAATGACTGAGGGGTACACTGCTGTTCTTGGGTACCCACCAAGAATATATCAATCTTGTATATTTACTAAACAAGTTTGTTCTTAGCTTTAATTGTGAATTATTCATGTTTTGTTAATACTAGATTCCCTAGAGTATCCATGCACAGCATGCATGATCAAATTTCCATTGAATTTAACAGAAAGACTTTCTTTATGACTATCAGAATCAGCACACCTCTTTACTAGATCTTACACTCCCCCCCTTTATATATAGAAAGCTGATTTTTTAACTTTGAGTATGTATAGGAAAATGATAATGCAAAAGATAACTGAACAACAGACTGACTTGATTAGGAATGGATTAGAGAATACAATTAAAACAATGTATTGTAGCACAGAAAACCTAGCCAAAAAAAAAAGAAACATCCTACTAGGAGACTTCACATTGCTTCCAGTACCTTTGATACTGTTTTCTCACATCATCTTCCTCTTTTTAGAACAGGTTATAATTCAATTACCACATTCTATTGCCATTTTCTTCACCTCTAAACAGACGATCCCCTTTGCAATAGCAATTTTACCATTACAATAATAATAAGGAATTTCAAACACTTCATTTCACAAAGCACTTATATTACTGTTTCCCAATGTGTATTATGGGTTATTCTTGGACTTAAGAGAGCTTTTCGTGATGCTCAGAACTGAAGTGAAATAGCAAATCCATTAAAAAGATGATAGTTCTTATTTTGAGTCCTGGTTCTGCAAGCTATTCTGCATTTATAAAGCCCTAATCCTCATGCTGTTTTAATCTTTGTACGAGAACAGTCTAATTTAGTTGGCAAATTATAAAAAGAAGTGAAATTAATTTGTTGCTTGCCAGTTTCTCATCAGCATTCTAAAAGCCCCAGTGAAATTAATATATTAAACATGGGAGTGGAAGAGGATATTGCAAATTTAAACATCACAGATTAAGGTAAGAGGTACAGTGATGCTATAAAACTCAAAATATTGATCTAAATACATTAAAAGATGAATCCTCCCCTATATTAAACAGCATAATAAAGCTGTGGAACTATCCTGTCTATAATCACTCTAAAAATAAGCTGCAGTCATTCATTAACTCACCAGAATGCAAAGAACATTTCAAAGCATTACATGGAAGAAGAAAATAAAACACCTACAGTATGAAGTGCTTCTGACTCCAAATGTTAAAGCTGCATTTAGTTGTAGTTTAACAAATGAGATTGTTCCCTTTTATGCATGTTCATAAAACAATTGAGATGGCCACAAAAATCCTCCAAACAGCAAACGTTACTCGTTTCAAATAACCTGCCCCTACTTCTATTTACCCTAGAGATGTATCTGAAGTAGAAAAAGACAGTCAGAATGGCCAAACAAGAGCACTCCAACAGTTACTCAGCATCAGGTTTCAAAGAGTAACTCATAAAGACAAAGCAACTGGAGCTTCTGGCTGGTCTAGCTCATCAACAGAATGAAAATGGTACCAGAAGTTGTGGGAGGAGCTTTAAGAGGACCTGCAG
Organism: Brachypteracias leptosomus; assembly: GCA_013401335.1. NCBI lineage: Eukaryota > Metazoa > Chordata > Aves > Coraciiformes > Brachypteraciidae > Brachypteracias > Brachypteracias leptosomus. The sequence continues at coordinate 382,327 of VYZX01030798.1, forward strand.
CTTAAATGAGGTGAATGAGCCGATGTGACCAAGAGTCAAACAAAGAAATGACACGAGAGCAAATAGATGTTGATCAGCTAAGCCCTAATCAACCTAGAAATTATAAAGGAAGGTTTGAAAGATTCTTCTAGAAGGTGAAGAGGAGGAAAGCAATGAATTTTAGTACAAAGAGTGATCATTTTTTCTTCACAGTTATAAAATATGGCTGCTTTGATAACAAGAGACAGAATAACATCTCAGGATGCCCCTCTCAATTGCAGGCTTTGAGCAGTGCAACAAGCACACCATTTGTCTGTAGTAGAATTTTTGGTAGCATTTCTTACCCACACATACAGTGAAGTAATTGACTACTACAGGGCTGTTTAAAAAATCAAGTTGAGGGAATACAGTGGAGAGGTTGACTTGAGTTAAAATTTGTTTAGGGAGAATAGCTTTTGAGTAGATGATAGATTCTCTAGTATCCAAGCAGTTTCATGCCTTCTACCATGTTATCCTCATGACTGGAAAAATATTTCCCCCAAAACTTGGTGATAAGAGTTTTTTACCTTTACAACTCTGGGTAGCTGAGTTAGGAAATCCTCTAAGTTTTTTAAATGCCCCTTTCACGCAGGAATCAAACATCATAGATTGTTTACTCTTTGCCCTTCCAGATGTCAAGGTTTTATCTGCTTTATCAATGTCATACTTCTTTCCCCACTCAAACTCCTCTTTAACCATATCTTACTGAAAGCATTCTTTTTTTCTTTTTTTCTCACTTCCACCATTCCCCAAAGTATCTCTTTTTCCACCTCTTTCCCAACTCCTTTCAACAGGAGTTATATTTTTCTTCCCTTCCTGAAAAACAAGTTTGGCTGTGCCTTTTTATTCTTTTCTCTAAATAACTTCCGTTTGCTACTGCCTCTCATAACAAATGCTGTGTGGAAGTTTGCACATCTTTCTTTCTCATGATATGGATTTTGCTCTCTCAATCATGCAATGAATTTTTCTCCTCTTGAAGTACCAAATTTTCCCATTAAACTTTTCCACCATTTATTTTTTCCATACCCAGATTATTCCATTCTGTCAACACATTTCTCTTTTTCAAATTTCACTGAATTTGCCCCATTTAACGTTTTTCCCCCAATTCCAGATCCAAACACTCACCCATTTGTCAGCAGACTGTATCAACAGTGGTTGCTTATTTATTGGGAAAATATTTAACACACTAAGGATACTGTCATGATTAAATATTACAATGTCCTCATGTGTCATATAAGCACAGATCACAAGTATCTCAAGAAATTTTAATTTTTAAGAATTTTGCAATTCATCTAAAAAGGACCTTCAAAGTGACTTTAATGAGAAAAGTGCTTGAAACGGCAGCTTATTTGATTCAGATGGCAGTTCTATCAGAATAATAAAAAAAATTTGCATCTACATCTGTACAAAAAATAAATAATCATTATTGAAAAAACAAACAAAGAGTTACATCTAGTCCACATTAAACAATTTAATAGTATTTCCTGCAATGGTACATACAAGAAACTATTTTAAATAACATTAATGCAAACTAAGAGGAGTCAGAGAACCTGAAGTTAGAAAGATTTCATCTTTCTCTCACATAATAAAAGACATAATACATATGATTCATTCAAACAACTATATTATCATAACCATAAGAAAAAGCTTAAATAAAAGTGTTTAAATGAGGGAGCTAAAAGTCTGGCATCTAAATCCATGCGTAGGCACTGAATAGCTGGTTTAATTTTCAGAACTGCAAACACTTTCAACTTCCACAGAGTTTAAGGTGATCAACACCTATAGAAGTCCCATTAACACTTATGCACGTAATTTAATTCATCTGAGTAGGTCCATCAAATTAAAAGGGAGGATTTATAGGTATAAATCACATGACTAATGTTTACAGGATTACAATATATGCTGATGTATGGATTTGTCTAATTTAAGTCTCAAAATTTAAAACTTTCAATCACAACATTTAAAATATTTGTTGTTTATTTAATTATGCATTTAGGATGTATGCTATAATCTTTAAAAACATATGCTGTGAGGAACTCCCACTAGATTTTAAAACGAGCAACTAGTACATTTTTTTCAAAGTGGCAACCAGAATCCTCATGATCAATGTACTATTCAAAAGGTTGAGGTATACAAATAAAAGAGATTATTCAGAAGCAGTCATTTTCATTTTTTACCATATTACTTCCAGAGTTTGAAAGCAGAAATCCTTTTAGCAGAGATTTTTGCTTAGAAATAGATGACATATATAGCTCTGGAATTTTAGAAGTTTATGTAACTTCCTAAGTGCCTAAAAAAGAAACATAATCTTTTATGCCTCGAGTTTTAATCAGAGATCAGTATTTACACTTGAATCAACACCCCCAAATAGTTAATTAAATTCAGGATACTGGCCATCATAGCACCATTAATGCCAGTTAGCTCAACATCTTTTCAGTTGCTAAATGAAAATACACTTTCCAACACAAGTTTTAGTCATTCATCCACTATTATTTGTCAGGTCACTGTCCCACTATTTGCCTTTACTATGCTCTTGCTTTAATAAATCACAGCAGCAAAATAAGTAGATTGCTCTTTTTAGCACAAAGTGCGTTTCAAGTGTTTAATTTTATAAATGCTGATGGTCATGTTGTTATACATAAAATCTATACATAAAATAAAGTGACAATATTGTTTAGACAATCAGGGCTCAAATCACCCTAACAGTTATTATCGATATCAACTTTGCAATGGTCAGAGAGCTACAGCACTGAAATTGCAAGATAGGAACATATCATCAACTAATCAGGTTAGCATCTATGAAACTGAATTAATCCACTCACCACTTCTGTGGTAAAATGAAAATCTACACCCACTTTGTTCCCAGGAGGGAAAGACAAGGCAAGCCACCGATTGGGTCATACTCTCTTCTTTATCACCACTGAATGAGTAATTAAAGATTTTTCTGGTTTGCAATACAGGTAAGGAACTGTTCTTTTAAAAGACCAAGTCTATTAAAAATTTAAAACTTGATGAAGGATTGATCTGTCCTTCATTGTGTCTACTCAGATGTTTTCAACTAGCAGCAATCCACCATGGTTTCAGAGTAAAGGTCTCAAGTATCCTCCTAGTTCCATCCTATTTTTTAAAAAACAAACCAAACTAAAATCATTAAGGCTGTTTTATACCTGTGTCAACTTGATTTACTCATACCAAATGGAACAATCACTTTGAGGACCTTCAAGTGGAATGTTGGTCTTGTCAATATTCCAGGAAAAGTCATTGCATCCATTGAAATAACTAGTCTCCAACATCACCATCTCTGTCACCTATGAGCCACAGAAAATGAAAACCTATAGCTAATAAGGCAGTTCCAAGCAGATCTCCCAGTGCAGTAAGATAAGGGATAGAAAAACTGTCAGGATCTTTTCCTTTTTTCCAGAAGTGGTGCACCATCCAGTCAGCAATCCATAACAGAGTAAACACCTACAGAACATCAAACAAACAAGATCTGTATTATTATCACTTATGTTATATTGAATCAGTTATGCTACATGGTTACGTTATATTGTCTCCTTAGTACTTAGCACTATTGTATACAACTGCTTCCGAAAAATATTTTCCAAAAATAGTTTCCTGAAACACCCCCCGCAACTAGAGACAGGGACACTTAGCCAACTCCTCTCAGTCAATCACATGCATAGGGAGAAAGAACATATTGAATCATTGGTAGCATTCTTCACCTAGTTTATGCTTGAGGACTTCTGGAAAAGGCAAGAAAAAGCAAAAATTCCAATGACACATGCAACAGCACTTCTCACACAAGACATCATTCTGTACAGTGAGAGTTTAAGTGGGGCTTCAAGGTCATTCAGAACCGACTGATGCCCCAGATGAAAACACTCAACCTAAGTGTAACTCTCATTTCCACAGGTCTAAAACAGAGCTGAAATCAGATGTGATATAAAGAATATGAAGTCAGATTGAGAGCAGTTTCATCCAGATTGTATGAATTGCAAAAAATGGCCTAGAAGTTCCTTTTATGCATGAAATAGGAGCTTCAGCCCTTCTGTAATAAGGCACACCTGCAATGTATATTATGAAATTGTCACTCCAGGCTGAATTTGTCCCAAAGAAAAAGATTTCATTCCCAACTGCGAACATCTGAACATTCAAGAGTTTTGATCTTAATACCAAAGGTATGCATAATCATTAATCCAGTTTTAGAAAAGAATTCTTTTAATGTCACACAGCTGTATGATAAGAGATTCTGGTTCAGTGGAATCATGTGGTGTGGTATGGCTCAAGATGAATGGAGAAAGGACCACTAGCTGAGCTTCCATTTCTTCTTGTCTCTTCTGAGGAGCTGCTTAAGATGAAATAACCACTGTATTTTATGTATTTTTAGTTAATCGGATCTTTAGGAAGAGTAAGCTTAAGACAGTTGCTGCCATAAATAATTTCTAAAAACTCAGCTCTGTACGTTTAAAGGAATATGCAGTATCAAAAGTAGTAAAAGGTACAAAAATCATATTTTATTTAGTAAATGATCAGTTACAGGTATCAAAAGCATCTTTACAAATGGATGCACATGTTTACCAAAATACTGATAAGATGGTTGCAAGACACTTCTCCACAGTATGACATACAGTAAAATGAATGTCTCATTAAAAACTGTTAAAAAAGTGTTGAAAAAGTTTCTCAATTAATCTTTGCTTTGCAAAAGTACATGTTAAAATGCAAGCCTGAAATTCTAATTAGGAAAAAAAAAAAAAAGGAGTATTTGCTTAATGAAAAATGCATGGCTTATTTATATAAACATATCTTCTGAAAAGGGAACTCTGTAGTCTAAGCTAATTATGCAAGTCCTAGGTGCACTGACTGGAATCCAAACAAATATATTTAAAACAGATGTTTTCTTTGGAAGACTATCAGATTCTTTGAGTCAGCTACTTCTTCTAACAGAGACAAAAAGAGGCCTGTTTATAAAAGATACTGTACATGAACATCTCCTACAGGACATGCACGAAGACTGCAGTGCCCCACATCAACAATAGTTACACATGTTCTATTAGAAGATGAGAGTATCTGTTTCAAGAATAATTTATAATGCATTTATATGGCACAAACAATTAGGCACAGCACACAGTTCCATTTCAATGACTGTATGCACTTCTGACTTTAAAAAATAATGATATGAAAACCTTTAATTTGCCTATATATTTTCCACCCTAAAACGACTGACTGATGCTATTGTGAAAAATGGATAGTTTGGAAATCAAGTTTTGTGAACCTTCTCATATTAACTTATGAGTGCATAAAACATAATGCAAACTATAACAAACCTGGCTTCTACAAGTAACAGGAAAAAGGTTATAGCATATTATATTAACTGATGCTTTTGAGACTATATAATAGAATCACAGAATCATTAAGGTTGGAAAAGACCTCTAGGATCATCAAGTCCGACCTTCATCCCAACATCACCCTGATCACTAGACCATCCCAAAGTACATCTACTCATTTTTTTTAACACCTCCAGGGATGGTGACTCCCCCACCTCCCTGGGCAGCCTGTTCCAATGTCTAACCACTCTTTCAGTAAAGAATTTCTTCCTAATACCCAATCTAAACCTCCCCTGGTGCAACTTGAGGCCATAACCTTTTGTCCTGTTGTTAGTTACTTGGTAGAAGAGACCATCAGCAGGCTCACTACAACCTCCTTTTAGATAGTTGTAGAGAGCAATGAGGGACACACTGCTTGCAGAATGAAACTGCAGGTCACCAGCCTGTACTTTGGTGAAGGATTAATGCTCTCATCATGCATTTGCATGGCAAGAAACTCACATTTAAGAATTACACAGATATTATACAGTCTTTGAAAATGGTTGCTTACTTGGCCACAGTAGTTGGTGCTGTAAGATCAAGGTGACTTAAACTTTAATGAGATATTACTTCTTACCAATGTTAAAAGAGGGTGTTCAAAATCATCAATCAACTTATTTTTGGAAAAAATTAGGCAAAAGCCCTACTGTGAGTTTGCTGAATTTTGAAAGTAAGACAGTCCTTGAATTTAAAGTGATAAGAAAAGTCACTGACAAAGATGTGTCAGAGGTAAAAAGAAGAAAAAAACCATACAAAAGACATCACATGGCGCACTACTTTAAGTGGGACAATACTTCACATTTTCTGGGATTTATCAGTGACCTATGCTTATTTCAGCAAAGCTGTCGCAGATGGCATAGCAGTACAAATACTGTGTACTTCTACTCTGTGCTTGTGCCATGAAGAAAGCCATCATACTTCACATTGAAAATCACCTGGTTTTGAGGGAAAAAAATAAAGAGATCAACATTACAGAAAAGGTAGTACAAAAATTTTCTGTTTAGCATGAAAGGCTGTAGAAAAGTGATAAGAAAAGCTTGCAAATATATGCAGAACTGTTTGAGATGTGAGCTAGTGTCTTTAAATTATTTAATATAGAGAGGAAGAGAACAATGAAATGGTTTTTTGCAAAAAAGAGATGAGTGATAGTATAATTATGAAACAGAGCCCTAGGAATTTTTCCAGACTGAAAATTAAATAACCTTGAGGTTTAAGAAAGGTAAAAAATAACCAAATATGTATATACATAAAAAGATATGTCTAAGAAAAGGGAGACATTTTATAGTCACTGATCAAGAAAAATAAGCTCAGAGCAAGGATTGCAAAAATGCAGGCAACATTTCAGATCTTTTGATATTTTAAAAGGATGATCATGTTAAATTATTCCTCTTCTGGAAAAAATTGCAATGAATATTGAGGAAAATTAAACTAAAAGACATAATCACTTTTAAACTAACAAAATATGAAATAAGCATCCCAATAATGACTGATATTTTCTATTTATAAATGTGTATTTGTAAAAAGACTTGTCTGTCACATCATTGTCAAAAAAAGTCCTCAGAAGATAGATTACACAGAATATAGCAATAAGAATGAGAGGGAGGGACAGAGGGAACAGGGTCATCTAACCCTAATAATGAAGAATCTGAAAATAAGGAGTACAAGTATACATATAATTTTGTACAACAAAGGACAGAAATAGAGAGTAATTCTTGATATTGAACTTTCTGAATCAAATTACAAATATCAGATTGAAACTGAAATTGAATATGAATCCTTAAGTGAGAGTGAATCTCAATATTAAAGTTCAAATCTTATGATTGCAACACTAGAAATGGGAATATTATACATTACAAAGCAGTTTTTTCCTTTGTTATTGGGCACAAACTTTCATTCTTTGAAGGTCTTTAAATACAGATAACAAGTTTAGCTAAAGAAAAGTTATTTTTGGTCTTTTGCATGTAGTAAGGACCCTTAAAAGCTAGCTGCATTTTCTCATGTAATTAATTTCTCATAATATCTGAAATAGGAAAAGAATGAAACTCTATTATTTAAAATAAAAATACATAACTCCCTCCAAATAATACTTAATACTGCCTAAGCTTTCTGTAGCCTAATTGATACATCGCAGGATGTTATATCTTTATTATTTCTCTCATCTGGGATGACCATATTTCATCACTGAATGTATGCCAAATTCACAGTCATAAAAAGCATAACATTAAAATGTATACTATTTGTAAAGTGGATTTGAACCTTCCATGTTTATATTAGCTTATACAGTAGTTGCTGTGATCAGTGAATTCCAACATCAAACTGGAAAAAGAAAGATTAGGTTATATATTTGCACATGCTTTTTCACATTGACATTATCAAAATTCAGTTGTAATTTTAGTATGTAGAATCAAGACCTTTTAGCAGTTTATTTAGCATTCCCTAGACAGGATACCCTGTATGTTGTTAGCACTGCTGATTCACCTTAAATGGTTTCCAAGTGAAGGTGAATTACAAAATAGTTTCATTCTGTTACTTTAGAGAGGAGACACAGATGCAAATAAACTGTGGTAACCTCTTTTCAAACGTATTTTAATTCTCCTTCACTCCCAACCTCATATTGACTCAAAATTAACCTATAATGTAATTATGACAAGATCTGGTAATTACCACATAAGAACTCTTACAAATCTATGAAATTCAAAGGTAAGTTTGCTGTTTGGGGTTTTTTTTAATTATGATTGAACCCCCCCATTAAGTATCTCCAAAGATAACTGTGTTCTGACTCTGACATCATTCTCATCAGATGTATGGTTTAGGTCTTCTAATGGGTTTGACATTTCATTAAGTTAATTTTTAAATTATATATTACATTTCTCAAGTTTTAAATGGCTTTTGATGTCTTCATGTAAAACTAACATAGTAACTGTAAAATGCTCCTAATAGATGTACACTGAACTTGCTGAATTCACGTTGTGTTCAGTCAGAATTCTATAGTCAGCAAACTCTCAGAACAGGGTCTACATGCATATTTTTGAAAGAAACTTTTCTCCACTGTCTTCTCAGGTAGCATATTTTGTGTGTATTGTGTCCAGGGGAAATAAATCACTTTTTCCTCCAAACATACAGAGATTTCTGTCAATGTCTGGTTGTGAAGAAATCACTGAACAGCAAGTTCTTTCTTACTGCTGTTGTTTGTGTTGTAGCTAAGAGGTATCGCCCACACTACCGTATCCAAGTACCCAGACAGCATAGCATACAGTTATGTAAGACTAAAACCTCATCTATGTAAAAAATGAAGATACCATTTCAACTGAAGTTGTTTCTAAATCAGTATGATTATATTGATGCAATTTTGTGGGAAGGAACTGTTTTTTATTCCACAGTTTGAATCCGAATTCCTCAGACTGTCTTCATTTCTTTGTAGCTTTGCCAGACACTCTGGTTTGACCAAGACAGTCCTAATGTCAGGCTGTTGGTCAGCTATCTGAATGAGGACAGCAACCCAGATCATGAAGTGTAGACAGCATCATGCCTGGAAGTGAACAAGTGGGTGATACCCACATTCAGATGCTAAAGAATGTGGCAAGTCTGCTTGTCATGCTCCAATGGGAAAACATTGAACAGGTTTGGACCTCAGTTTCTATATTTCCTTGAATCATGTAGTTGCTTTAGCAGTCACATGCTCTACATTTCAGAAGTAGCCTTTCCTATTAGAAAAAGCAGTATTTAAAATGCATCAGTATTTTCTCTATAAACACAACCTTCCTTATTTCACTATAATGTACAGTATACCCCACGAGTTATTGTTCCACATTGAAGAGGTCCATAATGTCACTAGAATCCTCACACTAGTGAGAAATCCAAGACGTTTTTGATGTGAGTAGGAAGTAATTATGACCACCACTGAATTCTTGGCTTTCTATTGCCACAAACAGCCCTGAAGCAGCGCAGAAGTTACTTCACAGCATTAGACATGTGACCTTCATTGGATAAGAAGGACTGCGTTTCAGAATTACTTATTTGCTTAGTAAGAGCTCTGGGAATCTCCCAGTGTTTGCTTATTCCCCAAGTCTTTAACTTAACTGTGTGCCCGGATTTGGATGGGAGGTGTGAAAATTCATTAGAGGGCGTTTTACTGGCTCAGTGAGAACATGCAGAACAGAGGCCGCCTTTGAATGCTCAGAGCCCTATGCCGGGACCAACGGCGTGGCAACTCCAGCGCTGCTGTCATTCTACTGCAGGCTGACAAGATAAGGGATGAAACTTTGCTCAGTGCATAGCCCCATGCAGTTAAAAAGTAGTTGTACCTTTGCCAGATGAAAGAGGAAGACTGTTTTTCAATTAATTCTTTGTTGGTCAAACGCCAGATTGTAATTGCATCGAGCATGCTGATACGTGCTTGTGTGTGTGACTTGTTTCTGTAAAATTCTCAAGAAATTAGTATTCCTTTTAAATAGAGGCCACTCACCAAATCCAAAACACATTTAAAACCAATATACTCATTTTCATTAATGCACACTGACTGGCCCAGGTACCTTATGCTGCATTATGTGAAGTCCCCTACATACTTACAGAGTATATCTTCCTCGTATTTTTTTTCTTCCTCCCTCTGATGCTGACATTCATAAGCACAGAACAGACTCTTCAATACAGAGCTAATTCAGAGTGTTTGAACTCAAGTCTAAAAGTTCTGGTTGAATACAGATTAATATAAATATTTGTGTTTTCCTCACCTTTATGAAAATATAATTGTGAAATCCTTGCCCCACTAAAGTTAAAGGGAGTATAGACTTGGATTTCAATATAACTTATTCATAAATTTAATTTAAGAACATTACAAGAATATGTATTTATTTAAAAACCAGAAACAACTGTACTATTAAAGATAGGAAAATTAAAATAAAGAATGTGAACACTTTCTGGTTTTTCATAAGTCTAAAACTCCAGAATTGTTTTGTTCATAGAGAATCAGAGAGAATACAGATAATAATACTGGCTACTCATATTATTTAAAATATCTTAATTTAATGAGTTTTAGAAACAGCTACATATTTAATGAAACTATACTTTGTTTTACTACATAGTTATATTTTTGATGAATATAACTAAATAATATTGTTGTTAATGTGCATCCTGTTGTTTTATTACTTATTTCCCATAAATATCTCAATTAAGTGACATACTGAGGAGAGAATATCTAAGAATAGGTAGGGAGAAGAAAGAAGCTAGTAGGCGTGGGTGGTGAAAAAAAAATAAATCAAACAACAAAAGTATCAGAACTGGATGAAAATGAAATTAACTATCTGATTGGAACTTCTGTAATACTGCAATGCAAATAAAATGGGCTTGCAATGCAAATAAATTCCATTTTATCACTTTGGAAAGGAGAATATTGACGTTTACAGGCAATCTGAAAAAGTCTTGTTAAAATGCCAAATGGAGTTCATATATATATGGTACAAATTTACTGTAGAGATAATGTGGAATAGCATAAACAGAGCAAGAGAGAAATCTAAAAGTAATAGTTAAAGTTTTTGTATTAACATTTCCTTTATTTTTTCCAGCTTATTATAACATTCCAGTTCTACTTTTATCATTTCCCTAACCCCTTCCTCTCCATTTTAAACAACACAGAGCTGGACAATAAGATAATAAACAGTTCTTGAAGTTAATTAACAATCTATTTCAGTCCACTCTAAAATATGTCATTAAATAATTTAACGTCTTACAATAGTCACTTGAATTTTAAAGATGGAAAATTCACTTTGTTGTTGCTGTTGCTGTTTTTTAATCTAGGATTAATTTTTTAACATAGTGGAAAAAATGTAAATAGGTGGAATATTGCCATAATCATTATTCAGCTGCTTTCTGCCCCTTAGCTCAGTATATGTAAGGAATAGGAAAGGGCAAAGTAGCGATATCAAATATCTTCAAACACTGGACTGACCATAATTAACTCTTATACGTGGGAATAACTCTGTTCTATTAAATTATCATCTATCATCTCAAACATAAAAGATGCAGCCTGCAAGCAGGCTTGTAGTTTTTGGCATCCATTTTCATATGCCTTTCATGCAAAGAGAAAATAAATGCAAAGTCCTATATATCATAAAAATGGCCTAGAATGCAGATCACTCACTACTCAAAAGACTGTCAATGGATTTGTTTTGTTGTAATTGAAATGACAATTAGCTGTGAGGTTTTTCAGTTTTACAGCAGAACTAGAAAAGCTCTCGTTGGGAGGACAAAAATATTAAAGAATTCTGGAAAAATGAGATCAGTAACTGTTGGCTTATGCTCAAAGAAATGGCAGCTTGAAAGCTGTTCTTTAGGTGCATAGATGATGTCACTGAAAAATGGAAGAGGAATGAGTACAGATATTTAAGTGTAAAACTAAATACTCAGATCAGACCTTGAATTTATAAAAATCAGCTTTACATGTGTGTAAGTGCTAATGCTGGGTCTGAATTACTGTGTGATCCAAAAGTCTTGCCCCAATGCCTTAACTTGGCTCTCATCTGGACTTCTGCATTTCTCACATCTTACCTTATCCTTTGCTGCTGAAGAAAAGGTTTGTATTCCTAAACATATTACATTTGCAGTTCTGAGAGCAGGAGGTCTGTATGGATTTCACATGGATTTATGAATTCAGTGTGATGCCCATGTGAAATCTCTCAAGTCTAATAATGGCTGAAATCACACTGCAGTCTTACCTTCAGCAGGGGCATTAACAGAGACTCTTCCCCCCAACCTGTTTTTGTAAGCTTATAGGAAATTGGTATCACTGAGAGAGCTGAGACTTAGAAAAACTTGACTGAAATGGGCCAAAGTATTAAAAAATTATTAGAAAGGACAGCCAGAACAGATAATATTATTTGTATTTTGAAATGAAATTAGTCATAATTAGTCATTTTAAGACTTAATTCTTAAGAATTTTTAAGAAGCAGAACGTATATTTGACTTATGGATATTTCAACTGTATTTTTATTGTGCAACATGAACAGTCAATTTTTGTTTTTAAGGTACAATGAAACATTATAGCTAATTCAGCCAGGTTTTAGCTAAAAATTGGATGTGTATTTAATAAAAATATTCCACTTTGTACTACTGTTTTGTCAAAGTGAAATTATTTCACTTGAAGATACTGCTATTTCAAAAGGCATCTTTCAAGAACTGCCCTTGCTGGGTGAGAACAGACCACTAGGTAAGACCAGCCAAAATAATGTAGCAATGTTCAACAATTAATGCAATTATAATTTCTTGTACAGTGTCAAACTAATTTCGATTTTAATAAATATCAAGAATGCACCAAGCAAGCCATAATATTCTCATCTACTGCATATTTGACTATGTTAACTAGAACAGTAACGTGAACCAGTTTAGGAGATTTCTTTGAGAGTTTGCCTTGATGTATTAATTATTCATAAAAGCTACTTTTTCTTTTCTCCTCTCTCCTCTAGTTGATTAAAATAATGTGGGGTTTAGATGCAATAGTTCCGAGAAGAATATGAAAGAGAAAGCATAAGATGCATGACTGGGAAATTATGTAGTCAAGTGTCTTCTGCAAAGCACTCACAGTACAGAGACACCTGTGTAAGCTGTATACATAGAGATAATTAGTTACTTCAAAACTGTGCTGAAAGCCTGTATTAACCCATACCTTCTTGTGCTATTCATGAGATTTCAGAAATCAGATAAAACATGATTTTCTTCAAGAACTTCATTTTAAACAAGCATTTTCAAGTTCTACTTGTTCTTACCTGTAGCAGAGCTGCAAACAAATATACTGCTATAAAGATAGGAGTCAGGGAAGTGTGGCCGCTTTTCATTAAGTGGATAGTGTACAAGAAAATTAGGTGTCCAGGAATCACCAAAAGAAGCAGAACTTGAGCTGATTTGTTATTTACTCCTACAACAAAAAAATCCAAAATTCAGTTAAACTTTTAAACTACTGTATCAGATTTTTTATTAATTTTCATATTAAAATCAGTTTTGAATTCCACAGCATTGACTATTGTGGAACAGCAGGCATTATTTTCTGCTAAAAGATTCCTTGAGAATTTTCACAAGGGGAAAAAGAAGCCACCTCTAGAATCGAACAGAAAAGTTAAGCAGGGCCCTTCTGTAAGAGAGTGCAAACTCCTTTCATTCTGTACTCATGTAATACCATCTACTTTTTTTGGAGCTGCAATGACCTCCTAAAGTCTTCTTAGGAAAGAGGATGTTTTGGGCACCATATTCAAGATATCCTCAAAAGTACCTTTTATTTCTAAAAAGTAATCTCACATTTATAATTTTCTTATCCATTCCCATTCATTTCACAAATATGAAAAGTGTGATACATGCTGTTGACGCATCACATTTCACCACAGTTACTATGTTATTAGGAAAGGGGGGAATAAGCAAAAATCTAGAAATAAAATGGCAAGTTGGAAATGGAGAGCAGGGACTTGGCTTAGTAAAAATGTTAGATATAAAGTTTGGTCCTAACAGGAAATAGTTTGAACTTCTGGAGTTAAATGACAAAGGTTAGCAGCGGGTAAACAAATGAAGAAAAGATGAAGGTTGAAATTGTTCTGAGTGGGTATCATAGTGTCCTGCCTCATCAGCTCCTCTCTTCGACCCTTGCCAGGGTTACGCCTACCCCTGTGGTCCTCTCCACACATCACCTGCTGCAGGGAGCTCCTTCTGATTCTCACAGGCAAACAGCAGCAGGCAAAAAGAACTGCACATAACAAGTTCAGCTTGTTGCCATTTCTCACTGGTGGTACAGTCTGGCACACAGAGGGAGAAAGAGGAGACAGGAGACAGCAGTTTTAACAATTAACTGACGAGTACATACCTGTACCATAATAGGTTCTGCATGGATAATAGCAACCCTTGGCTTCCTCTGGCAGCTCTCCAGGAATGCTATGTAAATGGAGGTAGGTAGAAATTCTGCTAGCTTGAATAGCTACTAGATTACCACCAATACCTGAAATACAAAAGGGTAAAAGTGGTAAATTTTCAACTACTTTTTCCTCTAGCAGGCAATATTTTTGCAAATATTTTTTAGTTTTACCAACTTCCTCTCTGTTTACTACAGTCATGCATATGCAGAAGTCAAAAAGACAAACATCTTTAGAATGTATATTAGTTATGGACAGGTTAAGAACAAACATTAAAATAAGTAAAAAAAACTTGGGTTATAATTTGCTGTATCTCTGGATATTTGGAAAATCCAAACTGGAAACCTGGATATTTGGAGATCAGTTTTAATCCGTGATAAGTGCAAATCATTCCTCCAAAAGGTTCAATCTGATGCTTTCTCATAGGTGAAGCTCCCTTTTATTGCTCCTTCTTCTTTGGAAATCCCTCTTGGAACAATAGAAGTACTACATAGCTGTGCCATTGCTGGATGACCTTCCTAGGTCAGTATTGCTGACAAGCATAAATAACGCAAAGCAGAGGCACTCACTACCACAAGCATAAATGCAGATTTCACACACTGAACCATAGGACTGGAGAAGACTTCAAGAGCTAATCTATCCATTTTTCTTTGCCATTGAGCAGGATTAACTACAGCCTTCTGCCTTCATAATTCAGGTTGAAAGGACAAGTGTCTGAATAACTGATTTTTAAGAGAATTGTAGTAACAGAGTGTGTGGGTTTACCTTGGCTGGGTGCCCGGTGCCCACCCCTAGTCCCTCTATCACTCCCCCCANTCTACTTTCCCTGTGACAGCTGCTGATATACTTCACATTAGAAAAAAAGATTTTTGTCAAGCAAAACACCCTAGGATGCAAAGAGGTGCAAAGGCCACTGTCTAAATCTTTGAAAAGCCATGGAGGTCAGAGGATATCCCTGACAACTGGAAGAGGGCAAATGTCACACCCATCTCAGCAAAGCATTTCCCACAGCCGCTTCCTAGACAAACTGGCAAGTTACTGACTGGATGGGTAGTCTGTGAGATAAGTAGGAAATTGGCTAACAGGCTGTACTCAGAAGGTTGTGACCAAAGGTTTTTAGAGGAGGCTGGTAGCTTGTCACAAGTGGGATCCCCCAGAGATTGATACTGGGCCCCACATTGCTCAACATCTTCATAAATTACCTGGATGATGGGATTGAAAGCACCCTCACTGAGTTTTCTGATGACATTAAACTGAGGAGTGAGATGGACACATTAGAAGAGAGAGCCATCTTACAGAGAGACCTGGACAGACTGGAAGAGTATGAGGTTTAACAAAGACAAGTGCAGAGTCCTGCATCTGGGATGACATGACCAAGGAGACCAGAACAGGCTAGGATCTGTGTGGCTGAGGAAAACCTTGCTGAAAGTGTTCTGGGATCCTGGTGAACAAGATGAATATGAATTCGCAGCTCACCACTGCAGCAACAAAGGCAAATCAGGGGCATTACTAGCAGAGATAGAGAAGTCATCATCCCACTCTACTCAGTGCTTGCCAGGCCAAATCTGGAGTAGTGTCCAGTTCTGGTCCCCACAATTCAAGAAAGATGTGGACAGACTGAAGAAGATCAAAAGGAGGGCCATGAAGATAATCAAAGGGCTGGAGAACATACTCCCTGAAGAAAAAAAGGCTTAGGGGAGACCTCATCACAGTTTCACAGTACTTAAAGGGCAGCTACAAAGAGGATGGAGGCTTTCCTTTCACAAGGAGCCACATAGAGAGGACAAGGGGCAATGAGTACAAGTTTCACTAGAAGAGATATAAGAAATAAATTTTTTACAGTCAGAGCAATCATTCACTAGCATAGCCACCATAGGTATGTGGTGGAATCCCCTTCAGTGGAGGCTTCCAAGACTTGATTGGACAGGGTGCTAGATAATCTCCTCTAGCCTTCCTTTCCCACAAAAGCTGGGGCCAGATGATCTTTTGAGGTTCCTTCCAACCTAGGCTGTTCTGTGTTCTATGAATTTTTACTTCAATGAATAGAAAACTAAACCAACTTGTTGCATCTACATTACAGAATGCAGTGGCACTAGCATAAAATTCTCCTATTGTTATTATACTCTAGAGTTTTCTACTTGCATGTCGAGAAAATGCTTTTTTTTCCCCAGATGCCTTATATAGCAATGGATTGCTCTGAGAAGATACAATTAGGCAAAAGTAATGCAGATCTTGTTCCCACTGCAAAAGAAGAAAGTCCTTGTTTATTGTAATTTAATGGATTTATTTATCTAATGTTTAAGGTTTGATAAAAGTTCACCAAAAGACACTATTTGTCAAATCCTTTCAGTGACTATGGAGTGGTTAGGACAAAGATCTAATACTGAGAACCAACGAAGATTCCCTGTTTCACCACTGCTTAAAAGACAGTTAATGGCTGAACCTAGCAAGGAAGTAGGACTTTAAAGCAAAAACTTCAAATATAAATCAGGAAATGAGGTCTTAGGAAAAATCATGGAGTTGGCAAAAAGGACTGTTCATCAAACTTACCTGCATTTTTCCAGTTAGAAGATACAGAGACAAAATATGAACTACCAAAAGACTGAGACAGTATTTGCAATGAAAATTAAAATAACAGTAGTGTTTTTCAAATGAGCTAGAGAAAGAGAAGTAAAATGAGGGATTTACCTAAACTACAAAAGAGGTTTAAACAGATTAAAAACACCCTAAGTAGGGTCCAAAGTCTGTCCTTTGGTTGAGAAAAGTAAGTTTGTGACTTCTGACTAATGAGAATAAGGTATGTAAAGCAAGGCAGAAATAAAATTAAGGATTAATGCACTACATTTGGATGGAGATCAGATAATTTCTGTGACTGAATTACCAAAAAGCTGTTATGTAAAACTGCTTCTTAATAGAGCTACAAAGCTGGGGATGGTGCCATATGACTAGAAAATATGTAACAGTTTCTGCTTAAAAAAGAGGGGATAAAAGCAATCTGGGTAATTACAAGCAGGTTAACAAATGCTATAACTGATATGTTCAAAATGATATTAAAAGGAAAAATCAGTAAACTCTTCTCTCACTATCTATATCTCTTATAACACTACAAGAAGAAATAAAAGATGGACATAAACAGGGCTATTTTTCAAGGTATGTTGAGGTTTTTAGCAATGCAACTGTAAACCACATTGGCACAAAACCCCCTAGATTTCGAGTATTCTCTAAGCTGTATACAATTTCCTCTTGTAACTGATAATTATCTGCTTCAACAAATTCAGACAATCAGAAATATGATAGATGATCGGACCTCCTTCCCTAATTATTAATAAAGGAAACCGAATGAAAGAAAAGAATTAAGGAAAATGGAAATTTGCCCATTTGAAATGACAATTAAAAAAGCTGTCTGGACAACAGAGACATGGGATAAGTCTATGAAAGAAGGTATAAGACAGGTTATCAATCCTTTGATAGCTATTAATCACAAATATTTTTATTTTTATAACCATTGTTTGGAGAATGTATGCCCCAAGCCCTATTGTGCATGTAGATAACAAGAAAAATTATTGAAAAGTATTAAAAGTAATTCTAAAACAACCTGTCCAGTCATGGATACTGCTACCAGCAGATGATACCTGCTCTGCAAAGGAAGCTGATGTTCTAACCAAAAAGCCAGTGCAGAGTATGATTACAAGAGGTGTAACATTCTCTTTTCTATTTTAATTATAGATAAGCTGAACATATGTAATCTGTTTTGGGTAACTGGAAATGCAATACTCATATGTTAAGCAAAATTATTTTACATTTCTTTTGGTCTAAATCTCAATAATTTAGTATCGGTGTATTTTTAACTCGAAGGATAGGCAGGTGTACTGAGATGTAAAAAGCTTCTAGAATCTATACATCCTGCTCAGTTTCAATCATCTGACAATGTGTGGTGATGGACAGCAGCAGTCACACTCTTTTAGTTCTGTCCATGCATCTACCAGTTCTTCCTTCTAATTATTTTGGAACCTTTGGGCCAATTTCAAGCACATCTGACACAAGGATAGAGATACTAACTACCTTCAACTGTGGTTAAACAAGCTCACAAAAAGGAAACAGTGTCTAGGTAAATAGAGGAAGATTCACCCCTGTGCCCTCAGGTAGACAAAGGCAGTAGTAGGAGCTGTATAGTTAATGGCATAAGACAGCTGGCCAGTCAGCAGCTAGCTTGGAGCTGGGCATGATGCCTTGTGCTCAGCCAGTAGTCCAGTAATACAGAAGAGGAAGATGATGTTGTGGAAAGCAGAGGGAGAATGGAGAGAATGTTGTGAGCAGTGGGTATTACAGGGACATGAGGCCATAGGGAACACTGGGGGCTGAAAGGGCTGTCTGGTGCTTTAAAAACTCAGGATACAAATCGGTACAGAATCAGGTTCCATTATTCTGCTGGTCATAGAATGACTTGTGTAAAGCTGTGCTTGCATTGAATGAACCCTGTCAATATGTACAGAGACACTCAGTTTGTTTGGTAACAGCAGTTACTGTGCATGTGAAGTTATCTCTGCAGCATCAGATTAATCAGATTCCTACAAGAAGCAGAAAACAGCTAAAACTGTGTAGGTTGACAAGACGTCAATACACAAAACTGATAGCTTCTCAGCATCTTCTGAATGCATAAAATTGTCATGTGCTCAGTAGCTGCTCATATTATGAGTATCCCTGTAGACATACATGAGGACTGTTTCCATGAACATTTAAGTTAGAATTTTATTTTTTCCTGGAAAACACTATTGCAGTCATCATAGCAAATACCTTCTAATAAAGCCTAACTTGGTTAGCTTCTTTTATTCTCATGAGAACTACAACACAGAGGAAAAGAATTTCTTTCAAAAGTAAAATCCTGCAACTGTTCCTGCATTCCCTTCAGAACACCAGAGGTGTTTAACTTCGAGAGTGCTACTTTGTCAATAAGCAGAAAAGACATTGTCTGCCTAAGTGCAGAGGATGTCATGCTGCCTTAAAACATTAAAAGAAAATTAAAGACCTCATCATTTTATCGAGCCAGTTACGGGCTAAGCAAGAATACTTCTTCTGAAAATTGTTATCACAGTTCTTTTTTGTCTAACAAGCACAGAAAATGATATTCAAAGTAGAGCCAAAATCATGTCATGTATTTGTGAATAGGCCTGTGGGTGTGATTCTATTAATCATTATCTGGAAAAAGGACTTTTTTCTAATAATAGAAGTAACCGTGCTATTCGGAAAACCACATT
>VYZX01030799.1:18590-31437 GCA_013401335.1 Brachypteracias leptosomus
CTACTTCACCCCTATCATATGCAGAGCTGATTAACTTCTAGGGGTGCATTATACTAAAAGGTATATTACATATTAACAATAATATATTTAATTGCAATACTCATGATGACATTGTGTGAGGGTGGCACTGCAATTTAATATATTTGCATTTTGCAGCCTCAAGACTTATGATCTAAATTCCAGCAATTCCTCTTCAATAATTGATCTAATTTTTGTGCTTTTCTTTACAGGCAACTGGTAGCTATTCCACAGAAATTCCTTGATTCACAAATGAAGTTTAAACTTTTTTTTTTTTTTCAGATGAGATTCCTACCACACACAGAGATGAGACAGAAGGTCACCAAGTACAAACTGCAAGTTAAAAAAGGGGAGGAAAAAAAAAACAAAAACCAAAAAGAACAAAAATAACAACCCACACCACAAACTACAAACATCCCTTTTACTGTAATCTACTGTATTTCTTTGATAGATGTTTTGGGCAGTAAATGTTATTTATGTCTAGATATCTTATCTTGTTTCTGGCTTATTGTTACAATCTCTAATTTTTCCCTGTCTAGCTGCAAAACTACCACAACATCTTACTAAAGGCATCGCTTAAATGTTTGGCTGTCCTAACATCAATATTTTTTGCTTTTGCTCTTCATCCCACAAATTCTTTCCATGATACATTATTCTTTGGAGACCCTCTGATTCTGTATCCAATCCTAATCCATACTGTTCCAGCTCTGAACATAAAATACCATAGGCAGTATCTCAGCAAGCACAAGGACATTAAAGTTTGGTTCTCAGAAACATGAAGTTTGCCATCAGTACCCAAATGCAGCACATACTTTTTTTACAGTTAACAAAAAGATAATAAAAATGTCAAGAGTCACCTTCTTTACCATGAATATAAACCAGTCAAATTTGCATTAAAAGTTATTCTACATGCAACGAACATATCTTCTAGAGGTGTTATCTTCCACCAGTCTGGTACACAACTTCCCCCAGGAAGAACTAAAGGGAGATGTCCTGAATGCATAATAAAAAGCTGAGGTGGATTTCACGTGTGAAGCCAGAACAAAACCCTGCAAACACTGTATAATGGATAGAGGGAGCACGATCAGCTCTCCTTTCTGAAGCTCTTTAGAGACACCACCTTAGCTAACAACATCCAGGCCTATTACTGCCTCATGTCCCTTTTTGCTTTCTTTTCTGCTGCTTCTCATGCAATGTATGTGCTTCATCATATATAGATCACCACTAGAATTCAAACACTAATTATTTCATTATTTTTGTCATGAGGAAAGCATTATTTCAGTCTGAGGGAAGCAGCTGAAGTTACCCAATGTGTCTAAAACAGTTTTCTAAAAAGTTCTTAAAAGCAACACTAATCTGTTTTTTGTTAGAATAATTGTTTGTTTGTATTTTGTTAGAATAATTGCTTGCTTCTATTTTCTATCACATTTGGTGTCTATTCCACTGTCACTACTGTTCTTTGCATAAAGGTCACATACCAAAATCCATGATGATAATAGTGTGTTATTATTCCTTTCTGGTTTCACTCCTAAACAGAGAGAAAAGAATAAGTAAACATATAACAATAGGGGGAAAAAAAACCAAACAAATGAAAAAAACCCTCCTGAATGCCTTAAGAAATTCTTGTATAAGGTTATATTAGGGAATAATAGATTTTTTTCATTGTTGCAAAGATCTGTCAAAACCTACACAGCCTGTCATAGGCAGGATGTGATCCCATAGCAGCTTGGTTAGACACTGCTCAGGAATGAGAGAAACCATCACACTGGTGATGGTCTACATGACCGTAGACAGCAGGTTTATCATGTTGTTGGTTAGCAGCTAAAAACACCATAAGTCTACCACAGATAGTATGAGAACAGTCAGATAAAAAAAATCGTGAGGTCAGGATATAATCCTTACCTGCACATGACCACCTTTGGACCAGGGAGAAGACAGTACCTCATCTCCCAGGAGTCAATAATGTCTACAATACCAGGATCTTACTCAAGTATCTGGCCTTGTCATATTCATCATATTCTTATCCTCAATTAGCATTTCAAATTGATTGTAGAAAAAAGTCAAA
The DNA here is from genome assembly GCA_013401335.1 of Brachypteracias leptosomus. Lineage (NCBI taxonomy): Eukaryota > Metazoa > Chordata > Aves > Coraciiformes > Brachypteraciidae > Brachypteracias > Brachypteracias leptosomus. Next base: position 20,674 of record VYZX01030799.1, read on the forward strand.
GCTATTTTTCTTAATGGTTATTCTTTAAAAATTTAAATTTTCTGACTAACAATGAATATGATTAGGTTTAATACGTGATCTGACAAGAATTTTTTCCCAATATTTTTCTATTTAATATAAATGTGGAGGTGTTTTTTTGAAACGAAAAATTACTCAAGTGCCTCAGAAGCCTACTTCTTTGGAAACATGTAAAATGCCTATGTCAGCTTCAGAAATTCAATTCTGTTCTTTAAGTCACTTGGGCACATTTGAAAATTTTTCCCTTGATCTAACTCTTGATAGAAAAATACTGGTGTCTTCATCAAACAACCCTGTTGAAATCAAACTTCTGCCAAGTTCTCCATTTTGATGAAAAAAGCTATTTTTCTCTATAAAAACATTTCAAATGACAACTTTGCCTTGCTCAATTAAACACACATTATAGATTAATGCCAAGACAAAGACAGCTTTAGTTAAGCATCACATCTCCAAGTTCTCCATTTTAGAGGATTATTATATACGGTCTTTCCTATACATATTACTCATTTAGTCATAATAATTCATTCATTTTCTATGTCTAATTTGAAGAATGCTGAAAATTTAGGCAGTTTAAATGTGAGGGTATGAACAGATCCCTGGGAAAAGAGATCCTCTCCATATGAAGAGGTTATTAAGTAATTGGCCATCTCTGTTCAAGTCATTGAAATGATTGTTCTTTACAGTTATTACCCTGTGCTTTTGGTTTACATAATTTTTCCATTTAATACAAGTTGAAGATAATTTACCAAGTTGGCAAACTGTGTTCTGATTAGCAAAAACATTTTGAGCTAAGACAAACCCAATGCAATTATTAGTATAGTTTTATTACGATGATAAATCTTTAGGCAAAGTTCAGAGAGGAGCCAGTAGCTTCTATATATGATATTAAATTTAATTACACCTAGTTAGATGATAAAACAAGAAAGCCTGGGCTTGGCTTGTGGATATCTAAGGAATGGCCTGAGAGAGTTGACAGGTATTAATCATACCCTCCTATTCTTCCTGCATAAGTTTGGAGAATAATGAAGAGGGGGCTTTGAAAGGGACAGAAGGATGAAAGGGATCTCTTCCTGCACTATAATTGCAACTCCCAGATTATATCATTTAGCATATTTAGTGTGCCTGGGGTATGGGACCAAAGCCCATCCCTAGGAGGGTGCAACTGGCTGTTGTGGGTCACTGTAAGACACAGGTATTTGTCTGTAGGCACAATTCCATACCCAGAAGCTGCTCCTGAACCAGCTCTGCACAATGGCACATGGCACTCAGGATTGAGTAAGGACTCAAATCAGACCTAGGATAGCCAAAATCAATTTGTACAGAACCCTCTGCCAACCTGTTGAAATGCTAACACTGATACCTAAATGAACATGTATTTTAAAACACTATATTGCCTACCAGTTACTGGTGCTGTTGTAATCCTTGTCAGTATTTTCTTCCAGCGAGCTTCATTTCTGGTAGGTCAAAGTCAGAAATACACAGCTCAAAGGTCTGCTCTAACAAAGCAAATGCAAGTTGATCACCTAGACCCAGGCTATGGGCTACAGACCTTGACATCATGGTCACCATCTCAGATCTGTTTTCTCACATATGCTGCTTCCTAAAACAACATCCACTTTAAAGTAATAAGCTGATCCTTTCAGGTGTTTACAAGTTTATTTTAAAAGACCATGTTGCAATCAGATTCAAGTGTGACCTTCTCCTGGTCTGCAATCATCTAGCACAGACAGAGATTGCCCTGCTTCACTACAGCAGAGAACTAGGCAGATTCTCTTTTTTGCTGCTAATCTGAGTATCACAGAGGTGAAGTGAACCAAATCATACCAGCCAGTAGTGGTGACTGATTTACCACTATCACAAAGTATGATCAACAAAAACAATGAGGAAAGAATATTGCACTTGGGACTCAATACACAAGTTCAAGTAGTTCTGTAGTACAGGAGATATAAACACGTAGGCCACTCACACACTAAACAGCTGATGTAATTCAGGGGAAAATATTTGAAAGGACACCTAGGAATCATAAAAATACAAAAGTAAATCCAACCAACTTGAGTTTGACCAAGTATATATTCTATCCTTATCTATGAGGAGCTGCTGTTCTTGGAAACTTAAGAATACATTGTACAGACCAAGATGTTATTTCTAATTGTCTAATGAACTCGAGGGTGGTGAGACACTGGAACAGGTTGCCCAGGGGGGTTGTGGATGTTCCATCCCTGAGGTGCTCAAGGCCAGGTTGGATGGGACCTTGAGCAACCTGGTCTAGTGGGAGGTGTTCCTGCCCATGGCAGAGGGTTTGGAACTAGATAATCTTTGAGGTCACTTCCAACCCAAGCCACTCCATGATTCTACGATACCCTTTCATTTCACTGCATTCTTGATCACAAGTGCTTTTCTGTTAACATACACTCTGGTGGTTTCAATATACAGCATTTTTCAAATAATCCAAACTAACATTTTGGATTTGTGCATATCTGTCATTTTCCGTTAGTGACAGAGTCACTGGGTGCAGACAGCATTTGCAAAATTGTTGCCATTCCGTCCGCTTCAGAGCATATAAATTATGATACCGTACTTTGAGGAAAATCAGTCATTACTGAAATTAACCACCTTCCTTATCACCTTATGCTTTTAGCTTATCACATCATTGGCTAACTGCTTGTAATGAGTAACACTTGGGGATTATTATTACATATACAATTTACAGTAATTATTAGGTTACTGACAATGAAATGACTTATTAAAACTAATAGTGCATTTCTGTTTCTCCAGGTTCAATTTAAGGAATTTTGTCATTCTCACTCCATTTTAAAGCATCAGTAAAGCTGTTTCCATGTCAAAAATTCATTTTCATTTGTACATAGACTACACATTTCAGAGGACAGAAATCCAGTTCTGTATTATTCACAGGAGCAAAATGATTTCTCATTCACTCTCAAGTTTATTAAAAACAAAATGCTTTTAATGTTGGGTGAAGATGGATTAAAAACACAGCTTAGCTTCTGAAATTAAGATGGAGCAATTTTATTTCTTCATTCCAGTCTGCAGCAGGTTACCATTAGAAGTGTAGAGTTTCAACAGCTATTTTGAAATTGAAATTACTTCATTGAGAGGCAGATCTGGACTCCAAGCAATTACTGCATTAAGAGATGCGTATACTCTATAAAGGTGGATATGCATAAAGGTTTAATTATAATTTTTTCTTTTAAAAAAAATTACTGTAAAATACTCACTGAGAAACAACTTTCCAGATAATATTGATATATTTTCCTGTTTTTCTACCCTGTACAAGAACATGAAAATCCCTAACGTTAATATGCCACAATAAGAATCAGTGCCTCATTCTGCAAAACCCCCTATGTAGTGGGTCTGTCTGAGCTGATTTTCCCCATACAGCCTTCATGCTGCAGTACTGGAAGCCAGAAGGTGTTGATAACACACACCCTTGTTATGACTCCCACACAGCACCANGAGCTGTTCACCAATAAAAGTGATCCTTCATACACATAATTCTCAAAACTCACAACAGAAGCACTTCTGGGTCTGCTGTCTTTTGCTGCTGTCACTCCCCTCTAAGCATTCTTTCAAGATTGTATGTGACAGCTCAAGGAGACACCTTAACCACAGCTCCTTCTGCAGAGAATCCCCCTCCACCTCCCTGCTCCCATCATAGAGAAGTTATAGATGAGAGGACACTTCAAGGCCTCAGTCTCACCCTGTGCAACCAACCCATCTCTGGAGAGGGCAGCAAAATGAACCACCTTGCTATTGCTTTCTTTTTCTCTCAATTGCCTTTAGCTGTAGTTTCTTGAAGTGCATGGGTGCTTTTCCTGGTCTAGATTTCAACAAATTTGATAGCCCTCCTGAAACTCAGCAGGTCACCATGGGTTGCCCCAGCAGGGAACCCTTACTGACTACCAGGACAGTTTATGCCACCATCGATCCTCCCCTGAAGATCCCTCCAGTAACTAGAAGACAACAGAAAACTTCTCCCTGGCAGTATTTCCTATGAGTTCCCAAGAAAACCAAATCAGCTAGCCTGCCCTGAGAAACAATTCACACGAGCTGTGGCTGCCCTTCCTCCTCCTGTCTCTTGGCTTCTGGTGCCAGGTCCTTCCAGGATGGGCTGACATGACCCACAGGAGCTAGAGCTGGTTTATGTTAAACAACAGCAATTAACCTGACACCAACAGTCTCCTCTTACAGTGATAATTTTGATGCCTATTTTCTTACACAGATGAATATATGCAATCTGGATCATCATTTCTAGGCTACAGACTTATTATACAGATTAAAATGCAGGACAAGTCTTGCTTTCAAAAGATATTATTATTATTATTTACACAATTGTATACACAAATTAAAGCAGAATGAGTACTGTTTTCTTTTAAACATGCCAAATAGTTTGCAAGTTTCAACATTGCATTGGAATAAGCCAGGTTGTTTTTTTTCTACCGCAGCCAAATCACTTCTCAAGACACAATAAATCAAGCCTGCTGCTTATCTGCAAGATCAGGCTGAGCGACTTTAGTTTTGATGCATCAAGGACAATGAAAAAATGAGAATGTAACACAACCATACACAGTGCATAGATGAGAACTGGGCCAGAAAGATATGCTAACATCAGGGAGACTACAGTCAGAGTGCCATGGTGGAGCAAGGGCACACAGAGAAGGTGGCTGGAGCTGTGAGCAGACACCAACAGCCAAAACAGACTAGGCTGCTTTTGTGTGGCATAGCACCAAGCACAAGAACACTTGGGCACATGTTCTGCAGGTGCTGAAACCCAAGAAGTCTCTTATAATAGGTTTTTTTAAAAAGTTACATGACAGCTGAAGGTTGATGCAACTTAACAACAGGCCAGGCAAATCCATAGAGGCTCTTGCCCTGTAGAACACTAAGAGCTGCCATTCTGGACAAGACAGAGCGAACACAACCCAGACTCGTGTTTCTGACAAGTAATGAACAGAAACTTCTTAGGGAAAGAGTATAAGCAAGAGAGCATGGATAATATCAGCATCGCCCTCACATCCTCTGCCAAAAACACAGTTAATAGGTTTGCTGAATTAGAAATGTAAATCATAGAATCATCATTTTAAATATCTGCTAATGGATTTATCCCTCATGAATTTATACAGACCTCCTTTTAAACATAACTGTAATTTTGACTTTCAGAAAACCTTGTGGTAGTAAGCTTAACAATTTATTATTTTTTTTAAGAAAAAAAATTACTTCCCGTTCCCAATTCTGCATTCATAACTTAATCTCATTTTGTCCTTCCAATTACAAATCCGCGTCCCAAAGTGCTTCTAGATCTATATATCTGCTATCGTTAGTTCTTCTGGATCTATCGCCTGATAGGGAGTGGGAGCAGATAGCTTGCAGTAGCCCGGCAGTACCACACAAGTATTCTTCCTTCAGTTCCCTGAGATTCCTACAGTAACATTGCTGTAAGAATTTGAATTCATTTCCTGAGAGATCAAGATGAAAACTACCTTTAGGAACAAATTCTTGAGTCAAGTCCTGAGGGCACACAAATTAAGGTGGGTGCTTTACAGCTGCTAAAGTAATACTCTAGTAAAGAGTCAGTGGAGTATTCAGGAAATTTTCACCATAAACTGGCTGATGTCAAAAGAAATGCTTTTCTAAAGCTTCAGTCACAAATATGGAGGAAAAAAAAAAACAACTTGTATTGATGAGCCTAATACCAGTAGAGTGAGCAAGACGCATATGAGTAGCAGCATAAAGCAAAGCTTACACTTATTATAATCTCACTATAACACCAGGCTGTTCAAAATGCTCCCTTTAAGTAGAACAAAAGTCAATTCTACTTTTATTCATCCTCATCACTATTCATTTTTAAGCTCTTGGAATGAAAACAAACAAAATCCAATTATTCTTTCTATTACAACAGCACGTAAGGCCCCTTACCAGGCATTTAATAGGTGAGACACTCTTCAAACACAAAGGGGAGGCCTCTTACTTGAAGTTCTTATGAAATAAGTTGCTGAGAAAGCTGATATGAAGGAGGAAAACAGAAAGAAAGACTGTAATCATCAGTTCTTTAGTTCTTTTCACAGTTTTGGAAGCTGTTTACTAGCTCACAACCATTCATGCATATTCAGAACAGTCATTTTTGCTTCTGCCTATCTCAATAGGTAACCAATGGTCCAAAATTTTGACTTTTTTATATATACAAGTCAGGTCATGTTTTTCCTCTGCTCTACTAATAATCTGTTTTGAGTAGTAGTTCTATGAAACCTACACTTACTTGTTGAGACAAATTATGTGGTATTTCTTAACCAAGTGACCATAAGGACCAGGATGGACTCTGAATCAGAGAAGTGGGACACAACAAGGTCATTCCTAGAGCATGTCCCTGCCCAGGTAGATCAACGTGTGGCCACATTCATCCCTAACTTAAGGATTATTCCTGACTTTAAAGAAATTTTTTAACATCTACTGTTTGTAACCAACATTTAAAAAATAAAATACAAAGCAAGGAAAGATGAAGTCTAAAAGCCAGCCAAAGTGCATTAAAATGAGCGTATCCAAACATTGTAAAGAAGGGCAGAATCAGCTCCAACAGGGTGCTGTACAACTTCCAATTAAACTTTCATTTAAGAAAGATAACATTACTAATTTTTTATCTAAGATAGCTCTTTGCAAATCTCAGTAAATCCACTCCACTAAAACGCAAAAGTACTTTGAAGTGTCAGACTGACTGATAAAATCAAGTGCTGTCAAGTGACCTGAACAAAGGCAGACAGAAAATACCATTATAAGACTTTAACTCTGAATTTGTCCATGAAGGCACGTTCAAGGTTGCGATTCCCCTGTGAATCCACTACGCCATTAACAGTTACAGCAGCATTACTGGCAAATTAGAATAGGAACTACAATTTCAGCAACACGTAAATCAGCAACGCCACATTTGAGCAAGTATCTGTCACAAACCGCTTTCAAAGCCTCTTTCAGCTGCTCTGTTATTGACTTAGTAGAACAGGTGATGCCATTTAGTAGCCAGAGCACTATGATGTGCTTGTTTATGATTGCCTACATCGATTTCACAGCATTTACCACCTCTCTGGACAGAGCATAAATAGATCAAAATATTTATGTAAATATAATAACAGTTTCATGGACAAATCTGAAAAGCGTCTTTTGAGTCATGCAAATTCATTGCAGTCAATAGAAGTGAACTAACCTCATTCTTTATTTTAGGACTCTTCAATCGATGAACTTGCACCAGGAGTGAATTTGTGCCAATACCTTTAGGTATGTGAATCAATTCTGTTTGTCAGGTGTGATTTGACAAAAGTCACTGAAGCGAAGGCCACAGGATCCAAAAACCATCCTGAAATTCTAATTACTGGTTATTCAAGAAGCTGAGGGCATGGGGAAACTGAATGGGGTTTGTGCAATGGTCGTGTGTTCCTGCCAGCAGGAGTGACAGAACTACTTTGCTTCCTACAAAAAAGAATGGCAGAAACTTTAATACAAAAGACAACTGCAGTGAAGCCACTAATATACATTTTATTCCTTGTATTTTCAATAAAATCAATGGGAAGCTGGCTTTTTGGACTGGCATCAATAATTAAACAAATTGAGAACTTCATTGATTTCTCAATTGTATTTGCATTTTTCATCCTCCTAACTCACCTTAGGAATCAAAATGGGTAATAATTTTTTTCCAAAATGCTTAAGCCATGTACACATTAACTTAGTTGTTTCCTATGCAATCTATGGTTACACACAAGATTTGGAAAAAGTTGAATCACTGTGAAGAAACAGTCAGGCCTTTTATAACCAAAGATTTACATGTACAATAAACAAGTGTGCTTGGACAAATTCATGGACTGTACACTGACCTCAGACTCTTGGGTTAATATTAGCATCTTCTTAATGGACTACAATAGAAAATAAGACTTCATGGGCATTACCCATGAGACAATCTTTACTGGCATCATCAGACAATTACAACATTACAGCAACTCAACCAAGAGCAAGGAAAGGAGACATAGAAGAACACAATTTACTGTAATTAATATTATGTTAATAGTATGCATTTCACAAACTCACTGAAGCAGGAACTATTACTTTATTTCTGGAATACAATGCAAACTGGGGTACTGTGCATTCAATGCACAACGGCAGGTATTGCCAAGCAGTGCTGCAGTGTAGGTAGGCAATAAAGGGACAGGTTAATATGATCAGGTGAGAAACTTGTTCTTGCTCCTACTAAAACCATCTCACTACTGAAGTTTCTGATCCCAAGTCTAAAGCAATAAGTTCAGTTCGTGTTTGCATGGACAGATCTTTCCTTCTGTTACTCCCAGTCAGCTTTCTGCTTTATTTGAAATGAGCAAATGAGGGGCAGCACTAACCACTGAAATAACAAATCTGGTCATAAGTAAAGCATGTTCTTCTACATGTTATCCTGGTTTTGGGGAATAACAAGTTGGCTCTTTAACACAGGAATCTATTTCCTAATTAGGACTAAGACAGATATATAAAATGGTTTCAGTTTGCTTCATTCACATCTATAGCATCCTGTAATTCATTGGTCAGTATTACTAAGATAATTTAAAAGTTTGGTAGCTAGTGGAAAAGGCATAATTTTAAATTTAGACACCAATGGTTAAAATGAGGGAGCCTCCATTTCCCCTCCTCTGCTGTTTTGCTAATATCCTGCCCAGCTCCTTCAATCTTTGTGCTTTTTGGATCTTTTGGAACAATTCAATCATATGTGTTCTTGGCACATTTCTGCTGGAAGCTACTTCTAAATATATTTTTTCAGCAAATTCTAGCTAAAATAATCATCTACGGTAAAATTACAATGTTTTTTGGGGAGCCTTACAGATATACTGTTAACAGAAAATTACAACCCTAGAGCATTTAGACAGGAAATTCTACACCAAGGACTTTCACTTGAATTTCTGAAATTCTTTTAGAAGCAAAATGGAAGATACATTCATGGAAATGAACAAACAGCTTATGGCCATACATTAGAACTAGGGGCCTGGATCAGCAGTCCAACATTGACAGAAAAGCCATGGCCTCACATATGCAATACTCTTGTCCAAGAGCTTTACACAACTTTATTCTACACAGGAGAGATAGATATATATATATACACACACAAGTATATGCACATAATATAATGTTTTTTATTTTTAAGGACATATCAGATCTTCATGATTTTATCAACTGCTTACAAACACAAATTTTCTTTTAGATAAGGCTTACAACTATAAACTGACAAAGTCCATTTACTAGTCTGATTCACAGCCAATATTTATCAGACACTTAAATTTCTAAGGTGAATTGAATCATCTACTAATCTGTTTGCTGATCAGTGGGAATTAGACAAATTTTGATTTAAATGAGGAGCGGGCTGATCAGAGGTGAAAATGATATTAATGTTAATTACTGTAACAAATTGATGTGACAGTTTTCTAAGTCATGTATAGGACTGAAGATTTGAATCCTTGTGTGCAAGGCTTGAAGATACTCATTAGGTGGCTTGAGAGAACACAGAAACACACACTTTGAAATTGTTATTATAACCAGCCAATGTTCTTTCTAATGAAAAAACATTATGCCTGATGTAATTCTAATTACAGAATTATTGTATGCTTATATCACTAGGCATTTTTACAGTATGCTAGCAAAATCCAGTGTACTATAGACTAGGAGTTTGCCCTGCAAACAATTACACACTCGAGTAGGCTTCCTCTTAGGAGAAGTTCCACTTCAATAGTTTTAATGAGACAGGTCATGTGAGCAAAATTCCTCTTACATATATTAGAAAAATTTCTCTCCTTAGTATTTAACCTTTGGGGGGTTTTCGCATTGTTAGTCATTTTAAATAGGGGGGGAGTGCCCCTCAGTTGTTTGGGCTTTTTTCTTCAATTTCTTTAGCATTGCCTATTTTCTGTAAATCAGCACAGAGCACAGATCTGTTTGAAATAGACTTTCCAATGATTTTTTTTTTCCTCATGTTTTTGTGCTTTAAAACAGTATCCCATAATAAACAAAAAATATTACTTGGGGAATAATAAACAGAAGTCCAAAATATCAAATTTTATTATAATAATATTTATCTAATTTCTCATTACTAAAAGATTTAATGTTAAAATTTCAATTTCTTAACATTTTTTATTAGTTGTAAGGCTTTCACCAAGCTGAGCAACCTTGTGTTTCAACTATTCAGGACAAGTTGATGTCCCAGTTTCCCTGCTGGCTTGACACCCAGCAGAGAACCAAGACCCAGAATACAATAGCTACTTTCCCCTCTCCTTCCTACCTTTAGCCTATTTACTTCAGTACAGAAACCACCCAGCAAATGATGAAAAATCCAGCTGCTAATCTCAGCATACAGCAGAATAAATCTCGAGGTTTTATTGGAAGTGACTAGATATCATCCTTGAGCAAGTGAAGATTTATCAGGGCACGGCTGGATATTTCAGCCCCCCTCTGTGCTCCCAATATATGATTAAAGAGATGCAGCAGAGTCATGAGAGGTGGTTGTGAACAATGGTCACAAAGTTCAGCCAAAGAGACATGTCAAGTCTGCCCTGGTATTTCACAGAATGTCAGGGATTGGAAGGGACCTCAAAAGATCATCTAGTCCAATCCCCCTGCCAGAGCAGGATCACCTAGATGAGGTTACACAGGAAGGCGTCCAGGTGGGTTTTGAATATCTCCAGAGAAGGAGACTCCACAACCTCCCTGGGCAGC
>VYZX01030799.1:31651-48260 GCA_013401335.1 Brachypteracias leptosomus
CTCACCAGGGCAGAGTAGAGGGGCAGGAGACTGAACAAGACTGCTTCTGTATGAGAACAGCTTTATTATTATTATTAAAAAATAATAAAAAGTAAAAATCAGAGGACATGGCTGATGAAGTACATTTTCAATTTGCACTGGAATATACATCTTCTCTTTAACACAGTTGCTCAAAACTGACATGTAGCCACAGTCCATAAATTGTTCACCGTAACTTTTCCAAAATCCTTCCAGAAGGTCCAACCCTGTGTCTGAAATATTTCTGTACTACTCAAAGCAAATTCAGTAGGATTTGAACACTTATGTCTGTAGAGAGTATGATATTTATATTCTAACTAAATTCAACATTTATAATGTCAGGCTATTTATTTACTGTTGCCCATAACTTTCACTGATTTAAAGGCACTGCTCTTTAATCTTGTATTTCTGATGCCCTCTACATTATTACTTACTTATAAAAATAACTTGTGCCATCAAGAATTCTGTTCATCTTCAATAAAAGAGTCAGCAACTAAAGTTACAACTATAAAGAGAGATCAGACTTGCTGACCTGTGACAGAGTGCACTCATCAGGAAAATAAATACTAGTTTTAAATTATCATGTGTATATACAATGCAAGCTAACATTTTTTATAGCCTTGTATATTTATTTGAATGAACTTGAGCAGTACTTGGGGGCAGTTCATATTAGCCTCTAAGATAAAACACCCGGGTTAGCATTGCCACAGGACCTGTAATACTGTACGAGGTGTGCGACAGGGTCCACAGTGGACATTGTGAAAAATTATTTTCCTTTTTCTCTGCCAAAGACCAGAATTGATTTAGATGTTCATGGAGCATTGGCTGCTAGATGCACTAAGCCAAAAGCAGACATGGAGAGAGCAGGAACAGCAAATAGCAAAGGCAAATCACATGTGATTTGGGACTGAAAGAGAAAAGGAACTGACTGGCAATTAAAGCAGAATTACTGAATCAGGAGCCAGGTGCTGCAGCCCTCCTTGATGGAGAAACAGAGCACAAAGCTCCTCTGGACAAACCCAACTACTTACTTAAGATGCAGCACACAACTACCCAGAGACCTCTTACAACCACTATAACACAGAGCCACTAGTAGAGATTTAAGAACAGGACATATAGTCCCACAAAGGACAAAAACTTCTATGTTTCCTCTATACAATGTGTGGTTGTAGTGTGGGGAGAATACAATGTCTTTTTTCAAATCTTCACCATCAGTGGTGCACAGAGGAACACCTACAGGATATCACCCAGACAGAGAAGACGACGACTTCAGAGGTCTTCAGCTAGCAGAGGAATTAACAGCACAACAAATTTGAAATCGTTTTCTTAAAGATTTTTTTCTGAGCAAAATAAATGGATGATGGGCTGCTATCTTCATGTGAAACTTCTTGGAATTTGAGACTAAAAGTTTTGGCTATGGAATATCAGTCCATTTTTCAAGCTGAAAAAAAGGCCTGAGAAGTGTTTATCAACCAGAAAAGGGGTTAATCTGCTGTGGAGTAATAGGAACAACAAGGGATATTTTAACTAATGGTTTAAAGTCACACTGAGGGATATTTTAAACTAAAAGTACAAAGTCACACCGATTAAGGAAACAAAAGAAGCAGGAGACCATGGTTTCATGAATGAGTTCAGCTGAAGTAGGAAAGACAAGAAAAAATTCAGTTATCACTGTATCCGTGACTGGAATCTGCAAAACAAAGAAAGAATTGGAGACTCACTGGTGGGAAGAAATTTAATATAATTCGCATTACAGAAGCTAGATGGGATGGTTCATAGCATCACTGAAATGCTAAAAATCCTGTGTTATAGCCAGCTTAAAGACAAAATGGATGATAGAGGTGGAAGTGTATACTAAAGACATCATTACTTGTTTTATGGTTATTGATTACTGTGGAGTAGAGTGGAATGAATACATAGCACTGTGTTCAGCAGCAACCTCCCAAAAAAGACACTGGTGTAGTAAATGGGGCTGGACAACAGGATAAGCATCTCCTTCAGCTTCTACAATAAGCACAAGAAAGCATCTAATAGGGAGCTTCAGTCTGAGACACCCGGCAAAAGATACACGTGCCTTTCTAGTTTGAAATTTGTGTGAATTACAACAAGTTATGCTTGAGGACTGACACTAAAATGAAGCAATCTAGTATTAGTTACCTCTATACACAGCCACCTTCTGATATAAAGAAGCATGCTTAACCATGGTGCTGAAGTCTGAATTCACCTGGAGACAAATGATCATAAAATACTAAGCTTGATGTGAGCAGAGGAAGGTGGAAAAACATGTCAAAATGGTAATTCAGAGAGGCCTGAAACACAGTTATTCCAAATGAAAGGCATGAAAACTGATGGATTCTTTGTTTCTCCACATTATCTTCTCAAGATGGGAATCATTTCAGAAAATGGGTGCACTTGTACAAGGCATGCTGTCTCTAATGTATTGGACTTGGAGCAAGATGGCAAGGATGACACTGCTGTTCTTCCTTTCTGACCTTGGCTTACACTTACAGAAAACATAAAATTTCACAGAGCTGTATAAAACAGCCATTAGATCCGAGATCCACATAACAGATACAACGGGTTGAGAAAGAGTACAGAGTGCTTTATAGGTAGTCCCTATAGAAAGTAACCATGGCCTTCCTAGATTCATACTTTTACCACAGTCACTTGCATCACCCAGATGCACAACAGAGGGTACCCTCAAGGACTGGTTCTAAAGGCAGAATACAGATCTGGGAACAGAGTTCAGAAAAATACTTAATTTATCACCATATTGCATAGTCACATTTTTATATCAGAAGATTTCTGACGTTAACATTAAAATTACAGAGAATGCATTGTCAGACAGGTGCAATGTGTTCAGTATTTCCAGTGTGTTTAATGATACATGTATTTGTGTTTGTAACTGGAGAACTTATTTATCTTCTAGCTTGTTTTAATGAAGATATTCTCCTATGGTTATACAACCTACATAGAATTTATAAGCAGAAAGAGTAGCTGATGAGAAAAGCTATAAGCTCTTACATACTGTCCTGAATTGTAAAACATCCAGAAGGAACTCACAATATAAAGATTACTGTGCACTATGAATAAGCATCCAATACAGCACTTACTCTTTGCATTTCAGATTTGATAATCATCATCATTGGAAGTCAGCTTCACCAGAAAAATGCATTGAGTTCTACACTTCAAATATCTATGAAATCTGCTTGCTAAAACAAATACATTTTCAGTCAAGTTTTCCAATATAATCCCCACAGTGAGAATTCAAATATAGCACTGCATAAAAATGTATTTTGTGCGTATACAGCATAAGCCCTAAAACCTATTATTATTGATTTCTTCTGTTCAATAGAAGGAACTGAGTTACAAAATGACTCTTAACTGGAAACCACAATGTTAAGGTCATTACTTTGAAAACACCAGGTTTTGCTAAGCAGATACTACAGCAAAACCCACACAACTCTTGAGCAGATACCAGAAAGTTTATTTCCAAGGTTATTTTGAAATTAATTTTTAAAGCAGTTGAAAACACCCTATAAATGTCAGCAGCTGTGATTGGGTACTCTGAAGACAGAAATAAAAATCACTTTCATTAGAATTTGAGTTCCTCACAAGCATCAAATTCTAGGTCTTTTACTCCTTCATCAGTCTAACTGTTTGTTATCCTCATAGTGATAACAATGGGAATTCTATAAGTTATTTCTGTGGGACATCAACCAACAAGAATCATGGAATCACGGAATGTTAGGGATTGGAAGGGACCTCGAAAGACCATCTAGTCCAATCCCCCGCCAGAGCAGGATCACCTACATCAGGTCACACAGGAACGCCTCTAGGCAGGCTTCAAACGTCTCCAGAGAAGGAGACTCCACAATCTCCCTGGGCAGCCTGTTCCAGTGCTGTGTCACCCTCACTGTGAAGAAGTTTCTTCTCATATTTACGTGGAACCTCCTATGTTCCAGCTTACACCCATCGCCCCTTGTCCTATTAGACACCACCGAAAAGAGCCTGGCTCCATCCTCCTGACATTTTCCTTTAATGTATTTATAAACATTAATAAGGTCACCCCTCAGTCTCCTTTTTTTCCAAGCTAACCCAAGACATGCGTAGTCTTTCCCCCTGACCACTAACCCTTCTAGGCAGAACACAAAACAATTTCAGGGTTGATATAGAGTAGAACTGGAAGAATCCTACAACAATCATCTAAGTCCAGCTGCCCTCCTTTTAACTCACTGGCTCATGTACTGTCAACATGTAAATTTAATCAGAGCTGAACTGAGAATATCGAGCCATGCTGAAGTAGAACAGTGTAGAGTTAGGTTTAGCTTCTAGCATCACTATGCAGCCTTACAACCATCACTGAGACGGAACCTTCAGGGACACTGTCTGTCTCTTCTGTGTTTGTACAGCCCCCTGCCACTACCATCTGCATATACATTATTAGGCTCTTCCCTAATAAAACTACCATAGGTATTTCTACTTCTATCCACAGGAGAATATCAGCCCCTTAGATTAATCAAAATTTGAGTGCAGGATTGTAACACAACAGTTGTAATAAATAGCATTTTCTTGTTTTTATGAAGAAGGTAATCCTATCAACAAAAATATTACTAAATGTTTGGCTGCAATACCCAAGTAGCAATAGTGGAGTATGTATGCTACACTTGAATTGGCCAGAAGAGCTGTCCTGGCAAGATAGTAACCTTTTGTTGGAGAAAGTTCCAATTGCAGGAAGGATTCCTTGAATAGGCTGACTATAAAGATCTCTTACCAGGGTGATTTAAGGAAGTCAATAGGAAAAATATAGCTCAATAAACCGTAAACATCTAAAATGAAACACACAAAGTATTCTTGAGACAGACTTTTTTTTTTATCTACATTTTTAAATGCTTTAGAAAACAAAGTCCTTGAAGTTGGAACAGAGGAAAGCAAATAAGAGAGGAGTAAATTTTCTTAACTCAAATAACAAAAAGGGAATCTAGGCAATGAGGACATTAAATGACTCAAGATGAGAAAAAAAGTCCATGGTTTAGTAAGAAACCATCATTTAAGATTTCCCAGGTCCTAAGATGATGCTATAACTATATTCCATCTATTGGTGCTTTTTGATAAATACAGAGTTTGAGAGTGGCTTAGAGCACTGGAGATTATACTTAATGAACTAATCGTCCAGTTTTATACTATTACCATTTTAGATAAGGGAAATTAAGTGGGAATAGAAGCATATTCAGGTTTCCAAAGGGCACTCGATGAAATTTCACATTCAAGATTGCTTAGCAAATTGGGAACCAGCAGGTTAATTAGGACATTTTGCTCAACAGGCAATGGCTCAAGAGCAGGAAGTTTCCTGTTAGCAATTCAGAAAACACTGTAAAGTACAGGAATCACTTCAAAAAGTCCAGGAAGTAACAAGAAAAAAAGACAAAACCATAACAGGCCACATCAACTTGTCAAATGAAAAGCATCAAGTAAGTGTTTGTTTAGGTTTTGCGGTTTGTTTGGGGTTTTTTTCTATTCTAGGCTATAAGGCCATAATCTAAAGAAGCTTCATAGCTTCACAGCTATTGAGACAGAGCTGGTGGCCTCTCCTGTAGCAAGTGGTAATGAGCTGCCCCAGTTACTTCCCTCTCAAATTGTAAGAGGAGTAAGGAGGAACATCTTGGGGCAGTCACTGCTTTCTCTTACCCAGTGAAGTCATTTGAAAGAAGCACCCAACTGAGAGTACTAACAAATTCTTTAAGTGTAGATATCACTGGTTCAGCATCAGTCTGGAAAGATACATCAAGTGGGGTCCTCTGAGTCTGAGGCCTGCCCATTGCTTTCATTAATTACCTTGATCACATAGCAGAGAACACAGTTATTAAACTTTCAGATGGCATCAACTCATAAGGGCTGTAAGAATGAAAGACTGAAGATAAGCAAAGACAGAAAATTGACATACTAGAGAAGTGGTCAAAAATAAAGTACATAATTCACCATATAAAGGTAAAAACAACACTTCAGAAATGCACACCTGTATGAAGTTGGTAGTGAAGAGCTGCTTGGTCACAATCTTTTGAAAAAGGACTAATCATGGATGACAAGTGAGCATGAGTCACTAATACCATGCCATCAGAAAAATAAAAAAGCATCATAGGAGGACGGTCTCCATCTCCACTACGGATTTCATGGAAGCAATAGGCTTGAGCCACATAAGGGAAATATTTTGGCTGCCCATCAGGAAAATGGAAGGTATAATTGGAACACAAGAACCAATAGTCTGAGATAGTCTCATCATCAGTGGAAACTTAAGAACAAGTTACTTGGCCATTTCTTAGGAATGGCCAATTCTTCATTCAATATTAAAGAGGAAAAATGAATTACAGGATAGATTTTCCTTCCAACCCCACCTTCTCCTATTCAGTGGCCCACATAACCTACGCAAGAAGGCTGTGGAGAAAAAGGCTTCTACACAGGATGTCTTATAGTCCTTTAAGGCTTTTACTCTGAAGCACTTTCCAAAGAGACTTTGTCTCTTTTGACTACAATTGTCTGATTTAGGATATTTTAGAAATGGTTGAATTTAAGAAGTGTGAATACTGCACTATGGCTCTACCTGAATTGAAAGGGTTTATGTTTTGTGGTACAGTAGTTTACTAAGACCTCCATGACTCCTTTAATGTACTTCTGAACTATAAACTTGACTGAAGTTAACCAGGAAAGATAAAGGTTGTCAAAATAAACAGTGGTAAGAAAGCATAAGCCTCACTGCTGGAGAGCTCATCCCAAATCTGCATGAACTACTGAACACTACAGACAAAATATTAAGACCTAAACAGATTGTAAGTATCTTCGTAAATGGTTCAACAGAAGGAGAACAAAGTTTAGTGCAAACTAATTTAGAAGCAAACAACCTATTGCCCTATACACTAATCAAAAAGTGTTTAAAAGGTCTTCTGAGAAAATAGTAACAACTCTTAGTTGAACATCCTATTACACCTTATTGCAGTTTTGTTGACATTACTATTCAACAATGGGAGAGTGGCACAGCTGTCAGATCTGTGGCATCCTGGACACACCACTATTGCTGGCTTAGCACCACATGACATCAAAACTTTACAGCCACTGAAGAACATAGAGTGTGAGAGCTAATTAAAGCAGCTAGTTGATTTCTTATTGGGGCAAAATAAAAATGCTGAGCTTGTCTAACATGAAATATTTATTTCAACAAGAAAAAGAATAATAATTTAAAAGGTTAAAAGAAAAAGGCAGATCATCAGATGGTGTCAACTGGCAGAACTCCATTGGCTTTAAAAGTAACTGCACTGATTTCTGCTGAGTTTTCTGGCCCTTAAAATGCTCCATCAAGAAGTGTCAGTTCTTAAAAAAAGAAAGAATGGCAAACTGTTAGGACTGGTTACTATACCACATATAAGGAAAACAAAACCATGGAATACAATTGAATCAAGAAAAAAGCAGCATGTGCTTGTTTTACTGTTGACAAATACTGTTAGTTACACTTTGATAACAAGAATGAGGGGAGAGAGATGAGGAAAAAAATACAGGCAATAATATAAAGAAAAATTACAATAACAATGCAAAAATCCTACAAGCCTAATACAAACTAAAATTATTTCATATGTTCAGATTTAAGTCAGCGTGACTGAAATTTCTCCCTGATTATTTGCTCTTATTTTCAAATATCCATAGTATCTTCTTTTTACTGAATTTTACAGCAAAATTTCTAAGGCCTCTAGTACGAAGAGCTTATGCTGAAAACATCTGAAAGGTATTCCCCTGGCAGAGAAAACTCTGTTTCCTAAGGGTATTTCTCATTTAACATTTGTCATCCTCTTTCTGGGGCTCTATTCTCTTTTCTTCTGGAAATACTGCAGGCCAAAATCTTTCAGATCGTGTTTACTACCAATACAAACAGACTGTGTTTATTTGCTGTTGTGGCTTTTCTGAGATAATCAAAACAGAGAATAGGTTTTGGAAGGATTATTCTCCCTAGTTGGCAGTCTATCAAAGAGAATGTTTCCTGAATTATATATAACATAAACTAATAGTTACATTGTGCTTTGGTCAGACACTATAAGTAAGGCATATTTGAACTTAGCTTTCTGTGATTGTTTTGCTTGTAATACATTTCCAGCTGAATTCCACAAAATAACTATGTACTTATAGTCCTTTCTCTTTTTTTTTTAAGCTATTTTTGACTTTATACAAATATTACAAATAGTTTGTTACCAAGAGATCACATGAAATAGAAACACTTTCCTTTCTGTTATTAGTTAAGGGTCCACCATAAACATAGGACAAAGCTGTTTAAAGGAAATTCAACTCTTTTTCAACTTTTTCTCGAGTCAGAAATGAACCAAGTGGACATGGACTATGATCAGGAAAATCAATATTGCTGAGCTTCTACCTCCTCTACTTATACTGTACTTTCATCCACCAGTACCAAAAAACAGTAAGGAAGACAAGTGTTATTAACACCATTTCTCAGATGATGAAACAAAGCAACAGAGCACAGAGAGTATTTGTGCAAGTAGGACAGAGCCAGACATTGACACTGATTTCTTCACTCCCACCCTTATGCTGCGTGGTAATTATTTTCTAACTTCCTCTTTACTGTCTATTGCATCCTAAAGTTCCATCACAGCATGCTGGTGAAAATCAGGATACACCACTCCATGTTTATTAGGTCTCCCAAGGATATACAAATGGTTAATAAGTTACAGAAGACTTTAATTGTATTTAACCATAGTAGATGGGTAACTCTGGTAGATACTGTCTTCAGTCTTTTAAAGAGCCTCTTCCATCCTTTTATCCTTTATTCTATAACCTCAGTCTGCTTTGGTGGATGGGACAACCCACTAAGGAAGGCAAAATGATGTATTTATTTCTTGATCACATCCTTTAAAATAGTTTTTTAAAAATTTGAAATACCCCAAACCAGCTACATATAAGTCCCTTCCCCATTTGTCCCCCCACTTTTTTTTCCTTCCCTTTTTTCAAAAGAATCCTGATAGAAAGCCCTCTCCTCTCCTAGAAAGTCTTTTTGCATAGAGAGATGCTCTTTGTCCTGGCCACCAACAGATATATACAATGATATTAGTCTTCAAGCCATAGGAGTATACAAGCTATACAAGGCATTTTCTATAATTGTCACTGAATTTTCTTCTAAGTTGAATATATTCTTTGTTTTCTAGAGTAAATTCTACTGAGAAACATCTAACTCCCCCCCAAACAGGACTCCTAAGAGTGCTGTGTATCTGAACGAAATTAAATAGGGATATTTTTGTGCTTATACAACCAAAGCATTATTAATTCAGCACATGAAAAGCATCTCTCTGTAACAAGAAAAATTTCTACATCTGATTTTATTCTCTGTGCTCAGGAGTATCCAAAAGACTAGTCATAACTATCTCTGTATGAGCTGACAGATTGCAATAATATTTGTCTCTGTTGATTACTTATATTGGCCATGGTTCCTATTACCACTCCTCTGGCTTTATATGTCTGCCTTTCATTTGAGAGTTTGAGATTTATTTTTTCCCCTCCAAGAATTACACTCACTACTGGGTCTTTTGTGGGTTTGTTTTTCATTTTGTTTTTCATTTTGTTTTTTTCAGTAAGTCTATTGGAGCCTGAGAGCATACGTGTCCAGAGCAGGCAAAGTGACAATTCAGAGTGGTCCACAGAAGGAAGACTTAACAAGATGTGGCTTTGATATGTTAGATATAACAAACAGTTTAAGACCAGTAAGAGAATTACCCTGAAAACAATCAAAACTCACCTGTCCAATGTCAAGATAATCCACAGTTTACACACAAAACAAATTTTCACATAGTTTCGTGCTCTATATTTTTTATTTTCTGCAGAGATTTTTCATCCAGAGATGATGTTTTTGCTGACACTTGCTTTATTTAGTGCATGTCTTGATCTTCAAAAAGAGAGAGAAGTGACACTGAATTCAAAAGCCACCCAAAGCATTTTCTGTCTCGTCCTGTCAATGAGAATTTGGCCCAGATGAGAAACTGATGTTGGCTGGAAGTCAGATGCGGGCTCTGTGTGGCTTCATTTCAGCTACTGTTTGTTTATCTTGTTGCAAAACTTGGCACAGGTTTCTCTTTGCTGAACCTTTGCATTACCTTTTGCATGTATTTCAAAACATTTTTGTGAATCCTGTGTTATTTGTCTATGCCAGGATGAGTCATTTATAATGAAAATTGCACCAATGGGATTTCAGCTCCTCTGTTCACAAATTGTCCATGAACACATTGCAGAAGCCTCCAACAGATTTATTACTCAAATATGTTGACAATTTTTCATAAGAGTAATTAATTGGATTTGCAGGCTACTTGCAAATATCTCACGGAAGCTGTAAGTTCCTTGCTCTGCTGATTAGCTTTACGAGTTACATCATACCACTTTTATTGGGTCTCTTATGTATGGTAGACTTATCAGCTAACTTGAAAAGTATGCATCTACAGTCATGAAAATAAATCCTGAATTATGTACTTGAATGTCAAAACTAAAATTCACAGTTCCGAGCTGGAATTCTCTTTCCATTTCAGAACATACTGCAGTATTTGAGGTTAATACTGTATTTCTGCTAATCTTCATGTTACAATGTTTTCACACTGTGTTACAGAAAGCAGCTCCCAGAATTACAGGACTGTAACCAAGGCAAAGTCATCTTAAAGTTCAAATGCATATTTGCTACATCTCTCCTGTTCTATCAATCACCTTTGTTTTCAACCCCTAAACAAGTATGTGATTAATATGTAATCTGTGTCATTAAACTGCTTTTCTTCCTCCTGGATGATTAATGAATATGTTAAACATATTCTTCACTTCTTTCTCTTTTTAGAAAGAAAGACTTTACTCCACACTTCAGTTCTCACAGCCAAGTCAATTTTTCTCCACTAACATTGTAGTGTTTGCTGAAATCAGGAAAATTTGTTTCTGTCACATGCCTTAATCAGTTATTTTCATAATTACATTGTAAAATTGTGTTGATTTCAGGGATTTGCTATTCAAAAAAAGCTAAGCTTTTTATAAAACATCTTCAAAACACTCAAGGAAAAGTAGTAGTTAAATATTAAGAACCAAACCAGCTGTTCTAGCCCAAATAAAGGGATCACACATCTGAAAATAAGCCATAGTTGCTATATCCTAAAAGTTGAAGGTCTTTTTCCCTCCTCAATAGAAAAACACACTACTCACAGTCAAAGATGCACAAGCTTCAGTGACTTCATGCTGCCTTTGTGCTCTTCCAACCTAATCTTATCCAGGTTTCGCCAAAGACCCAGAGGTTCACCATAAAGTCACCGCCATCAAATTCCATGCAAGCACCGGGTAACTCAGGCAGAATTAGCCTAGTTATACTCAATCTTGATATTTTAATTAGACCAACAGTTCTTAAACTGACTTACATGTTTCCTGAATATTTTTATATTAGTCATATGATCTGTTTTACAAAGGCCTTCTTCTTCTGTCTCATGAGGCCAGCTTACACCTTGGCATCCTCAGCATTACAAAAACCATTACCAACATTGCTCCAATAGCTTCTCTCAACTTAAAACATCATTGACAGACCCATATTTTGGGAAGAGGATGAATCCTCAGAAGACAACCACACAGCTTTCTCCTGCAGCACTTTAGTTGTAGTGGGAGTCTGAGCTAGCAGTATCCTGACCTGTCAGGGCAGGTGTGTGCCAGACTATTTTTTAGTTTATCTGAAGGAGCTAGAGCAGGAATGCAAGGGGAAGAAAATTAGGCCTAACTCAGAATTAGTCCCACTGAATTTTTGCCACTCAGACAACATATAAGACAGAAGAAATATCATTTTTTCCTTCCATATAAATACTTTTAAAGCCACTCATGTCTGGAAGTATTTTTCGCACATGATTGTAGGAGTCTAGGGAGCTCATAAAAATAGAAACTAGTCATGAATAATTTTCCAAATTGTACAAGGACGATGAAGAGGGAGAATTAGATTCAATAAGCAATACAATGAGGTTCCTTCATAGAACAATAGCTCTACATTGACTGATAACATCTAATATCAGAACTAATGAAATTCAGTTTCTCATGCATTTTTATTCCTCATTGCTACACAACTCCACAACAGACTCCACTCTCCCCTGATGCAGCAGCACCCCATTTTCCCTTCCCCAGGCTACTCACCCCACCCCCTGCCCCAGTAGCCTTTCTGCCCATGCAGCATCCTCTGATTTCACCAGCAGACCAAGGGCAAAGCTGGCTCTGGGCTGTGCAAGAGCCATCACTGCACAGGCACAATCAGACACTGGCCACAGCCTTGCTCTGCAGAGCAGTATCTTCAAACTGTGCCACCAAATTGTCAAAACTTGGGGGAACTTACCTATCTTTGAGAATCTTTCCTCTGTGTCAAAAACGTAGCAGTGTTCAATGGTTACAGTCTGGAGGAAGGACAGAGTCGGTTAATCAAGTAAGTCTTGTAGTCTTAGGAAACTGTTAAAAAAGAAGAAAAGATAGATCTTAGCATTAAAAATGTCTAGATTTTACAGCTCACTGCCCCACTTTTCAAATTGCATTGCTGAACAGTGTAAACTTCAGAAGAATGGGGAAGTGACAACAATTTCACAGAAGGAAGACCAAAAGGAGGAGGAAAAAAAGAGACTTGGTCAAAATCAGAATATCTGTATTATGATTGAAGTCATGCAACAGCTTCATGGCCAGCAGCTCATCAGCATGTGGAAATGGATAAATACATACAGAAGGAATGTGTCAGTGCAATAGGAAGCTAAGCTAGAGAAAAATCTAATGTTTCGCTCAAGTGGAGCATGAGAAGAGCTTACCAAAGAGGACATGTAAAGAATGAACAAACTAGGCCCCATTAGCTGATGGAGAAAGAAATTTCCACCATATTTCTTGTCTCAGGAGAGAGTGTAACAAGATAGGATGATTAGAAGCTGAAACTGAGACTGAAAACAAAGCATGGATTTTAAACAACTGGAACAGTTATAGAAAAATATGTAGGTTCTCCACCTTCTGAAATATTTAAACTGGTGGTTTACTTTCAAACAGGTAATCTCTTATCCAGGAATGAGGTTGTGTGAGCTGGTACAATAGTCGTTGCTTGGCATTATGTGCTACATGAAGTTGGGATGATCACAGTCTGGCCTTCAGAACTTGAAATTTATTCTGCTATAAATCTGTTGATATAGACACACATGAAAAACTTTCCTCTTGTTCCTTCTAGCACAAAAGAGCAATATCAGTCATGGAACACACTTTGTTTTGAAGAGCCAGAAATGATATACAAGGCAAAATAAAGATCACGGCATGGGAAACTGAGCTTATATGAGGCTCAGTTCTCATTGATAGTTACTCCAACAGAACACAGAAGGATGCACAGCTTGTCTGGAAAATAGCTGAAATTGGTGATCAAGATGAGCAGGGGCACAACAGAAGACACTCAAAGGAAATTCATATCCTAAAGCTTAAGTTTTTATGTATACACACACCAGGAGAGCCAAATGGGAGCTTTGATGAAGAGTAATTTCAACAAGAGCTTTTGAAAAACTGCTGGATTTTTAAAACCAAATGCTGGGGGGTTTATGTTGTGTTTTTTTTTCATTTCTCCCCATATCACAGAAAACAGAAGTATTTGACTAAAAGAAGTCCAAAAATTGCATTCTTATCTTTCATTTTGCTGTTGTGGTCCACATATTTACCTTTTCTTTCTGCTAGCTGAAGTTATTCAAAACACAGGTCCGTGAGGGGGGGGGGGGGGAAATCAGGTTTTAAGTGTCATTTTCCAAAAGTAATCAATTCAATTGAGTATTAAACATGGAAGGTATTATGTTCTCCCTGAAAGGAGCAAGAAGGGTGAGGTCACAGGACTATGTCAACCCTTCTGCTATGAAATCCAAACTGATGGAAACCAGCTCCCTGATGGGCTCAGTATTACTAGGAGGAAAATGCATGGGACAACTAGATAGCAGCCATAACACAAGTTATTGGACAGGGGCTGTGTATTCCTCAAAGAATAGTGTGGAAATATAAGAACAGTGAATGTAGAAGATTGCTTTGGGCCCAGTAAACACCAGCAACACACTTCTAATGAGGTACCCTCTGCTCCTTTCTTCCCAAACAAGGTATTAGGGCATATCAAAGCAGGGTTCTGTGAAAACAGAGGTGTGAATTTGAATTTCCCCTCTGGATTTAGACCAATGTCTGCCTTTTCAAGATGACACACACAGAATTAATACCTGGCCATTCAGGCTAGGAAATCAAAACCATCGTCACACTGCTTTTTCCTGACTCCTGGGAGTGGTGAGGTCCTGACATTTCCCTAATGAGCCAGGACAGGCCTTTGACTTGACCATCACTTCCAGAGTAACTCTCTTTCCTAAATACATCATGTTTTCTCCCAATTTCATATCAATCTGATCTGAAACCCTTACATAAAGTAATAACTAAAAAGGAAAACATACACACTATGAATAACGCAGTATTAGAAGATGGCATATAAGCACAAAGAGGAAAACGGTCATTTCCATGAATCAAGATTTCCAGCCCTCAGCTAGTTATTTTCTTTGTATGAAGGAAAATAACATTTGTCCACTTAATATCTGTGGTAGCTATATAGCAAAAAACCATCTTTATTTAATGACATTTTTAAATCACTTAAGCCACCATTTTATTACTAGCTTGCAATTCAATATTAGATTGCTTAGGGAGTATTATTCCAATTTATACTCACTATGTGGAATACAAGTTTTTAGAAAGCTTTTATTTCCCTATTAGTATTCACATTCTTATGTGTTGATTTTCTTATGTGTTGATTTTTCTCTAATAGAAAATTAATAAAGGATTATTCCTTTTCAATTATAGTCTATATGGTAATGTGAAAATTGTAGGCTTGGCACAACTAAAAAGCCTGCAGTAAAAGAAAACTGAGTGTTGCAACAGTGGGAGTAGAAAATGCACAGTCTTTAGATGAAAAGGAAACATCTTAATTAATTTGTTTTGGGTAATAATTACATGTCTTAATGCATTTTCAAGACAAATTCCCACTAAAGATCTGCACCAATATTAGGTTAAACAGCAACATAATAAACACTAGAAAAAAATAAACAGCTTGCAAGCCTAGATAAGAGTTTCATAGATACAAATTTCTACATGTATATGGCTACATTTTACTCCTGTTTCACTCAAAATATGTTACTAACTTTTAGCTGTAAGTAAGACAGAATTATTGTACAGTTATATCATTGTAAGGATCAAGGGGTTTTGTGAGATAGAAAGTTTATGTCAAGTAATGATACGCTTAAGAACAGCCATCTGAACAACTGTTAAGGCTCCTAACATCAGTTAAAGAAACATTTCACATTTCTTCTCATCTCAGATAAAAACATTCCTTAAAAATACCATTTTCTCCTATGTGGTAAATGGCATATAAAAACCCCTGAAGCACATGGATAATGAAGACACACCTGAAACACTGGAATGAAAAGCAGCAGGTACAGTACTCAGCCATGTGAGTGGGGTTTCATAGCTCTGCCCTGGAAATTCCAATGGAATTTGGTCATCAGGTTCAGCCAGGCTAACAGTTCCTCCTCTTCCCATACTGGGAAAGGAGAGGAGCATGACACACTGAAATGATACTTGCACTGTTATTCCACTGAGAGGAAAAGGCATCATTGTTCTAGGAAGCAAAGAAAAAGCAACTGATCAATTAAATTGCATATTTATTTATATGAGCACCAAGACAGCAACTACTTCAGTGTCAATAGAATGTTTTGACTACTCATTGTTTCAGAAAAAATTATGTAAGTTATATTATCCTATCAAGTGACAAATAATAACACAAGCTTTTAATGAAATTTTATAGTATTGATTTGCTAGTTCTAATTTCCACAATCAGGTACTGTCATGGGTACGTGTGTTATTTCACTAGTTAAGAGATAGATTTCACTTTTATTGATTTCAAATATGAGGGAAAACCCACTGAAGTAAAGATGACAACTAAATTATGTAGAATATTCACATGAACTGAATGAAATTAATAGCCAAATTCTATTTCTTTAAAATATCTGGTTATTACATCAAAATTGTTTCTCACCTCACTTCATATGTGTGGGACAATATTTTAACTCCAAGATTTCCATCTTTATAACTAGTTATTATTGCATATTACATAGATTTTTAGGATTTTTTGCTATAGCAGAATTACAGTAATTAACTTTGTACCAATTACCAGAGTGCATATTAATATTCATATACTTTTACAGAAAGAATGATCTTGAAATCTCACAGCAGGGATGGTTAAAATGATTCATTAATGTTCTGCACAGGTTTCTTTTCTAATTCATTAAGAAAATATTAGCATAATCATGTGAAATTAATTTTCTTTAAAAGGTTGATATAAGCAAGGGATTAAGGGGACTGGTACTAATATAAGAAACATGGTTTGCACCATGCTCTTGGTCTCCAGAGGCCAAGTATCGCATTTGAGGTATTACTTGCCACTGCACTTTGTTAATGAAGAAGAAATCAGAGATAGATGGAGCCAGTTGAGCTGAGGATTTCATTTTCCACATTAAAAAAA
>VYZX01030800.1:15637-38188 GCA_013401335.1 Brachypteracias leptosomus
CTATAATTCCATGGAGAACTTGGTAATGAGTAAATTTGTTAATTCCTTCTACAAAACAGACTCCATTTGCATTAAGCACTGAAGTCTGGAATCCTTTTGCACTGAAAACGTTATATCAATGCCATTATTAGCTACTAAGGGTTGTAACCAACCAAATAAGCTAATGTTTAGAATATGATTCAAAAGGCAAAAAGAAAATATTACTGTTTCTGTCATGTGAGATTTGGAACTTTTGGGAAGCGATTCCTTAAAAACACAATAGAAAAACAATAGCTGAGAAAAAAGAACAAATCTCCAACCAAATGTTATTCTTTTTATTTCGAAAAAAAATAGCAATATGAAAAAAAGATATGCATTTTAGTTTCAATTCCTCTGAGAAAATCATTTGTCTTTTATTTTTCATTTCACTTTTAGCTGAAGCTCATGCTTAGTAACAGATGCTGTTTTCAATGCGAGGACAGAAAAAAAAAGAATTGTGAAAATTCATGCTCAATAAAGTAAAATTAAAAATTCATTACTTGCTTGTTTGATGTAACTTCATTACAGCTTTTACTTAGATGTCCACAAAGCTGTTTGCAATATGAATATCATGGTAAAATTCATTGGCTATTTTCAGTATTTTTAGATGAAAATAAAGCATGAATGCATGCAGTATGCATGTTGGATATACAAGACATCAATATTTTTCTCTTTATATCAATATTTAAACCATGAAAATACTTTGAAAACGGAAGAAGCCAGCCAGTAATCTGTTTCTAGTATCAGAATTTCCTGCTCCAATAATCTCTTATTAATAACATTAAGCTCCATAAGATTCACTAATAAAACTTTTATTTAACTTTAGTATATTTTATTTCAAGATCATTCTCCTAAATACCATCTTCACATATTATGTTTTTAGAAACAATGAAGCTTTTGTAAATGCTGTACAAATTATTAGCAGACATAAGGAAGCATTTGGCTCATAAAGCTGGGTATCCTGAGTTCAGCTCTGCCTTCTTTTTGTAAGTTATCTGACCTTTATATTACTTTCTTCCCTTACTCTGTTCTTTGTTAGTGAATAGTCAGCTCTATATTTGCTTTGTGATGTATGCCAAGGAAAAAGTTTCTGGGCTGCTAGGAACTCGTTTGTGTTTGTGTTATTCCTAAAGATCAGACCTAGGTATCATCACCAAAGGGAACAATAGGTTTAGTGAGAATTGGAGACAATTAGTATGCAGCAGGGACCACCCAGGAATAAAATGCGTGGGGAAAAAACCCAAACAGGTGAAGTGGGTACAAGAATTTATAAAATTATTTATTGGGAATGTTGCAAGTTGATGATTTAATGTCATGTTTCACTATTTTCTCATGACTTCTCATCCTTCTGTTTACTGAGGCAGCATTTGTTTTGTCAGTGAAATCCTTAATGCTCTGCCTTTTGAGTTCTGAAATTAAGAAGTTTAGCAGTTGTGAATTCATCATGTTATGCCTGATGATAATTCTCCAGAGAAATGCAGTAACTAATGCATTCTTAAGGTCAGAAACTTAATTTTACTCATTCCGGTTTTTAGTTAGTTATAAGTACTATTAGTATTATTATACATTGAGGTTGTCTGTTGGTTTTGAAGTATCTTTTTTGTGGTGTTGAAATTATTCAGAATAAAAGAATTCAAAGCATTTGAGTTATATAAATATGTATGGAGAGATACAAGCTGTTTGTATGCACAATAGGATGATAATAAAAGCAATCTGTAAGCTTCTTCCAATAGTGATCTCTTATAACCACCCACTGTTTAGTCATTTTGTAATAATGTGATGGATGAAAATGTTTCAAAGCTGAAATACCAAAGAGATCTGCTCAA
The DNA here is from genome assembly GCA_013401335.1 of Brachypteracias leptosomus. Taxonomy (NCBI): domain Eukaryota; kingdom Metazoa; phylum Chordata; class Aves; order Coraciiformes; family Brachypteraciidae; genus Brachypteracias; species Brachypteracias leptosomus. Next base: position 17,482 of record VYZX01030800.1, read on the forward strand.
ATTGCATCTGCACATAGCAAAATAATTCTGGAAATATATAGATAATAAAGTGTCCATTCAATATCTCTAACCACTGATACTGTGAAGAAGCAGATTCTGTAAGCTGGTATGAGGCTGATGTATCCCACAGCTGGTGATAGTTTTGTTTAACTTAAGCTAGAGATGTAGACCTAAGTACTCCCTTTCCTGTTACAAGAAAAATTGGTTTTTTCTGGTACATCCATCACTGATAAATCCTGAGCCAGGTACTTTGGCCTTAATTATAAACCTGGAGGTGTGGTGTAAGGAGCATCTGCAAGTTGTGTAGACTAGATATGGATTTTTTGCAGCTTTATGTAATCACTTTTCCAGAGAGATATAAAAGGGTAATGCTAAATGATATCAGACGCTACCATTTTCTTTTGGTCATGTGTTCAACCCACCTTGCATTCACTTTAAAGAGGTATAAATAGCCCAAAGTCTCCAGCTGAGTGCTGTTAACTTAAGCAGTCTTAGCCTGGCATGGTACTTTAAGCACCATGGAAAGAAATATAATTAGCGTATTAATGTATGAGGCTGGAAAGAGATAGGTCTTTAGATTTCCAAAGTTACACTTCTGAATTGGGTCTAACAACTGTAATCAAAAATTTTCATTAGGTCTCTTATTCTAATTAAAGGAGCTAAAGACACTGAGGAGGACTTACAGGAAGACATTCTGTTCCCTATGAGCTTTGAAAAACCTAGAAGCCTAAAATGGAATTCCTTCCTCACTCTGGTGTAACTTCTGTGGAAAAAGAATACCATAATTACATCAGAATGAATCAGATATTTGTAAGAAACACATCAATTCCTATATGGTCATTTCTAGCAGCAAAAAATNCAATCAAAGCCTTTATTTAAATAGGGGTTACAGTCCTAATAAAACACAAAGGGAAATAGGGGCAGAGGGCTTCTAGACAGGTAATGAAAGAAAAAATTAAACTCATCCAATTACATCTGGGGAAAAATCCATTACCTATAACAGTGAGAGGACAGCCCCAGGAAAATTCAGATGCAAAACTAATAATGAAGGCGCAGTGTCCTTTCAACAGATTCTAAATGAGCTCTAATTTTCTTACATCCACCATTCCCAAACTATATAAATTTCAACTAAGCAGAAAAAAAGTGACATGCTAGCACAATTGTTATTCCAAACAGGCACAGCTGCTTGCTCACCTTAATTAGACCTAATCCCAAAAGGGAACCAATCTTTCCCTATTTTCTTCGATGAGCTCACCTGATTTACCTCAACTTTTCTTTTCTAATAGGTTTTGCCCTAACCTTTCAGCTATTGTCGTTTCAGAAATTCTAATGGGAACTGAAGAGCTGAGGCTCCCTTGTGCCAAACTGTTTTATCCTTTTATTTTTTTTATTTTTTTTTTAAAAGCGAGTTTTTCCCAAATGTCAAAATCTTGCTGAGGTGAAGAGGCATTTGGAGATGTGATGGGATAGGGGGGAGAAGCTGAGAACAAAGAGGAGCGAAAAGCTGAATGCCTGGATGTTGTGTGTGATTTTTTAAAATCTTATTTTCTAAGATTCTGGGTCAAATCAAGAAATTGCCTCCAACAAAACTTCTAGGAAAGTGTGGATTGCAGAAAAGGCTAAGGCTAGCAGGATCTGACCCCTGGGTGCCATAGCAATGCACATTTTCTCAGTATCTGTATCCGTGACAGTTATGGGAAGCTAGTTTCAATACCCACAGAGGTGAGTATAGTACAGGGATCTGCTTGTCTCTTATTTTTGTGGACCTCTACAGTAAGTTAGGTAATTATATCTGAAGACTAGCCATCAAAATACACTCTAAAAATGTATTTTAAAAAACGTCTGCATATTTTATTATTGCTTACATTTGTTGTCCCCCTCTGATTTTAAACTTAAATTTGCTTTGTCTACTTTTGGGCATGAGAAGTCAGCTCAGCTGGAACTGATGAAGACAGTCATGAATAAGATACTAAATATCTTATACATAAAAGTATTTGCAGGAGCCAGACATATGTGTATATACACTGTCATCTTTGCCAAGACATCATTTCAGTGTTCCTGAATTCCCATTGACTCACAACCATTTGATTTCAGAGCAACTGTTTTGACTATAAACAGTTTTTGCAGTTGAGAGATGAGAAAAATAATAGCATCTGAATAGCCTTACCTTCACCTTTGAATTTATATGTAAGCAAATATGCCTGTTCAATATACTTTCTAGATATACTTTACCTGTTCAATGTATCTAAAAGTTCATGACAAATTAGAAAATGTTAGAGTTTCCTTTGAAAATATTTTTATTATGTAGCTTATGTAGCTTTTACACAAATAGTTCAAAATAGTGAATAATACTGAAAACTCTTTCGAATGCAAAAATTGGAAGAGGGGGGAAGGGCATATACCCGGTACTTCTGTACACATTTCTTTTCTTTCTGTGTAATAAAGAGGAAAGGAGTACATGAAAAATAAAAGGGAAGAGAAAAGAATGGCAGAACATGTTTATTTGCATGCAATAAAAATTCTAACAATTAGGAAATGGTAGAAATGGAAACACTTTTATTATTACAGAAAATAATCAAATATTTTATTATTAAGCTGTGAGATCATACTAGTATTTGTACAAAATCCTTCCTTAAGGACTGAAACAATTTCATCGATCAATTTTCAGACAGTGAAATCTCTGAAAGAGGAAAATTATCTATTGTTATGTCTGTAAAGAGGATCTTCAGTGGCAGTGGCCAAAGTATAGGTAAAAAATTGGTTTGTTACTTTCCTTTTCTTGTCACATACCTATAATTTGAAATCTGTACCTTATCTCCCAAAATTTCGGGGTTTATCATTTTTAGAAATGATGTCAGAAAAACAAATGTTCAAGAGAAAATAAGAGTCTTTTCTTCTTCTTTTTTTTTTTTTTTTTCCTGCCCCCTGAGAGATCAGATATCTGACCTATTCCTGACTTTTTCCATGGGGACATTAAGACCACAGTATTAGTGAGAAAGTGACAAAAGGAAACACTCAGTGGAGAGTCAGCAAAAATGACAAGAATTCACTTGTGAATTGCAACTTTAATGAAGTACTGACTCTGCAAATGGCAAATTTGTATCTGAATATTCACGTTGCATAAGCTTCACATTGTCTCCTTTGATGGTTCAGGCACTTAGATTGACTGCTGTGGTACAGCCTGGTTCCTTCAATTCTTTAAATCCTCTTGTCAGTGCAGAAGTATCTTCTCTGTTGGAGAGGAGGTGAAGTCCAGCCTTTATCTGAGGAGTAATTTTAAAAATATCCACTGACTTGTAAGGGAAAACATTCTTATTGATAATAAAAGATTAAGATAAGAGGTTGCGTTTTCCAGTGTAATAAGTGATATAAAGGGAATATTATTAATACTCTAATTAATTATTCATTTACCACATGGAAAACTGAAAACAAGAAACGAGAATAGAAAGTGAGATCCACAAGTGGAGTCAGAAACAGTGGTTCCCAGGAGTAAATTCTGGATCTGAAATTACTACACACACTTCTTCAAGGTGCACCAGAATGGTATAATGACCAGTTAATCAGAAGGTGCTCAGCTGGTGCAACCATTAGATCTTTCATGGCCTGAAATTGTGCCTCTGCTCCATTTTGCACTGCACTCTAAACATATGTGCTCACTCCCTTCTCTCCTGGGGAACACAATGCTACCCCAGAACTGTCCAGTAACATGCCTGCAGTGAGATGAAACAAAATCTTTTTTAATTTCTTTTTTTTTTTTTTCTTTATGTTTTTCTTTTTTCTTTTTTTTTTCTTTTAGTTTTCATTGGGAACACTTTGCACACAAATGTGCTTTTCACCTCCCCTCTACAGATGATTCTGGCAGACCAGCAAAAATATTTAGATTCTGTAAATCTAGTTTTCTGTTCCCCAGTCCTCATTTAGGTGGGGCTTCCACAGGACAGAAAGGTAGAGTCAAGCACGTGAGAATGAAACACTAGAGAGTGAGACTCAATATGGTTTTCTGCTTTCAGTGTCAGAACACTCAGCTGGAAGAGAGGTAAACTTGAGCTCTGGGCGATGTATGACTTCTACATGAAATAATCTTTACAAGAGGGAAGAGAAGCCAAGAAAGTGCCATACTCACTGAGCAAAGAACTGCAGTTTGAAGTTTTGGAGCTTTTGTGAGACTCCCTCTTGTCAGTCCAACAAATTTTAATTATTTTATGTTCAGAAGAATAAGAAACGAGCTCTCCCCTTGTTAAATGGGCAACATTATAGTGATTGAAATGCTTTGTTTAGGTGCGAGAAATGTGAGTTTGAATCCAGTCCAAAGAAGGAAGGAATTGAACACAGATTTCCTGGGGGCTATTAAAGAATAAATAAATCCCCATCTTCTCTGGCCAGGATGCATCAGGTCTAACTTTGAGTAGAGATATTTTGAGAAGTTTTACTGAGCGAAAATCATACTGAGGGCACTTCCCCCACTCCCCAAATCAAGAATAAATCTCCATCAGTGTACCCTCCCACAAACTGGGAGAGAAAAAGCTGTAATGATGGGGATACACTGACGACTGTTTGGGTTTTAACTGAAATGGAAGCTCTCTGTCTGAGGCTTCAGTGTAGTGTTCCTGGAGATAACAATGAATACCGGAATAAAATACCTATTGATTTAACACAGAGGTTTCCTACCTAACAGAAAAATATTAAGACACCTTCTTCATGTAGGGAAGTTTTTAGAGCACAAGCTTCATTTTAATTTAATTTAATTTAAAACATTTTTTAAATACGTTCCTGAATCAGGACCACTTAGGTAATCGTGAGGCATAATTGCAACAGCCTTTTCCAAAAGCTCTGTGTAGCACCACAGAAATGTAATTTCCAGTGTCTGTTTAAGGAGGTGATCTATAGCTTAATGTTAATATAATCTTCATTTGATGCAGCGGTTGCTAAGACTGTAACCTGTCTACTGAAGAGTGGTTGTTTTTCTAAAAAAAAGATAAATAAATACATAAAATAGCATAGTGTAAATGTCTCTTAAATTACCACTCCCCCCCTCTATGCATAATGCATCAAATGTATTTAGCACCAGTGAACTGGATAACACTTTTTTCAGTTGACTCACTATTTTCATGTTGGAGTCATATTCCCTTGCGGAGAATAAAATGTTACCCGTGGGAGCAAAGAGATTTCAAGAAAACAAGATCTGGGGGAATACCTTTGCATCCACTATTTGAGACAGTTATTGTATTGGGTTTCATGGCAAAATTTTAGCAGTGGTGAGGCTACAGGGACGGCTTCTGTGAGAAGCTGCAAGAAGCCAATGCCAGCCAGCTTCAAGACAGACTCATCGCTGGGCAGGGCTGAGCCAGTCAGCAATGGTGGTAATACCTCTCATAATGTAAGGGGAAAAGTTCCTGTACAATGGCAGTTGCAACCAGAGACATGAGACAGAATATGTGAGAGAAACAACTCTGCAGACCCCCAGGTCAGTGAAGAAGTAGTGGGAGGAGGTGCTTCTGCAGCCCATGGTGAAGGACATGGTGAGGCAGGCTGTCCCCATGCAGCCCATGGAAGTTAATGGTGGAGCAGATATCAACCTGCAGCCTGTGGAGGACCCCACACTGAAGCAGGTGGATTGCCAAAGGATGCTGTGGGAAGCCCATGCTGGAGCAAATCCTTGATAGAACCTGTGGACCCTTGGGGGGAGAGAGAGGAGCCCATGCTGCAGCAGTCTGTTCCTCAAGGACTGCACCCTGTAGAAGAGATCATGATGGAGCAGTTCGTGAAGAACTGTAGCCCATAGGAAGGACTTACTTTCGAGGAGTTCATGGAGAACTGTCTACTATGGGAATGACCTCATGCTGGAGCAGAGTGTGAGTCCTCCCCCTGAGGAGGAAGATGTAGCAGAGTTATGCATGATTAGCTGACTACAAGTCCCATTCCCCGTCCCCATGCTCTGCTTGTGGGGAGAAGGTAAATTGGGAGTAAAGTTGAGCCCAGGAAGAAGGAAGGAGTGGAGGGAAGGTGTTTTAAGAGGCACTTTTATTTCTCTTTATCCTACTCTGATATGATTGGTAACAAATTAATTACCATGATGTTAATTGTTGAGTAATCTCCCTGTCCTTATCTTCACCCATGAGCCTTTTGTTATATTTTCTCTGCCCTGTCCAGTTGAGTGGATGATAGAGCATCTTTGGTGGGTACCTGGAATCCACCCACCACAGTTCTGTAAAATTCAAATAGCTTGTGACCAAGACATGGATTATTGCTGTTATTATTATTTAAGAAAATGGCCTCTAGCTAGCTTAACAAACCATTTTCCAGATTGCATTACTTATAACATTTTGCACTGTAAATTTCTTTTTGTTCCTAAAATATGTATGTTTTGAGGGCTTATAATTAACCTTATTCCATCATTTATATTTTGATGCACTCATGTGCAACTGAAAAAAAAAAAAAAAGCCATATTGATGCAACTAATTAAATAAAAGTAAAATCATATAAAGTTTCATTATAACTGGAATTGATTTGTCAACTGAGTAATATAGCCAGATATATTACTCTGTTGACAAATTAAGTTAAAATGATAATGACACTTAGCCTGATCCTTATTTTTTATTGCATTCCTTCCAGATAATTTCTCATTTCTTACATAAAAAGAATTCAACTTTTCTTTTTGGTGCCTCATAAGTCTATGTATTAAAATTAATATATTAAAGTCCTTCACCATTTCTGTTTCTTTTAATTGAAGTAGAATAATTTACAGTAGTTAATTGGCTTTTGCCGAAGTTAATTTGATAGTGGTGATAGAATGCAGTCAAAATACATCTACTGTAGGTGCAATAACATTTAGATAAGTAGGTAATTAAACCACCTAGAATCTAAAGGCCCTCATACTCTCCTTCATCAACAAGGAACTTGTCTTGGAGAATGAATGCCCCTGTCTTGGGAGTAATTCTGTATAAGAGAATATATTTTCCTTTAAGAAGAAGGGTGCAGCTTTAGGAAGGCAAGAGAGAACCACCCAAAGAGACCTGTGACCTGTGATAGTAAGTAACGAGTGGTGAGTGATAAAGAAGTAAAAGGAACAGTTATTCAGTGTTTCCCACCATACAGGAACTTGAGGAGAAAAAAAAAGAAATGGCAATATTCAAAAAATGAAAGGATACTATGATGGGTTAACCCCAACTGGCTGCTAGGTGCCCACCAAGCCATTCTTTCATTCCTGCTCCTCAGTTGAACATGGGAAGAAAATAAGATTAAAAACTCGTGGGCTGTGATAACATCAATTTAATGAATGAAAGCCAAGGCCACATGTGGAAACAAGAAGAAAAAGATTTACTGAATAATACTCATCAGAAGGCAATGTCCAGCCACTTCCTGGGAAGTAGGGCCTCAGTATGTGTAGTTGTTGATTTGGAAGAAACACCTTAATCATGAATGTTTTACCCACTCACCTTCAACTCATCCTCCTCCTTTCTCTTAGCTTTTATTTACAAGTGAAACGATATGGTAGAGAAAATCCTTTTGGTCAGTTTGGGTTATCTGTCCCAGATGCTTGCCCTCCCAATCTCTTGCTTACCCCCAGCCTACTTGTCTTTGGCAGGATTGGGTTTGGAGAGACAATTGTGCCTGCTGTGTAGGCACAATTTAAATGCGATATGAACAGTGCCATAGGGTTCAGTCATTTTTCCTTGTTCGGTTGCAGTTCATTGAAATAACAACTAAAGATTAAGAATAGATTCATTAAATGAAATATTTCTCTATCTCCTTTTTTCTTTTTATTTAAGGAAAAATATTTCTAAGGCTGTATATGCCTCTAAATATAATTTTTCTAACTTAAGGCATTTTGAAAATGTTCAAACAAGAAGTTTTGTATTGGAAGTGCCGGATGTCTTCTGTTTTCTCTTTTTGTCTTTTTCTCTGTCTGTACTGCAAGCATTTAGAAAAAAACAGTTAAAGTTCTTAAAATGGCTTTATTTTGCATCTATGCTAAAAAGAACAGTGTGTGTAAAATACTACCTAGGTCCCAAAAATACCAAAGATCCCGAAGTCCAAAGTCATATGTCTCCTGATATTTTAAAATCCACAGAACAGAAGCGACAAACAAATTTTATTCTTCTGGACCCAAGAAGCATACCTCAGTGATGAGAGATGTGTAGAATACAATCCAATCGTACAATACAGCTCCCATTTCACAAACAACACAGGCATGTTACAGCCCACAGCTATTTAGTACTGGCTCCAAAGCTCAGAACTGCTCATGTGTTTCATTCTGGAGACCATCTCAATTGAAGCACCAGTGTGATGGCTAGGATGCTAACCATTACATTTACATTCAAGCGTCATGCCCTGAGGGCTGAAAATTTTAGCCAAACCATGAATAAAGTCTTCTGTAGCAATGCAATGTTTCTCTGTTAAAATGTCTTTTAATGTAAGACAGGTACAGTTTATTGAACACTCAAATCCTTAAAATTATCCTCTAGATAAAGGACAGGGAGATAAGATAACACCACATTGCTCATTGGTTTGCATTCCACACAGTGTTAATCTACTAACGGTGCTTGTGGGCATGCCATCTATTGAAACTGAGCTCAAGTCCTTCAAAATTAAAAACATGTGTTTCTATTGTTTCAGCTAAAATGCCACTGTCAGCAGATGAAGGTCTGCAGCCATGTCATGACCTTTTTAAAGTATTCCAACAACGAGAGAAAATCTTAGCTAATACTTTTTCACACTTATGAGACAACAAAATTCAGAAATTTGTGCCATGTTGAGTTTTTCCACAGATCACATTACCTATGTATCATTTGTATCTTCATGTATTATTGGATCTTCATGTTCCTCAGGAACCTCCAAAAATTAACGGCACTTCATGGTGCAGCTTTGTAAGTAACTGCTTCAGGGTCTCTTTTGACACTTACTCTTGCAGGCAGTAGACTAGCACACTGTTGTCCAGCTGAGGGAAAGTGCAGAATACCATCAGGTGTTCTTGTGAAGCCATAGACAAATAACATTTCCCAAGCATCTGAATTTGGAGACAATATGATATGGCTGAGTTCCTGCTCATTTAGTCAGTTCTTTGTATACCACATCTTGTTAAATATCATTCTTATACTATACTGTTTATCTTATTCTATACCCACTGTTTATTTTTTAATGGGTTAATTGCTGTGTTCGTACAGTAAAAAGGACTCAAGCACCAGTAGTTACCAATATGACATTTTCAGCTCAGGACGCATATTTTTAAGTTCTGTATTTATATACTTTCAGGACTATCACAGTCTTTAGTGTACAATATCACAGGTGACATGCATAGATCTTTTTTATTCTTTTGACGGACTGCAAACATCCTGTTCATTAGCCTATTTTTTAGCTACATATCAGTCATAATTCTAGTTATACATTGCTTCTGTTGTACAGGAACTGTAAGGATTTGCATTTTTCAGGTTTGCATAGCATTGCTTTAATATGCACATAGCACTTAAATCAGTTTGCAGTGATGTGCTGCTTCTTGCCACACGAGATACACAGAGTGCATTTAATCCAACAATAAATTGCTACATCTTATTCTTTTTCCAAGGGATGTTAAAAGAACTAGAATATAAATGATTCAGATTTTCAACATAATAGCACAAGTATTTCACCTTTTCAGTGCAAACAACCAACTTGTCCAAGTGCTTTCTGTCCTATTAGATTCTAAAACTGAGGTACAGTGTAGATAAAATGCTATTGTATTTACCACGGAGATTGTGGGGCAGACTCTCACATGAACCACATTAGTGAGGAAAACAAACAAATACAATTTAATTACCTGCAATCAATAGAACAAATTCTATATGCTAAATGCAAGCTGTGAAAAACAGCGAATTAAAGCTCTGTCACAGACTGCAAGCATAAGAGCAGAAAGATTCCATAAGTAAAATATGATTGCAAAGCAAACAAAGTAACTGCAAAAACCAACCAGATCAGCTCTTCCTTTAAGAGCAATTTTTTTCTAAATTACCTAAGTAACACAACCTTATATGTCCTATTTTCATAAATCATATGAGCATTTAGGGTCCCAATGGGATCTAGACTCCAAAGTACCTATGTGATTTATGTGTGTACACAGAAGTCTCTTAGGTGCTTTGGAGAAAGATACTTCCAGCTTTTTCTCATTTCAAACTTAAAAAAGAGGAAGAAGTGCCTCATATTGTTGCAGGTTTTTTCAGTGCCCAGATAATACTTAGGGATTTTCTGCTATGTGTGTCCTTTGATAAGTTATTTTGTCATTTGATTAGGAAAACATTTAAGACAAAAGACCACCTAAACTCTTCTGGAAAAAAAAAAAAACAGCAAAAAACAAATAACAAAAATAAAACCAAAACAAAAACCATAGATCATCTTGTGCAGGGCTGTCACAATGATTTTTATATACAATCAATTCACAATGAGGCAAGAGTTTGTACTGTTCTTTATTTCATTGATTTGTTTTTGTTTTCTTTTTTGTTTGTCTGTCTTTGTGTATATATGTATTCATGTTTTTTATTTTCATTTTAATTACTTCAAAATAATTTAATGGATTATCTTTTAACTGCAATCAAAGAAAGAGTCTACAAACTGAGAAATGGTGTTAAGAAACACTCTTTTGTGACTTTTTTTTTTCTTTTTAAATAGAACTAATAGCATATATTTGCCCTTCAGAAATGTTAGGAATATAAAGACTCTGGTATAATAAAAATAAAAATAATTCTTCTAGCAATAGATGATATCAAGTAGAGTTGGCATTGGCCTTTTTTATATATATTTTTTAAGTTATTACTTTTACTGTCTGTGGAGTAGCTGTGGATAGCCATTCACAGGTTTATAAATGGAGAAGGAAAATCCGAGATTTAGGTGTATTTGATTTCATTTCTCTCTACTCTCGCACCAGAGCAAGCAACCAGCCAGATTCCAGCCTGAGAGTTACTATTTTGTTGTTATATTTGCAAAAGGAATTAAAAGTGGTGAAAACAGTGAAAACAAGTAACAAAATTGCAAGATGCTGTAATCTCTGTTATTTTTATTTTAAAATATATCTCCTAGCAGTGTGATATAGCAAGCACCATCTTAAATTTCCATGGTCAGATGCTGAATCCCTTCCCTTTGCTGTAGATCTGAAATAGATACTTGATGACTAGAATTTTTTTTCTTGTTTTACACCACTGTTCCTGAACCTGGACACTTGACATTAGGCAAACCCCCTTTAGCCCAAATGTAATTTGCACTACCGGTGAACTAATTTTTCAGCCTCAGACCTTGAGTTTCCTTCCCTAAAAAGTCAACAAACACAATACCAGAAAGTGACAGTGTTAGAAAAGGTATTTTGCTGTATAATAGGGAACATAATTTCCTCCTCCAACAGATTTCTAATCTAAATAGTCTCTTATTTAGAATCCTGAGTGCAGTGGTAAGTGACGTTTTGGTACCCAGCTAGAAATGAGCAATAACATTCAAATGAAAATTGGAAGCTGAAGATCTAATCATTAACAACAGATGGTTCAACTTGAATCTGATAAACAAGTTGTTGGTCCCCATCACACCCTCCCCCCCTTCTCCCTGCCTGTTTCTTTTCCTTTTACTTGCATATGTTTGTGTGTATGCAAGTTGTTTTACCACAGTCAAATCAACAGGGGAAAGAGGGCTTCCAAAACCAAAAGGTAAACCTCATGGTGAATCTGGAAAGCACTCAGATGGAAGTGGAAATCACTTGAGCATCTGATGCTGAGGTGTTTGGAATTTAATTCAGGCAGTTCAGTTAGTACAGTGGCAGTTTTCTTAGGCTCTGGATTGCCTCCTGCATTGGTCCATGTCCCAGTATTCTCAGCGTACAACCTGCTCCACTAAAAAATCCAAATATGAGAGACTGCTCCTCTCTTGGATGCTTATGTACAGAACACAATGAAAGGCAGTTGGAGACCTACAAGCACATCTGATCACAGGACTTGGCCCATCATGGCTGGATTTCATCCCAGTTTTACAATAGCTCCTTCTTTCTTTTTCTCTATTCACTGAAAAGAAGGTCTTTGCCTTTGTGTACAATCACACATGTTCAACACAGAGGGGAACATGGAACACCAAACTGAATATTATCAAAAGCAATAAATGAAGAAAACATATGGATAAAATATGGAGGTATGCAATTGCCCCTTTTAACCTCCTTCTGAGTACTTGTCATTGTATAACTTAAAAAACTACACAAAGGCTTTTGATCAAATAAACATTGCTATTTTGCTCTGTATGGAAGTGGTTTGCTCAAGCCAAAACTTAGTTAGAAGTAATTTTATTTCAAATACTCCTTAAGAACCATGGTGGCATAATTGTCAAAATGCTGCAAGTTTAAGGAATAAGTAGCTCAGAAGAGCACTGAGCAAATCATGTGGTCCCATATCGCTGGTATTACAAACCTGAGACTGCACTGTTGAAAGTATTGTGTGGTATATAAGTGACCGTGACACAAAGAGGACCACAGCAGCCCCACTCAATTTCTCCAGATTACCCAAACTACCTTTTGATGGAGACTCAGCAGTACAATAGGAATAGTTCTGAGTTTGAATCACTAAGAGCTGGGGCTGGGGACTTGCAGGTCTCTAAATTCTGGGTAGCAGAAAAGCCTTAATATCCATCAGTTAAGATGGATATCATAATGCATCATAACAATAAATCATAACAGCACTTAAATTCCCTCTAACTAAAGATCACATGCCCCATTATCATGAATAACCATGTAGCCTCACAAACAGTCATCCTGCTACAACTTAAGAAAAAAGGGCAAAACTGGGATTTGCTTAAAGCAAAACTGTCACCCAAAAATAAGCTTCAGACTACAGCCTGTCTGAGACAAGCTACATACAAGGAGTGTATCTGAACAGCTTCTGGCAATTATCTATTAAAGGACTTCCTAGAGCATTTGCCCAGTGTTGTGAGGAGACATGGTGAAAAGCTCTGCAGTCCTTAAATGCCATGGCATTGAGGAACATTGTGTTTCTGCAACTGAGAGCTTTCTTTTGTTTCTAGACTGGAAAATAATTTCTTTGCAAGAAATTATGTAAGAAAAACAGTTTTTCTTCCTATAGAGTGGCTCCACATTCTTTTGAACATGAAAGGAATAATCAAACCAAATCAAATGAGTTTTGAGGTTTGATCCAAAATATTTATGTTCCAAGCAATGAATTATTTTCAGTAGTTGCCAACCCATGACAGATTCAATCTACATCTGTAAACACCAGAACATTTTACATTCTGATACAATTTTCCTGAATTTACCATAGAGACAAGATTTTTGTGTGTGCGCATGTTAATCTCAGTGTAAAATATCCCCAAATCAATTGATCAATCGATTAACAAATTAAGTGCTAAATAATGGATGGGACTGTGAACATTTCCTGACAAGATGCTGAGAATAAAATATTTGTCTACAATTCTTTTGTCAAATAGTCAGCCAACAAAGCATTGCAGTGTTTTCTTTAGGAGTTTACATAAATGCCTGAAAAATAAATGGAAAAGTGTGTTCAAACAATATTTTATCATTCATATAAGCCAAGCAGAAATGGTCATTACACTGAAAAATGAATAAAATTCCTTTTCTTTCAAATTAAATTTTAATGTAGCAGAACTTTACATGATCCCAGGAACATAAATAAATACAAGACGACAACTAAATATTTTCCACAGCTAATTATGCCATTAATACTGAACCTAGTGTAAAGTACTGATGAAATAATGTTGCTAAATACTAAAAAAAGGAAGGCAAAGCAAGAGTTGTGGAAATACTGAAGATTTCATAAGTTTGTCTTATGCAAGAGCTATATTTTGTTTTTTTAATTCATAATTATAATTTTCTTTCTTTCATAGCATAAGAAAATAATTAGTGGGCTGTCTGTTACAATAGTTTTGAATCTCTTTATTTATATTAAAAAATTGAGACTTAGTCACTTAAAGTTTTTTTCAGGTTGAAGTGTCACTGTACATGTTTACACATCACTAAGCATCTTATAGTGAATGAAATCTAACAAAAAGGCTTGCTTTCTCCTCATAATAATGCTGTGAAAAAGGGACTGTCACACTCATTTTTAAATAGCAAAGTGAGGCATGAGATAGTCAACTGTCACACTGGTCTATGGATGTTTGTGTGGTTAAATCAGAACTTAAACTCTGCTCTCCCATGGGTCAAGCTAACAGCTTATTTTCCCCTGACCATTTTCCCCACTTCATTTATAAGCAAATGTACCATACATCTACAGCACACGTACATGCCACTCAGCCTTGCTGTGATCAACATGTTATGAAACAACAGTCTAGTTTAGAGTGTTTAGGGCTGTTAGGATAATGATTTTGCATGGCTGCTCTACTTCCCAGTGGAGTTGTGTTTTCCTAGATTTGCTTTAATGCAAGTGCTTTTTTGCAAACAGAGGAGACACTGGAGAGGTTTGCAAAAATGTAAGCCCTTTAACAGTTCATTGGGAAGCAAAGAAGGATCCCTTGCTAACCAGACTGACTGTAACTGTTCAGCTGAACAATCTTGTCACTCCTATGGTCGCTTTTAATATTTGATGGCTCGTCATGTATGGCATGCCTCATCACACTGTCTCTGGAGGCAGTGCATTGGGAAATTTGAAAAGATGCCACTCTGCTGGAAGGATACTGTTGCTTATTTAATGGTGAGGTTATGTTTCTAGGTTCCTATTTCACATCTCAGGATTATTAAAATACTAGCTGCAATTGAAACTTAAAACAAAACAAAACAATGTGTAAGTTTGTGCCATGCAAAGCTCAAAGGGCCACTGTACTTTGTGACTGACCTGTGGTCACATATCTACAATGTGGAACAGTAAAACATTAAATAAAAGAGAAAGTAGGATGTTATTCCCCCACATCCATGTGCATAATTCCTCTTGATCAGTGGCCAGACTGAAATCTTGCTGCATTCACCAGGGACTCTCCCCCACACTTTAAGACCAAAGTATCTTCTCTATTCACTCGAATGTCAAAATTTTTCACAAAATAGAAGACCATCCCACCAGTCTATGGCAGAGGAAGTCTCGCATGAGTGTGAGTAGAGATAGGACTTAACAATCCCAGTGCTCTGACCTATGGCCAGAAAGCCAAGGAGGTAGAGAAAGAACAAAAGATGAGTGGGGCTATCTGCTGTCTCTGAGTTTCTGGCAGTCCTCTGGGACACTTCTGAGGAGCTTTGAAGGCAAACTGAAAGAAAAAGTGCCTGGTACCCGTCAGGACAGCCACTATCATGTTTGTATTAGAATTTTGCTAGAATCAGTGTGTTCCTGTAGGAATTTCAATGATATCTGATTTTAGTTTTGTACAAAATTACATCCAGATTAGCAGAAGTCAGTAAACCTGGTGACAGAAGCAGGCACCTGTTGAAGTTGATTACTCTCGGTTTAGGAGTATATTATTAGTTACTTAACAACTCTTACCATTTTCCATGCATTCTCTGTACACTTTAAATGGCATGGAAACAAAGGAGTAAAAAAACAGTCCAGGAAAGGAAGAAACATTTTGGTTAGCCTTTGACAGCGAAAGCAATGATTTGTAGCCATGGGCTCAAAAGCACAGAGATAATAGCTCAGCCATTTAGACTAATCTGAAGTTAGACATTTCATACAAAATGTCCCTCCCCTTTGTAATTGATGCTCCTGAATTTCAAATTCTTTCCTCTATTGAATAATGAAAAATCTGGTCTTCAGCTAACCTTGGTAAAAAATTTCTTTCTGAAAGCAATAAATACCTAGTTAAGTTCTAAAATGTTAATAGCTGTGCAAATAGTTACTGCTGTCTAAATGAGTGACCATTTAATGAATCACTTCCACCAAAAAGGTCAGTGTAGCAAGTCCCATGTGCATCATGTTATTACAACTTACCAGCAAATGACCACATTAATATTAACTGACAGATTGCAGACCTTTATGTTTATGTACAGTGGGTTTCTGGAAAGTGCACTTCTGGGAGGTGTTAGAAAACTTTCTGCCAGCATATCATCCTGTAAATCGTGCCGTTTTCAGATCATTACTTGTTCAACGTGTGGACATCTAGTTCTGGAGCTTTCTGAATGAGAAGTATGTTAATGAATAAAGCACACTTGACCTCTCACCTTCAAAATCTTGGCTCAAAACAAGCTAGTATTCTTAATTCCTTTTGTTTCAGAGGTCTGGGACATGTCACAGATAGGTGTTACTACTAGTCAATCCCATGGCAGCTCTGAAATGGCTAATGGTGTGCACTAAGGTCAGAGACCATTTAAGATAGAGGCAACAGAAAACTTTCATGCCCCTGATGATGCTGATGCTTGTAATCTCTGTGATAAGGGTGATTGCATTAAGGTGAATTTCTGAATTAAACATGATGTATCAAGCTTGTATCGGGGACCTGTCATGTCACCGTGGCACAGAATCCCCACACTGAGGGCAGACATTCCCACATGCTCACCTTCTGAAATGACACTGTGAGCTGCATTCCAAGTCAGCTGTGGAATATTGTGCCCTTCTTACTAATATTGAGCCACTTAGACAAAAGCCTTATCTATCCTAATAAGGCCAGGAATAAGGATGTGCCTAAGCAATAGTCAGGGCACAGGCTTTAGCTCTGTCCTGTAGAGGAGGAGGCAGGGCAGTACTAGATTTAGTAAATTGTAGGAGTCCAAGCATTGCTCCTGCCCTGATCTTATCATGTGGCAGTGAGCACGCTGCAGCAACATTGCTCATCAGAAAGGAGTGAGGATGAATTCAGCTAACTACACATGGGAAGATTCCTGTCCATCCAAGGTCACTTCACCTAACCTCTCCTTCAGTCTTTTCATTTTGTCTGCTCTCACCAGCCTACTTAGAGCTCTCATCCTTCAGGCCTGTAAGAGACCCAAAGCGCAGGACAGGAAAACCAAGCACATATACACCTTGTATCAATGGTCCTGTAGATCTCTGAGAAAGGTAATTCACTCCTGACAACTGGTTAGCCTTTTTTACCTCCTCAGAAATTTACTGAATATCACAAAGATGCTGTAAAAGTGATTAAGAAATTAAGCCTCTGTAGTCTTTTAAAGAAAAGACTACCAATCCCCCCATACCTTTTCAGAGAGTGTAGAGAGGAAAATGCTATTAAAAAAAATCCCTACTTGCTAGTGTCCTTTTAAATTATGTAAAGCCAATTTCTTGTAATATTGTCACTGAACAAATAATCAGTTGGTTGAGGAAGATTTGTGGCTGTAATTATTTATTCATTTTAATGTTTGTTATTAAGCCTTCCTCTTGCTGTTTGCACCCATTATATGATGAAAGATCAATACAAAGAAGATGAGGAAGTGCAGAAATGACGGTTAATTATCAGGGAGTGAGGAGGAGGAGAGCAACCCTGGTACAAATGGCAATGAGACCTACGGCCAGTGCTCTAGTCTTTTGCTGATATTAGCCTTTGTTTCACAGTATGGGGTTTTTTTTGTTGCTCTTGTTTTTCTCAATCAGGACAGTGGAGTGAACACTTGAGACAAGTTTTATCATGCTTTTCCAATCTGCTCCATAGCTGGGATTGAATTAGAAGAAGCAGTAGTGCCAAGGGGAGAGAAGGAGCCTGCAGCTGAGAAACAAATTTGTTTTCTCCCTGTTTAACAAGAGATATGCTATGTAACTTGTTTCACATCTTTCTTCTTTTATTTTTATAGGTGCAAACCAGCAAGAATCTGTCTTACCTTCTTCTTTAGTATTTTGTAATCTGAAGATGAAAAGTAATGCATCTTTACTATAATCATGAGAATGTATTTACATCTACTTATTTCTGTGCTCATTTATGTATATATATACATATAGAAATACCTATCTAAAAAATCATTCTTTTATAGCTTAGATTAAATTGTGTCATTACTACCCAGGATTAACAGAC
This sequence comes from Brachypteracias leptosomus, assembly GCA_013401335.1. Lineage (NCBI taxonomy): Eukaryota > Metazoa > Chordata > Aves > Coraciiformes > Brachypteraciidae > Brachypteracias > Brachypteracias leptosomus. The sequence continues at coordinate 35,371 of VYZX01030800.1, forward strand.
ATAAAAATCCTGAAGATGCATTACAATTATTCGCATTTATGCAGCTGTGGAGAGGTAAAATACATCCCAACTGTTGCTTCCTGGCTAACATGATATCTGTTAAATGCAATTGTTTTTCCAGCAAATTTTTTGTTTCTAAGCTAACACAGTATCTGATACTTGGTGGTTAGTTTAGGGTAGTATCACCTGGTATTAGGATCCCCACTTTGATATTTTAATTGGGATTGCAGTAAGTGTATTTCATAATATCAAAATATCATGTTACAGGCTGCAATACAACAGACTTCTCCGACAAGTCTTAAATGGACAACTTAAGTATTCAGTCAGCTGTGAGCACTCATGTATCATAAGAAATCTAGTGAGTGCAAGGGCTGCCCAAGTGGGAGAAATCCTGAAAGTAGGTCTATGTTCAAGTTTTATATAAATCTCAAGGGTCTCTGTCTAAATGCTTGCAAAATACAACATATAGCTTCAGGCCAGCCCTGAAACTTGCCTTTAGTGAAAATCTCCCACACCCTAGATACTGGTACATCCTGATGGTAGGTGACAATAGTAAATATCTCTAAGAGTCACTTTCTGTTAATGTGAGGACAGTAACTCTATTAAAATGACAAAAATAGTAACACCTCTGAAATCATCCTCTCTCACGTTTTATATTTGCAAAACTTTTGCCAGAGCTGCCTTCTTTTCTAACTGCTTTTCATTTGGCTTCCTGCCTTAGTTGAGAAAAAAGTAGTTCACAAAATGACATATTTTCACTGCCTGGTTTGGGGGGGGTGGAGTGGGTTTTCTTTTGGTTTTAGGACTTTACAAAGAATGTTTAATAATGATAGAATCCTTAATTGCAGTATACTCGGATAAGTTTTCTTGTTCATCCAGATTTTGATTTGAAAAAATATATTCCCTTCAGTATCACTTATTTCAGCCATTCTCTTCCTTGAGTTATTAACTTACAGGAATGCTGAATTTCACAATGAGAAGAAAGCCACTTTTAATAATATCAATTACTTTATGGTATCATTTGCACTGTGTTCAGCATGATATTTTTGCTGCCTCTGACAACAGTTAGTGAAACTAAAAGTGCCTACAAATGCATATCTGGAGCAGCAGTTTTCTGTCTAGTCTGTACAATTGCGTACCATAGAGCAAGGCAGCAATTTATGCCTATAGCTATACATCTAATACTTAGCTATATTGCTTCATTCTTGTGAGCCATGTTATTTGACTTACGTAGGTAAATCTGATACATCAGTGTTTACAATATTAAGGCTTTAACACCAGTAGCAGAAACCCTGAATATTTTCAGAATAGATAAATCCATCTCATTTTCTTTACTAAATGCTGTCTGACAAGCAGAGTTATAGAATTTAGCAGCATAAGACACAGAATGGTTGGAAACAAATCTGAAGCTCTGGAGATCACTCAAAGAATTAAGTACGTTTCAACATACAGGTAGTTGTCAAAACTGGCCCATAAATCTCATTTAAGTAGAAATATTGCGTGATTATTTTTTTCCTTGCGTACATATTTGACTAAAATAGAAAAGAAGGCTGTCTTTTAAAAAGTTTATGCTACATTTTAGGTTTTGTCTTACTTCACAGAATTGAGATGTTACAAAAACAGACATTGGAATACATTTCTTAGCAAAGTTAAGAACTACAGAGAAGGGCAAGGCATTGTTCTTTATTTTACTATGCGCTTTCCCTTGAAACTTACTGACTGCTTAAATCATCTCAGCTACACAGAAACCTTTAGCAATAAAATAAAAACTGTATTAAGCACTAAATTTTATACATAACTGCTGTTTCTCATTGACGGAGAGTTTATTGAAGTTGTCAGCTTCTGAGTCCATCTTATATGAAGGCAATCATAATCTGAGGGCATATGAATTGATCTAGTCAGAAATGGTGCAAATAAAATTAACAAATTTATTAATTATTTTTTTCCCCCAGCTGAATTTGCTGTTTTCCATACTCTTGGCAAGGGATGAATAGAAAGCTGAATACAGAAGTTTAGTCTCTCCATTAAGTAGAAACATCCTACTGGGATTTGAGGAAAAGACTGGCATAGAAATAGGTAACCATTTAGCTTCTGGGCTGCCTGGCCTCTACAGCTCAAAAGAAGCACAGGGGCAGAGGTTATGTATTATTCATTTTTCAATTGGACTCAGTGGAGAAATTGGAGAGTTTACTACATAAATATGTTAAATTTAAGTACATCATGCATTTCCATAAAACTCACTGAGGCCCAGATTCATCATTTCCTCCCAGTTCAACAAACCACTTTAAAATATGCTTAAATTGACTTCAGTGGAGCTCTGAGCACTTACTGAAAGTTCTGTGTGTCCTTAAATTATTTGGAGAACGAGAGCCATCTGCATATGTGCAAGTGCTTTGCTGAACGTGCCTAAGCATCCAATTCGTGGCCCCATGAAGTCCATGAGGTCTATCCATTGATGTCATTGGACTTCAGATTTGGTGTTAAGAGTTGGATATTACCAGTTCATTATCAGTTCAGAGCTCTATTGTTGCTTCCTTGAAAGGAGATGACATTCAGCTTTTCACAGCAATGCCTTATGCTTTGTATTAGAAAGCCCTAGATAGCATTCTAAGATTTCTTACTTAATAGTGTCTGTGGGGCTTGTTGTGATTATGATTTTAATATGCACTGATCAAAAGTGTCAACTAACAAAACCAAAATAATAATTCCTATTGAAACATATTGAAACTTACGTGCTGTCTGTACAATAGCCTATAGTAACAGAATGCCATAGGACATTTCCCTGAAATGCCTAATGTACACGAACGCGCGTAGCATG
>VYZX01030801.1:1503-19975 GCA_013401335.1 Brachypteracias leptosomus
CATGGCTAATCAGAGTGATTGATTTATACATGGTTGAAAGGATTACAGAGGAAGGTAGCTGAAAATAATGTCTGTATGCTAATATTTTATTAAGATGACTTATATCCAGGCTCTTAGCAGACCCTGCATAGTCACAAGATCAATGTTTTAGTAATAGTGGTTAATAATCCTTGATGATGTAATGCATGAAGGGAAGAAGCCATTTCCTGATACCTAATGGCTGATTGAAATATTTCATGGCCTAAGACAGACTCACAAATATAACACCCCCCTACAGATAATTATTACTCTTCTATAGTATTAGGAATATATTCCAGAGAACAAAACCCCTCAGATTTTAATATTTAAATTAAGTAGAAGTTTAATTGAGCATTCTCAGATTTAATAAGCTTAAACCAGCTTTTTATCCCTTACGTTGTAAAGAACTATACAACAATAATAACTAAACAGCTCTCCATTTACAAAATTCTATTAAGTTTATAATAAAAAAATGTGTAGTAATAATAGTTCTACTTTGACACTAGATTTAACTGACTTTTTTTCTTCAATAGAAGAATCTTTTATGCAAGTAAAGGAAGAAGTATCACATTGACTGCGTGGGTGTTCACCATGTGGAACTCAGATTCTTACTAGACAGAGCCCCAAATGAGAGAAATCTCAAAGGTTTCTACTGGCATGTTTATATACCTGCAGTGCTTTCCCTTTTTGGCTTGTGTTGACAGCTTTACAGCCTGTTTTCTCTGGAACGTCTCTTTTTTTTTTTTCTAATGTAAGGCTTTTTACAAGTTTTAAACTCCAACTTTTAGAATCTCATTTTTAAAGCTTAAGATTTAGCTTTCTGAAAGGAATTTACTTTAAAATAGGCCATATGACAAATCTACACATATTCTGTCTTCTTTGGTTACTCTGATTTCCAGTCCATTAATATTAACCCTATCTCATTCCATAGCTATTACCTAATAAAATGAAAAATTGGAAAGGAATGCTCAAGAACATTGAATGGAAAAAAGCAGAAAAAGGATTAAAAACTCCTGTAAGTTTAGCTACTTAAATGTTGTGAATGTGATTACACTAATCAAAGTTTAGATGACTACAAAATAGATGTCTAGAGAAGGCAGTCACAGTAGGCTAACTTCCTTTATAGACAAGAAAAAGAAAAAGGCACTTTCATGTTATAGTTCATTTAGCTTGGTTTAGAGATCTACTTTAGAATAAGAGGAATCATGCCCTTGACTCCACTAACTATACCAACCACATCTTTATTGACTGTATAGGTAGCCAAGGATGAAGACCTCAAACATAGATCTAGATATCAAAAACTACACAGTGAAATTTATATTTTCATTTTTAACCTACAGGAAAGAAGGAAAAAGAACATGGTAAAATACATTCCTATCTGCCCTGTCACATTAAAAATATTTCTCCAAATAAGAAAATTATATTCTACTTATATACACAAAAATACAACAATAATACAAAAAATACATGTAAGTACATATGAGATATATATATATAAAAATAAAATAGGCATGCAAAAAATTGGCCTTGAAACAAGAAATTTAAAGATATGGGTCTTTTCTTACTCATTTTCCAATTACACAGCCTGGCCGTCAATGCAAGAGAATTGAGTAAGGACATGATGAGTCAGAAGTAGCAAAGAGATGGTTAATAGACACACTGAGTATGTCTTTAATCTTACCCCTCTGTTTTATTGGTACTCTGTGGTGCTTTTTCCAACTGGTAATTCATAGCTTGGCAGCCTCACCCTCAGATACAAAGAAACTCCTTGAAAACCTTAATGACATCATAAGGGTGGTATTATGTCATGATGTGATAACTCCATTGTTAAAGTGCTCATGAACAAGGTAGGATATAATATTTTCTCATCTTATTTTTGCAGCTTTTTTTCTGTGGAAAAGAGTTGAGGGGCAGTGGCAGAATAGAGATGTGGGGAAGAAGAGACAGATTAGAAGAAAATGAAGACATGCTTACCTATATGTGTGACTCAGAAGCCTCATGTTGAAAAGCTCAGCTAAAGGGTTAGGATAAAATCCCTGTTTCTGGGATCATTAAAGTGTTTCCTCATTAAATATAAAAACATTTGTTTGATCAAAGCCTGTAACTTCTCCATCTGACAGATCTAACTATAGGTTGTAGAGTCATGCTGTCTTCTTACTGTTGATTTAAAATCAAGGTATTAGCTCAATATCTAAATAATCTTGAGCCAGATTAATTGTACCCTAAACCAACATACTGATTCACAGGATATGGACAGCATTTAGTGTAGTTTCTTGACTCCAGATGGGCCAAAGCCAGAACTATGTCCCTGATGTTTTTAGTACTGCAACAGTAGACACTAGCACTGAATCCAAATTCTATCAAGGTGTAGCAGGAGGAGCTCTGAAAGATTGATTCTCCNNNNTCTCCAATTCTCAAACTAAGAGGCTTGCTGGACTCTGGTGACACTCATTTCCTAACTATCAGGAACCTAAATTACTTTTCTAATCTGTTCTTTCAGTCCAGATGGTCTTTAAGGGGCACAACACAAATATATTTTTAAGTAGCTCATAATTGTTCATTTGATACGATGATTCAAGTACTTCAGAGGTAGTCACATGGTAAACTGAAGCCCCTAAGACAAAAGAATTCCCGTAGCATTTTTAGTGTTTAAAGCAAAGATTTCAGAGTATCAGGGTATTTTTTGCCTATTTACATCTTCAGATAAAAGAGGAATTTTCTCAATGTTTCATCAAAATTTGAATGAATAAAGAAAAGATCTCCTCTGATATAATCTCTGCATATTTATGTGGTAACAGAATTTCTGTAATAATTGTTACAATAATTACTAATAGTTACTATAATAATTATTATAATAAAAGTATTTTTATTTTAATTTTGCTTTGAAGACCTTTATTTGTTCTACAAAACCTCTTTTTGTTTAGTTTAAGAAGAAAATATTCACAAGTTTTAAAAAATAACAGTATAATGGACTATATTATTCTATGCATAGACATGCAGGATATTTTATAGAAATTGTGCAGTTATTTGAAAACAGACCACCTCTTTAGCAAAAACAAGGTGGAAGATCTAGACTAAATTTTGGCTGTCTAAGGAATATATAGCAGACCATCATATACATTCTTGTTCTTCACTGCTTCACCACTCAATGCCTGTTGCCATTTCCAGCATTTGTTTTTCAGTCTGAATATGAAGGATTAAGGAGGAAGAGAGAAAGGAACAAAGTAGTAAAAAATGGAGCAGCTTACTAATAGCTTGCTGGAATATGTCTAGATGCCCTGTAAGTCACATCATTGTGATTGCAAGGATGTGTGCAGGATGTTCACAGGTCTTAAGGAACTGAGAGAAGATTTAATATAAAGCTCATACTACAATGGTTGAAGAAGATTTTGCAGGTTCTGTGAGTGGAGATTCATAGTGTCGCTTCTATTCAGATATCTAACATTAAAGGAATGGTTCTATATTCTTAAAATAACTGACTTTCGAGGCAGTAAAGCCTCCCTCTCTGGAGATTTAGTACTAACACAATTTCTAAGGAAAAATAAAAAATCAAATCCCCCGCATTATGACACAGATTCAACAACAGGTAGGACAGGAGCAGTTTGTCATACCCTCTTAGAGTCTGTTCAGCAAAGCAAAGGTGCTGTTTTGTACAGGAACCCAAGAACACAATTCATGTGGTAGAGTTGCATGTGTTGCAATGTTTTGTTACATAAAAATGCAAGTCAGCTATGGTGTTGACAAGCACACACAAAATATTAAAAGGGAATTAATAGCCTGTTTAAATAGGAACATTTTAGTCTTACAGTGGCTAAAATATCAATCATCGTCTTGAGCTCAGCCGACTTCATGAAATACTCAGAACAGATTATTATGGCTCACTTTATGTTAACTTTATAACCAGCTAGGAAAAAATACTTCAAATGTGCCTGTAAAATATTAATGGAAATCAGTCAGTAAAAAAAAGAAAAAAAAAAAGAAAACCGGTCAAAACCAAAATTACATATTAAAAAAAGAAACTGGATACAGAAACACTTTCATAAGGGAAGGGTATTAAGCAAACAGGAATTTGAGTAGTAATGCATTTTGTCATGTTCAATGAAATACAGGAACTATCCAAGGCACATAATGAAAAACCATATAATCACTTTTACCATTTGACACAACTGAACTATTAAACAAAGTCAAGACAATGCAACAGTAACCAAATGCCACTTTATATCCATCATTCATGAACACTTCATCAGTCTACTTGGAATTTCCCGGTGAAGGACTTTGAGTCTAAGATTGATTTAAGATTCCAGTCTTTCTGAAATATACTCAAATTCATACACAGGTAAATATTCATATGCTATAGATAGCTAGCATTAATGAGTTAACCCAGTAATTTGAAAACTTGTGCTTCTGACTAGTCATCACAAATTGGAATATTAGAAGGAAAAGACCACAACACACGTAACAAAATTGTCTCTTTAATGCAATTCTTCTCGACACCCAAGAGAAAGATTGTAAGTAATTTATTTTAACTTACTGAGAGTAAAGAATAATCTGGAAAGCAATTTTTAGTGAGTCTTTTGGCTCATATTGGATGTGGAACAAATGTTATTTTAAACATAATCTGTAACATTTAATTGCAAGTCCCTGTTCTGCCAGATATTTAACCTTTTTTATAATTATTAGTATTGTTCCTAAGAGGTTTATACAACCTGAAATCTCTTCATTGTTCCATTATCTAAAAGGAAATGAGTGAAAAAAATTCTGATTATTTCCTGTAAAAAGTTATGAAATATTTTACATGAACATAATGAAACAAAGGGTGAATACTACCTAATAATTCTAATACATTTGGAAAATGGATTTGTTCAAGAAAATGAACCTGTAAGAAATTCTATTTTGATAGTGTCATAATAAAATTAGCTAAATCACTCTCTTTCTTTCTCTTTCTTTGCTTCTCTCTCTNCTGTAAGTCCTATTATCCTCTGTTTAAATCATATATCCTGAAAAATACTGATGCAACATTTAATTTATACATATAAAAAGTATTAATTGAGTCAAGAAGGATACTAATAAATATCAGCTTTGTGAGTGTGGGACCAAAGAATGTCTTACTGACTTTGACTTAAGAGAATCAATCATACCTTCAAGAGACTTCATAGCATTTATTTTAGGATGCATAGCTGAATATTCAGGGATCCTTATTGTCAAATTCAGCTGCAGATATCAATATCTTTCTTTAAAGTGATGATACTAAAAATACTGAAAGTGCTTTGAACTTATGACGTTATATTTTATTGGAAGATAAACTACAATATGATCACTTCTGTGGAAAAGAAGCTCAAATCAGCTGGGTCAGATCAAAATAAAAGCAGTATTAGAAGTCCTCATTGCCCACTATTTCACCTCAGAGAAAGGGCCTTCACTTCATTTTTGCTTTCAGTACAGCAATGTTTAGTGGCTTGTTGAGTTGTGAATAATTTTCAGCAGTGCACTGGAGGCCTCTGGAAACTGTGTGTCACCTCTGCATCTTTATAGTGTGCCTCCTTCCTGTTCTTAGGAATATGGTTTTGTATACAGAATTGGAAGTCCTCCTACTCTGTCTCCTTCTGTCAAGATAGGACTGCTGCTTCCCTAGCTCCAAAGGACTGTGCATTGATCCAGTATGCGACAGCTCATGGTGAGCAAGTAGGTGGCATTTCTCCCCCTTGCTGAACTGCACTTTCCAACAAAACACAACGTATGGTAAAAGAGGAACACAATAAAGAAAAGATATGCTATTTGTCACCCTTAATATGAGATAATTTATATGTATATCAAGGCATTTCAGAGCCTATATTGAATTTGTCACCAGTGGAAATGTTTTCTGTCTCCTGACAACACTGTCTTTCTCCTCAAACTTGAAACTGAGCATTATAAAGGCCATTTACAGAGAATGTATTAATGTTGCTTTAAAATAATTCTTAATGAAACATAAAATTCCATCATAACAGGGCATGAAGTTAGAATAGATGATTATTTTAACCTTTGTAGCTTGGAAAATCAAATATTCTAAAAATTAGCTTTTAAAAAGCTCCATTTTTTGAAAATATAAAAAGGTCATTTTTTGTGTTTCCTCGAGGAAGTGAAAGCCTGATCAGAGATTACATAAAATAAAAATAAACTTGAATTGCACTTTTACTTAAATAAGATGTTACACTTGCAAGTCTGCGAGGTATTATCAGGGCCCTGGAGGCATCACCAGGCTTGGCTGTCCCCACCTAAACTCCTAGGTCTGCCATCATCCTGCTCACAGTGTGGGACCTGATTTCAGCCCCCTAGGGCCATCAGCCCCCACTCCAACAACATAACAGCAGGGTCGTTCTCCAGTTCCCCACAGTCCTACCCTGTCCAGCCATAGGCCCTGCTGAAAAAGACCCATCTGCAGGTGCACATCCCAGTCCAACCTCAGCCTATCCCCAGGGAGGGGCCCAATGCCCACAGTGGGGGTTACCCTGGTGCTCCCATCTGCCCTGCTCCTAGTTGTAGCAGTGGGACAGGTCCTGGCTGCCAGGCCCAAACCTGACAGGCCAAGGGAATGCTCCAATACCTCTAATGCACAAGGGAGCCACTGGTCCTCATGATGCCTTGACACTGTGCTTGGGACATCATACAGACAACACAAAAGATGCCATAGCTCTTTTTCAGCCAAATAAATTATAGTAACTTAGAATCATAGAATAGTTTAGATTGGAAAAGACCTTTGAGATGGTCAAGTCCAGCCATTAACCCAACACTACCAGGCCACCACTAAACCATGTCCCTCAGCACTACGTATACATGTCTTCTAAATACTTCCAGAGATGATGACTCCACCACTTCTCTGGGCAGACTGTTTCAATGACTGACAACCCTTGAAGTGAAGAATTTTTTTCTAATATCCAAACAAAATCTCCCCTAGTGCAACTTGAAGCTATTTTCTCTTGTCCTATCGCTTGTTCTTTGGGAGATAAGACTGACTTCCACCTTGCTCCAATCTCCTTTCAGGTAGGTGTTGAGAGTGTTGAGAGTCTCTCCTGAACCTCCTTTTCTCCAGGCTAAACCAGCTATGGTTGCTTCAGACACTCCTTGTAAGACTTGTTCTCTTGACCCTTCACCAGCTCAATTGCCCTTCTTTGGACACTCTCCAGCACATCAATGTCTGTCTTGTAGTGAAAGGCCCAAAACTGAGCACTATATTCAAGGTCATTTGCTTTATTGTGAGCCATGGTCCTGGACATTTTGCTACTTGTAAAAATGATCTCTAGAAACTTTACCAGCAGTGACTACTTTTGTTCCATGTATACTGATCAGTGCTGAGATAAGAATAAAACTTTTTGTCACTCTGCCAGAAACTTCCACAGTTTGTTGCAATATTTCAGCAACAATAACTTCCTGAGATATTCTAGATACTCAGGCTTTTTTATGAAATATATGTTGTACTGCAAGGTTAGGTTGAGGATCACCATTTCTGACTGCATGGTTACAAGATGCCGTAACAAATTACACTTATCTTCTTTAGGAAATGTAAATAAATACACATTACATACACTTATCTTCTTCTGGAAATGTAAATATTACACTAAACATGCCTGTAATGATAATTCCCCCAAAGTAATATTTTAGGGAAAGCATCAGTACTGGCAGAAAAGAAATTTATGAGACAATGAGAACAACCTTCCACACTTTAGGATAAGACTTTTTTTCACTTAGCTTCTAGACTGAAGTTGGCAACACTTTCTTCATTTAAGAATGTGTTCATTAAATAAGTGCCTAAAAATAGAATAACATAAAATGAGATTAGAGCAATAAAAAGTAATACAATTTTAAATTTGTTCTTCTGTGAAGAAAGAACTGTAGTACTCATGAACTACAATACTAAGTTTATTATTTGTCACTAGTACTTGGAGAATATATGAGATGATTCAAAAATAACATGATTTGAAAATAACAAAGGAATTGAAACACCATATAGATGTTAGTGCGGTAGATACTAAAATTATTATGCCAGCTTTCCAGTCAGTCTTTTCTGAAGTCATTGCTATGCAGCAACCGGGTTTGGAAAAGCTATTTCTGGGAGTATAACTATTGTTACATGTATTTGGTATATTAGACATTCAATAGTCTGCTGTGATCAAGGTTTCAGTACTCCTCAGAAATTCCTGGAGACCATTCTGAAAAAACATCTTTTTCACACCAGATCAGAACTGCTGTAACTGCAAATCTCATTCCAGTGCCATATAAATCTAGTTTTTATAGAGCTATCATTTTCAGAATGGTACTTTTCTATGGAAAATAAAACTTTCCCAAAGACTCATGATGCTAACATTCCCCAAAGCACCAGAGTTCCAGTAATTCCTTCAGTAATGTGGAACAATCACATTCTTGCCCCCTAAAGACACAAACAAGTTACTATTTGCATAAATTAGCAACTCTTTAGATAAGAAGCCTATGGACTTCTGTAAACATTCCAGACAACCAATTATGATCAATAATTGGATTTTGCTATTAACTTGAAAACAAAGAGATACTTGTGACCATTGTAAACACTTAAGATTCATACATATGTTTCTTGAATATGAGGCTGACATCTCTCGTTATAGTCTGTAGAGTGCAGTTTTTGCCTTCCTTGGGTTTCGGCTGCAAAATATGTTTCTGAGAAAGTATAACATCTTGAGCAATTACCTTTATGACTGGATTACTACAGAGAAAAAGACTATTTTTTCTTTGTTATGTATTTGCTATTAAAAAAAAAAAAAAAAGAGCTGGTCCTAAGGAGATAAATGCATGTAATTTTCAACCTGATTCCAACACTTTAAAAATGAGAAAATCTTAAACATAGTCCTAAGGGCTCTGCTAGGAACTGTTCATCATCTACTATTTCTGGCTGATTTTTCTCAGATGTTCTTCAACTATGCAGAGAATTAATTCAGGTCATTAAGATCAAACAAGGTGAAACCAGAGGCTCAGTTATGAGATATTAGGAAACTGCTTTTCACAGAATCACAGAATGGTTGAGGTTGGAAGGCACCTCTGGAGATCATCTGGCCCGACCCCCTTCCACAAGCTGGATCACCTTGAGGGTTGTTCAGGAACATGTCCAGATGGGTTTCAAATATCTCCAAGGATGGAGACTTCATAACACCTCTGGGCAATCTGTGCTTGTGCTTAGTCACTCTCACAGTGAAAAAGTGTTTCCTTATGTGCAGATGGAACCTCATGTGCTTCTGGTTGTGTCCATTGCCCCTTGTCCTGTTGCAGAGCACCACTGAAAAGAGTCTGGCTCCATCTTCTCATCTGAGGTCCCTCGAAGACAGCACAACACTCTGATGTATCAGTTACTCCTCCCAGTTTTCTGTCATCAGCAAACTTGCTGAGTGCTCTATTCATCTTCTAGATCATTAATGAGGATGTTGAATAGGACTGTATCCAATATAGAATCATAGAATGGTTTGGGCTGGAACCCTCATCCTATCACTACAAGCTCTCATAAAAAGTCCCTCTCTAGATTTCTTGTAGGTCCCAATGCTGAGAATAGCTCTTGTGTAAATTAGTATACAGTGTTGGCAACACAATGTTGGTTCAAAATAGTAATTCCATATAAACCTGAGTTCAGGTTATAAGTAATTTGAGTTACTAATGTAAGTAAGCATCAAGTAACAATGCAAAAATTATTTTTTAGTTGCTAAGTTCTGATCCTGTTTCTTTCACATTGTCTCATTTTCTATTTAGTGTATATACTTTATTCTGTTTTCTTCTCTGACGTAAAGTAAAATTTGAAATTTCTGTGGTTTTTTTCTGAAGCAGTTAATGAATTCCTAATACTACAATGGATACTGTGAAACGTGTCTGGTATAATGTTGCTGGGAAGTTTGGTACATGATTATATCTAGATGTGTGTGCCTTTTCTATAATCCTCACTCATTCTGCTCACTTCCATGAAATCAGTGAAGCAATGTGTAATATAACAATTATTAATAATACAGCAATACAAGCCTTACGCTCTGTCATCCTGCCATCTCATAAAATCAGTTGACACTTCCATGTGGCACACGCATTCCCATGCATGCTAGAAAGCTTGCTAGCTTGTAGAATACATTCTACACTACACCTCAGCTTGGCTGCAATTCAGAGAGGTACTGAGTGATCTGTTTCCACTGGAGATTAATCCGTTAGCCATGCTAATCTCTGCTCAATTCACCGGAGAAGCATGGAGTTCAACTAAAAACTCTTGGAATCTTTTACATTCTAAACTTACACAGTTACACAGCCAGAGTTGTTTAAGTGCCTTTTAAAATAGATTACAATCAGCAGTCTCACATTGTTGAAAATGGCTAAATTTATAGACTACAAAAAATTGGTGTTGTGTTATTTGACATCTTTCCTCTGAAGCATGAAATATTGAGGGGAATGGAACGTAACAGTCATGCAATAACAGGGAAAATAACCAGAAATAGTTTGGTGATCTGTCTCTACCTCAGGGATGCACACATTTTTATTTAAGAGTCACCAGGGAGAAAAAAAAGAAATTTCAGAGCATGGCTTTGTTCACCTTCATGGTAATTTGCCATATATATATGTACACATCCAATGCACTTTCAAGTCAACAGTTTGCTTATAAATTTTTGTGCATTTTTATTAATTTCTGCATACGTTTCATCATCCTCTGATGAATCATCATTTCACCACCCTTCTTTTCACCATTTTCTCCACCTTTATTGCTGAGAATTCTCTGACATATTCCAATTGAAATTATGCTGATTATTCTGATAGGATTTTTATTCATTAGAACATGATAATTGCTGCTATGTTATCTAAATTCTGCATTTTCATCCATCGTATCTCTTTTTCCCCTTCTTAATACATTTTTTTTTCTTAATATAACATCTATTATTTGAGCAAAATATACACATTTTTGTGCAACCAAGTCTACAATTCTTTAGATCTTCATGAAGATTTTATGTTTTATGAACAAAACATTAATTTTCAAGGGGAATCTAATAAAAATTGTTCAAAATAAGATGCTGGAAAATTTTACAGCTAAAGTATTTCCATCTGTAGTAAAATGCTGTATTTGAACAAAATATTTGATTTTATGTAACTCTTCTGAAACGCACATATGAAAATAATTAGTTATGTAGTTGTTTCTGAAGGAATGCATTATATCTGCTAGTGTAAATTACTTTTAATAGAAAACAGATACTGAGTAGCATGAATAATAGTGCTATAATAAGGAAAATTTAGCTTTGTTGAGATTGAAGGCCTGGAAGCCCAGGTAGAAGAAAAGAGAGTTAAGCAAGGTGTAAAAAGCATAGCTCTGTAACACAAAACAGCAGAATTTGAAAATAAGGAGTTAAACGGTTGAAAATTTGGGCCAGTTTCTGAAAAGTCACAGAGTAAAATGATTTGCTGTGTAAGTAAGCATTTCTGATGTGCACAAGTACTAAAAATCCTGAAATTACCATGGAATATCTAATTCACTGTAAGTAAGCAGAATAACATGTACATGAAGTTTCCATTTAACTGTTAACTAAGGACTATTGGGAGGAGGGGCGGTGGTAGCAGAAAGAAGAAAAAAAATAGTCACTGGAAATTATGTGAAGAAAAAAATTATTGACAAAAAAGGCCTCAAGCTATTGTAAAAAGAGTAATAAAACATTTTAATGTTCATTCAGATTTCTTTTCAACAAAAGAATTGGTCTTCTACATCTTTTAGAAATTGAAGCTATGTATTATTCTGCAACTGTTCTCAAATATAATCTTGAAAGCTCAAATTCGGGGGGACATACATCTTCACAAACATGTTTCATCCCCTTATGGATATGTGTGGACTACTCTGTATTAATATTAAAATTTCTGCTTCTGACAAGTTACCTTTTTCAACCTGGAGGGAAGATATGACAATGTTCCCTTCAGATCAGTTCTTTGATACTGTAACAGGAAGAAGCCAGGTTCCAGTTATGCAACAACTTTTGTCATATGCAAAATATTAGCAGTTCATATTATCGAGTTAAATTATGCTCAGTTTGAAGTTAAGCAAATTATAGTGGTCATCAGTATGTCAATTCCTTTGATTGAATTCTGTGTTACACAATATGTGTAAAAAAGAAGCAATGAAATAGGATGTGAATACTAAATTATCTCTTTTAATTTTGGTGAATTTTTCACTGCAAAAGGCTCCTGCTGAGCTGGATGGTGTTAAGGATTGTTTTACATGTAAGTATCTTGAATAGATGTGGAAATCTGATTTTGTTTGCTCCCATTTTATTGTGTATTTGGCTGATAGGTTGATTGCTTGGTTTAATTTTTCTGATTACACAGCCAATGCACATAAGTGTATTTTGCAAACAGCCATTTGACCCACAGGAATTTGACAGAATCATTTTTTTTTTTTTTTTTTACCTTGTTATGAATAAAAAATACCCACCCATGTAATATTAATCATTTTCAAGTTGCTGGATGATGGTTATATTGCCTTAATTTTCTTACAAAGCATTCTAATTAAAATGACTTTTAATTAAGTATGGCATTGACATAGGCATACTTTTTTTTTTCCCCCAAAAAAAATGTTCTATCGCATAAATATGTAATTTTTTATGAAGGAATTATATTTAAAAGACCTTAAATTATATGCCTATTATATATTTAAATGCAGAATGGAAATGCTTTATTGTTATGTGTATCATGAAGTTATTTTAATCCTATTAATTTGCTGAAGAATGATTTACATAAAAAACCTTCAGGTCTGAATTTTTTAAACAATGTTTTTGATGCACAGGAATCTGTTTTACCATGCTGGAGAACAGCTAAAAAAGTTGTACTTCATATTTTTCAGCAGAAAAGAGCTAGAACACCTACAATAACATTGATTTTATGTAAAAGAGTAAGCCGCAGTAATTTCTCCTCTGAGACACGAGGAAGCATGGGAATGAACCTTATGAAAAGGTCACAGATAAATTTGCTGGATCATAAAATCATAGAATCATTAANCAAACTTACTAAGAGTGTGCTCAATCCCCCCATCCAGAATCCCCATTGATAAAGATATTAAACAAGACTGGCCCCAAAAATGAGCCCTGGGGAACACTGCTTGTAACCAGCCACCAGTTGGATTTAACTCCATTTACCACAACTCTCTGGGCTTGGCCATCCAGCCAGTTTTTAACCCAGTGAAGATTACACCTGTCTAAACCATGAGCCACAAGAATGGTGGTTGAACTTGGCTGAAGAGTAGGTCCATAATTAGTGGGTTCAATGAAGATATGGAGTTTGTCTTAGTGATAGAGGACAATGATAGAAATATCTTCAGAGGTCTGATACATCTTAACAGTTAACTGTTTTGCAGTCTAAACCTATCTTTGCTTTATGATGAGATATTATACAGGCAATAAACTCAAAAAACTGTGTAATATAATATGCACCTTATGTCCCTCAACATAATGTGATATGTCTCCATATGCTTTCCAACAACAGCCATTCCTTCTCCTTTGACCCAATTCCTTTATTTAGTTTTATGAACATTTAAACTATAGTGATGCAAATAAGAGATGATGCTTATTATTTTAAAATGTGTCTAATGGTTATCCTTGTGGCTTACTTTGCAGTACTGAATTCTTACATTATTTTTCCATTTTTAACAACCTTCTCTATAATCCATTTTGCCTGCAGATCCCATGTTATCTTGAACCTGGATATTGATGAATTTAGCTTCTGGAAGTCTCTTGTCAAAATTTCAATAGCAAATTGAGGGAGATAATCTGCATCCATTTACTCGCTTATAATGATTTTAATTTCCTGTTAAAGTAAACACTTCCAGCAGGAGAGGTCTTTGAACTTGTAAAAGCATGTCTGAAGAGATCTGTTTTGTCCTTAGTGCAACACCTTTCAAGGATTACTTGTGTGGAAGTTAAATGAAAAATAGTAAATCCATATCCCTCACAAAGATCCATATATTTTAAACTCAATTTCACATAACAACAAATGCAGTTTATACATATATGCAGTGCAACATGACACTTCACTAGGACACATGCAGTCCCTGCGCCTTCATTGTTGCTTCACTAGTTGCACAAACTGCTCTAGTGCAATTCTTACATCATTCTGTTGGAAAATTCAGACCAGTGCGTCTAGTAATTTTCTTCTGCATATATTTGCTTACTGACTTTCAATAAATATGTATGATCCAAAGTGCCCTATAAGCTGTGGGTTTGTTATTATTCATAAAATAGTAAATATTTAAGTTTATTAGTGCAATAGACTTCATCGACAATATTGAACAGGTCTCCACCATGATAGTCATTTAGATATCTAGCTCACAAAAAGACAAAGTGTTGTTGTCACAAAAAGACATCAGCAATTAGCCATTTTCACATTATAGAATCACAGAATGTTAGGGATCGGAAGGGACCTTGAAAGTTCATCTAGTCCAATCCCCCCACCGGAGCAGGTTCACCTAGACCAAGGTGTGCATGATAGGGAACCAAAGCTTTCTAGAGTCATGAGTTTAATCCTATTACATCATGCAGGCATTTGCGGGATCATAGCATATGCAATACATATACAGGGGAATTGCATATTTGCCAGCAGACCTATGAATGACCTCTTTCTGACCAACACCTTGAAGTCATGAACAAACCCTTTTCTTATCTCAAATAGTATAGATTTCCATGTTTTGGCAACTGAATTAAGCTGTAAATTTTTACATGTAGAAATCCAAGTAATTTTTTTTTTTCCTTTTTTTCTTCTTGTCTAATATAGCTATGAATGGGTGCCAGAATGCCTTCCAGCATAAGAGATATCATGAAGAGGAGACTCTGGAAGATACATATATAGTGATAGATGAATGAAGGCCAGAGAATAAGATAAAAAATTTGGCTTCTGACAGATCACTGGAGTGGTAGCTGACTCCTCGTATCTGTTTTGAAAAGCTCCAAAACATTCTATCCAAGACAAATTTTCTTGTAAGGCAATAGTCTCAAAAACTCTGAATGCACAGTCATCATTTTCTTGTTCTGTTTTATGTAAGAGAATAGACACAGATAGAAGATCAAAAATAAAGATGTAAATAGTTTTATAAGTAGGCCATTATCTATTCAGAACAACAATAGCAAAAAAAGAATAGTATTTATCTGAAATAATTAATATTTTTTCCTATTATTTTTATGTGAAAAAACATATTATTCTGTGCAGGCATGCCAACATTTTGAAATTTATTGGTCAAGGTATCCTTCAGATTCCTCTCTGTTCTCTTTCATATGGAAATTCTGGCAGCTAATGTGAAAATATATTATTGGCAAGATTGACAGTATTTATGAAATAATTAACATTTTATTTGAGAATAACACATGCGGTGTTTAAACCTACCAAATTTTAGCCATTCTGCCTGAGAAGCTCCATGTCAGGTCTATCCCTGGAGTCATCCCTACATGAGCCTAAGAATGAGAGCAAGGAAAGGACTTCCCTTTTCATGATGTATTTTGCACTTTCTGACCCCGAATGGATTCAGGTATCACAGCTTTTAGCACTTAACACTTGTTATTTCATTAGCTTTTCTATAGTTTCATAGTGGGGAGCAAGAGATAACACAATGCTAAAGGTACAAAATACTAAAGACAGAATCTTGTGTTTCAGTCTTCTAGAAGAACCAGGAGAAAATAGAAAGGAAGACAGAATAAGGTACAGGAATCCAATTATGAACTAGAGCCAATGAGAAAAAGGGAGTATCCTGAGGCAAAAAACTTGAAACAAAAAGTGAAAACAGCTTAGTGAAACAAGAATTGGATGGGCAAAGAACTAAAAATTCCTATGAGTAGGTTAATGTGGTGTTAAGTAGATTTTACTGAAGTGTGCACAAAGATAGGAAGCCGGAAGAGTCTGCTGAAGTGTGTGTAGACTAGAAGAANTCACTAGTTGCACAAACTGCTCTAGTGCAATTCTTACATCATTCTGTTGGAAAATTCAGACCAGTGCGTCTAGTAATTTTCTTCTGCATATATTTGCTTACTGACTTTCAATAAATATGTATGATCCACAGTGCCCTATAAGCTGTGGGTTTGTTATTATTCATAAAATAGTAAATATTTAAGTTTATTAGTGCAATAGACTTCATCGCCAATATTGAACAGGTCTCCACCATGATAGTCATTTAGATATCTAGCTCACAAAAAGACAAAGTGTTGTTGTCACAANATAGTCAGTCTCCAGAGCTCCACTGGTGGCAGTAGGAACTCAGGTCCTTAAGTTTCATGTATCTGAGTTTGGACATTTAAAATTAGGCCCAGACTGNCGGAAGGGACCTTGAAAGTTCATCTAGTCCAATCCCCCCACCGGAGCAGGTTCACCTAGACCAAGGTGTGCATGATAGGGAACCAAAGCTTTCTAGAGTCATGAGTTTAATCCTATTACATCATGCAGGCATTTGCGGGATCATAGCATATGCAATACATATACAGGGGAATTGCATATTTGCCAGCAGACCTATGAATGACCTCTTTCTGACCAACACCTTGAAGTCATGAACAAACCCTTTTCTTATCTCAAATAGTATAGATTTCCATGTTTTGGCAACTGAATTAAGCTGTAAATTTTTACATGTAGAAATCCAAGTAATTTTTTTTTTTCCTTTTTTTCTTCTTGTCTAATATAGCTATGAATGGGTGCCAGAATGCCTTCCAGCATAAGAGATATCATGAAGAGGAGACTCTGGAAGATACATATATAGTGATAGATGAATGAAGGCCAGAGAATAAGATAAAAAATTTGGCTTCTGACAGATCACTGGAGTGGTAGCTGACTCCTCGTATCTGTTTTGAAAAGCTCCAAAACATTCTATCCAAGACAAATTTTCTTGTAAGGCAATAGTCTCAAAAACTCTGAATGCACAGTCATCATTTTCTTGTTCTGTTTTATGTAAGAGAATAGACACAGATAGAAGATCAAAAATAAAGATGTAAATAGTTTTATAAGTAGGCCATTATCTATTCAGAACAACAATAGCAAAAAAAGAATAGTATTTATCTGAAATAATTAATATTTTTTCCTATTATTTTTATGTGAAAAAACATATTATTCTGTGCAGGCATGCCAACATTTTGAAATTTATTGGTCAAGGTATCCTTCAGATTCCTCTCTGTTCTCTTTCATATGGAAATTCTGGCAGCTAATGTGAAAATATATTATTGGCAAGATTGACAGTATTTATGAAATAATTAACATTTTATTTGAGAATAACACATGCGGTGTTTAAACCTACCAAATTTTAGCCATTCTGCCTGAGAAGCTCCATGTCAGGTCTATCCCTGGAGTCATCCCTACATGAGCCTAAGAATGAGAGCAAGGAAAGGACTTCCCTTTTCATGATGTATTTTGCACTTTCTGACCCCGAATGGATTCAGGTATCACAGCTTTTAGCACTTAACACTTGTTATTTCATTAGCTTTTCTATAGTTTCATAGTGGGGAGCAAGAGATAACACAATGCTAAAGGTACAAAATACTAAAGACAGAATCTTGTGTTTCAGTCTTCTAGAAGAACCAGGAGAAAATAGAAAGGAAGACAGAATAAGGTACAGGAATCCAATTATGAACTAGAGCCAATGAGAAAAAGGGAGTATCCTGAGGCAAAAAACTTGAAACAAAAAGTGAAAACAGCTTAGTGAAACAAGAATTGGATGGGCAAAGAACTAAAAATTCCTATGAGTAGGTTAATGTGGTGTTAAGTAGATTTTACTGAAGTGTGCACAAAGATAGGAAGCCGGAAGAGTCTGCTGAAGTGTGTGTAGACTAGAAGAAGGAGAACCTGCAACCAGGAAGAAATTTGACTGTGAGAGAAATATCTACTAAACAAAGCAGTATCATCACCTCAGGGGAAAAAAAAAAATGTTGCTATTTTGAAGTAACCCATTCTTCCAAGGCACGTTGTAGAAAATATCTCCTCTATCTTTAAATTCCCACAAAAGCCACTTCAGGTATAAATTCAAATGGCACGTGTTTGCTGTCTATCTCAAGATGAACCTAGTCTTTCTCTAGGAGACCCAACTCAGCTATCTACATATAAGTATCTGTGCAATTTGAAAATCTAAAGCATATTTGACAGTTTTACATGTGGCTGGCAGATATGACAAAGGACTTACAAGGGACATGTGATGTCCTGGTACAGCAACTGCAAACCAAATAGGATACCTCACCATTACTCATCTAGCAGTTGATACCTATGTCTTTAGTCAGCTAGATCTTGCTGAAGACATTCCCTATTCAATTTTTAGGATGAGCAAATAGCTCTCCAGCTTTCCTCAAATACAGTAAATGGGGAGAAGGTTCAGCTTTGTGTATGCAGAAGGGTCTAATGACATTGAGATACCCTTGCAAAACTGACCTTAATTCCAGATATCAATGCAGTCAGATATAGGTCTTCCATGAATCTGTGTCATGAGTTGAGGTCTCAC
>VYZX01030802.1:7704-29610 GCA_013401335.1 Brachypteracias leptosomus
CGGCGGCGGCTCAGCGGGGCTGGGGGGAGCCGGGGCCCTCGGCAGCCGCCCGGTCCCCGCTCCGCCGGTGCCTCCAACCACCGCCCCGGCGCCTCATGACATCACCGCCGGTGGGGCTTCTCCTCCCGCAGCCGCCGCCGCCGCACCGGCAGGGGAAGGATGGATGGAGGGATGGAGGGAGGGAGGGAGGGAGGGATGGAGGGAGAGGGGGCCCCGGTAGCTTAGCAACAGCCCCGGCTGGCCACGCTGCGTCCCGGGGGGGGTCTCCTGCCCACCCCGGGGGCAGCGACCAAACCAAAGCCCCCCCCACACACACACGGACAGATGGGGCTGAGCACGGACAGACGGACGGATGGATGGCTGCGCAGAGACGCCTCCATCTTGCAGCTCTTTGCCCAGCCCAGCCCGGCACCAGCCCATGGGGGGGGGTCTGGAGGAGCACGATGCACCCCAAGGATGCTGGTGAAGCCCCCATGGTGGGACCAGCCTCGGGGAGCATCTGTCCTGAAAGAGCCCCTGCCCCAAAACTGCCCCTGCCCCAAAACTGCTCCTCTCCTAAAAGAGCCCCTGCCCCAAAACTGCCCCTGCCCTAAAAAAACCCTGCCCCAAAACTGCCCCTGCCCCAAAACTGCTCCTCTCCTAAGAGTCCCTGTCCTAAAACTGCCCCTGCCCCAAAATTTCCCCTGTCCTAAAAGAGCCCCTGCCCCAAAAGATGCCCCATCCCTGGCACCATTGCAGGTGAGCTCTGAGCAACCTGCTCTAGTTGAACATGTCCCTGCTCAGGGCAGGACTTGGATGAGATGAGCTCTGAAGGTCCCTTCAACCCAAACCCCTCCATGACTCTACAATTCTGTGATCATTTCCTCACGCTTGGAACACGCAGAATAAATCAGAGCCTTGTTCTGTCTGACACCCCAAAAACTCCCACAGAATTTCAATCCTGGCCAGTAAAACCAGCACATCCCAGCCCCACGGTGATGCTCCAAACTCCACCCTCCTGGTCCCACAGCAGCACAGACCAGGACCAACCTGAGCCAAACCCCTGCCCAGATTTCACCCCAGCTCACCAAACCCCCACCCAAACATCATCTCCCTGCCCTAAACATCCCGGCCACCACTGCCAGGAGCAACCAGCAGCCCCACGGACACCACACGGAGCTGGATCCCCCACGTCCCCCATGTCCTCACTTTATCCTCAGACTTGATCTGAAGTCCTTGGGGGAACCAAAAGGCTCTTGGAGGGAGTTCGGGTTACACTGCCTGGCAGGGCTGGGGTTTAATTGCACATCAAGGCTGATGAGTGCTGGCTGGACCCCCCCCCAGCCCCCAGCCCAGCCCCAGAGCCAGATGTGGTCTCCTTCTGCTCATCTCTACCCCAGGGAGATGCTGCCCGAGGCCCCAAATGGAAATAAATGGTGCCAGGTTTCAGCAAACGTGGTCATGGTGGTCACCTCCACACCAGGGACAACCAGCAGCTCCCGCAGTGCTGGGGGGGGTTAATCAGGGTCTTTAGCTCCTCTAAGACTCTCCAAGAGCTCAGGTTTGGTTTGGTTTGAACCAGGGAAGTTCTCCCAGAGCCTTAAGTATCATTTACAACACTTACAACTCAACAACTCCCCGACAGGAGGTTGGAGCCAGGTGGGGTCGGGCTCTTCTCCCAAGGAACAAGAGATGGGACAAGAGGAACCAGCCTCAAGTTGCCCCAGGGGAGGTTGAGGTTGGAGCTGAGGAACAATCTGTTGGTGGTCAGGGCTGTTTTGGGCTGTGCCAGGCTGGGCAGGGCAGGGCTGGAGTCCCCATCCCTGGAGGGGTTTCCAAGGCTGGAGATGTGGTGCTGAGGGCCAGGGATGCAGTAGCACCATGACAAGCTCTGACAGCACGTGCTAATGAAGAACCCCTGAGTTCCACCAGCCTGGGCAGGTCAAGAGTTGGATGAAGAGCTGATTTATACTATTAAGTACATCCCAAGGCATCCCAAGCTCCAGCAGAGCCCTTCTCCAGCCCCACCAGCCTGAGGACAGAGTCTTTCCTCCACCATCCCTGGTTTCTAACCATCAATCCTCTCCCCAGCCAGGACCCCACAGACACCAGTGAGGGGCTGGCCACGCACCTCCTGGAGCTGCCTGAGAAGCAGAAGCAGAGAAAACGCAACTTCAGGATGGCAAACCCAGTGCCAGATGCTCCAGGGCTGCCCTTTACACCCTGATGTGCCAGAGAAGCTCTTTATCCCAGAGCCCCACAGACAAGGAGCTTTTCACAGCCCTGCAGATAAGAAGATCTCCCGGTCTCATCCCAGTTGAGCACTGGGGACGCTGACAGGTTGACATCGGCTGGTTTCTGTGGCACCACCAGCTCGTGGTGCCAGATGATGCTCAGCCTGGAGCTCCAGAGGGTCCCCAGGATAAAGGACAGTGTGACCCTGCCACGGGCTCCCCCAGTGTCCCCCCAGGGCTCGGGGAGGCCTGACCACTCTGGCAGTGAAGAACTTCTCCTAATGTCCAACCTAAACCTGCCCTGGTGCAACTCGAGGCCATCACCTCTTGTCCTCTCATTAGCTCCTTGGGAGAAGAGATCCCATCTGCTCCCACCGCCACCAGACCCACTATGACCAGCATGGCCAACGACTGGGGGGGAGGAGAGGAGATCAGAGCAGGACCCAGGGACAAGCACCCTGGCAGGAACATGGTGCACACAACCAACAGCAAAGGCCAGAAGGAGCTCTGTGGTGAGAGGTCCTCCCCTGCTGCTCCTGGGGAGCCCAGAGGCAGCAGCACACGCGAGGGAGAAGAGCAGGGGGGAGAGGAACCATCAGGCCCAGAGCAGCAGCTGCTAACGTGATTAAGAGTCTATATTTGACATGCAAAGAGGTCCCTTAATCCGGTGAGCAGGGGCTGATCTGCTAATCACGTTAGTCACTTGGGAGCACACCAACCCCGCTGCGCCTCTCACACGCTTGGGCAAGGTCAGGAGCTGCAGCACAGGGGGGTGGAGGCCCCGGGTTGTCCCTCTGTGACAGACCTGCCCCAGGTCCTGCAGCAGCTCGGGAGGGGTTCCCTGGGCAGCTCTGACCACACGGCCCCTTCTCCTGGTGGGACAAGCTCTGAGTAGGTGGCAGCTCACGTGAGGAACCTGCCATCAACCCGACTGCCTGGAGACCACGGGGGTGGGGAAGTGAAGAGACAACATCTAACCTCAGGGTTCTTCCCACCAACCTAACAATGGACAGTGGGGTCATGAGAGCCCACAACGCCTCAGAGACGTGCAGAGACCTCAGAAGAGAGGGCTCAGGAGAGGGGGGACACCCCAAAACAGCCACTCCCAGTCTCCCCTCTTCAGCTTCTCCTCGTGCTTCTGCCTTGCTCCTCCCTGGGGACTTTCTGTGGACTGGGCTCTTGGGATCATCTCTCCACCCAAAAACTGAAATGAGAGTGGCTGGAAAGAAAACATCCATCAGAGACACCACCATGGGCACCATGCACACCAGGACTCAGCAGGTACCCGATCTCCTTCTCTCTTTGCTGTTCCAAGTCCCCAGGGGCCGGGCTTGCTCTGCTCTTCCCTGGCAGAAAATACTCATAGAGTCAGAGAACGGCAGAATGGGTTTGGTTGGGAGACACCTTGAAGCTCCTGGAGTCCCCCCATTCCCCATCCCTGCCAGGGCACCACTGACCCCTGGCCCTCAGCACCACAGCTCCAGGGATGGGGACTCCAGCCCTGCCCTGCCCAGCCTGGCACAGCCCTTCACAGCCCTGACCAACAACAAATTGTCCCTCAGCTCCAACCTCAACCTCCCCTGGGGAAACTTGAGGCCAGTTGCTCTTGTCCCATCACTTGGGGACAAGATCTCACCTTCCACCTGGCTCCAACCTCCTGCCAGGGAGTTGTGGGTATCCAGAAGGTCTCCCCTGAGCCTCCTTTGCTCCCCCAGCTCCCTAAACCACCCAACAGGAACAATGATTCTTTGCAGACCTTTCAGTTTGAGTTCCCTCTGGTAATGAGCCACCCCAAAGATCTTTGGCTCTGGTGGATGTTCCCAACAAGCCCGCTGTGGGTGTTCTCCCCTTGGGAGAAGGTTGGGAAGCTGGAGCCCGAGGAGAGGACAAGCCCCACTGAAAACAAAGCAGTGACTTGTCTCCAGGCCACCAGTGCCTGTTTCCCAGCAGGTGTCACTGCAAACCCCTGGGGTTCAGCCCCAGACCAGGGCTGCTCAGGAGGGGCTGTGCAGAGTTCCCTGGGGGTGTTCAGGAACCTCCCACGTGTGGGTCAATGATGGCCCCAGAATAGCCTGAGACACCAGAGCAGTCACCAAACCAGCCCCAGCTTTGGGGTTTCCACACCAGAAAGTGCTGCTGGTGCCTCCCCAGGCTCCGTACCAAGGTGGGAGTGAAGGGAACCAGGGGGCAGGGGGGGAAAGATGAGCTGAGCTGAGCCCAGACGAACTGAGCCGAGCTGAGTTGAGCCAAGCCCAGCAGAGTTGAGTCAAGCTGAGCCCAGCCAAGCTGAGCCGAGCTGGTCGGACCATCAGTGGAAGCTCCAACACCAGGGCTGGCTCTTGGCACCCAGCCTTAAGAGGTAAATCCCTGTGCAGAGGTGCAGAGCGATGCCAGGCACAGCCCGTGGGTCTCACAGTACCAGTCCCAGCCTGGAATCCCCACTGGAGCAGCAGGAAACCTCCAGAGGGAGCTGGGAGCCCGGCTGCCAGCCCTGTGCCAGCCTGGGCAGCAACCCCAGTGCCACCAGGGCAGCCACTGACCTCGGGGCGGGCGAGGGGGGCGCATGCAGCGAGCAAACATGCAACGATGGAGGAGGTGACATGGACTGGGATGTGCTGGAGGGCCCGTCATGCAGCCAGGACACTTGGCAAGGCACGGGGTAATTGTCAGGACAGAACAACACAAAAGCACCACCTTTTTAGGCTTCGCTCCTCGCTGCATGAAGAGGGAACAAGAGAGCAGAGAGTTAGAGTCCCAGAGCTCCCCACGCCTGGGCAGGACCTGCCTCACAAGTCACCCAAACAGAGTCTGGGGGGAAAATGCCTTCAGGGGAGTTTAAACACACACTTGGGAGGGGGAAGCAGAGAGCAGGGCTCGAATGAACCCTCTGATCCAACAGCTTTACCCCCCAGTGTCATCAATCCCCCTCCCACCCTCCCCACAGAGTCTTTTGAGGTGCCGGGACACGTTGTGAGGAAGCTGCAGGCACGGAGCAGAGGCACCAGAACCTCCAGACAAGAGTCAGCCAAGGAGCTCAGCCAGATGAGACCCCAGCTCCCTGGGAGGGGGGATCTCACCCCAAACCCAGCTCTCACAGACACCACCCACCCCAGATCCCACACTGCTAAGGGAAGGAGATGCCCAGGGAAGGAGAAGCCAAATCCAACTATTACTTCTCCTGTATTTCTGGTGGATCAGCTTCCACCATTCTGCAGGTCACAGCCTGAATTCTCCTGCTCCTGGCACAGGAGGCAGAAGATAAACCAGCCTGTGCCCACCATGGTGGCATCACTCAGGCACCCTCAGGAGCCAGTCATGGCCCTGGCAGTGTCTGGAAGGTGGCAGGGTGGTCATTGTCAACTGCAGAGTTTTCCAGAAGGACAAAGCAGCCCAAAAGGCCCGAGTGCAGCAGCATCCCCAGCCCTGAGCTCCATCCACCACCACCTTCTGCTGCCAGCAGCAGCCAGAGCCAAGTTCTCTGGCACAGAGAAACCAGCGACGTTTATGGACAGAAGGTACTTTAGATGTTCAATCTCACACTTGCCCCTCAAAAGTGAGGGAACCCTGAATTTATCCTGTCCCTGCAGGCAGAGGCCATCCCTCTGCTGGGAAGAACCATCCCAGTCTC
The DNA here is from genome assembly GCA_013401335.1 of Brachypteracias leptosomus. Classification (NCBI taxonomy): domain Eukaryota; kingdom Metazoa; phylum Chordata; class Aves; order Coraciiformes; family Brachypteraciidae; genus Brachypteracias; species Brachypteracias leptosomus. Next base: position 13,546 of record VYZX01030802.1, read on the forward strand.
CCCATGTCCCCCCGGGGCCAATCCCATCCCATGCACAGCAGGAGTCAGAGGTTCAATTTCCAGCCTCCTGACTCTGGGAACACTGAGATTCTCTCCACCTCACAGATCTCATGTCTTTGTGTTCCATTACAGATGTTCTGAAACCACTGTAGAACTGTTCTCCCCATGCTTCCCACCTCCCTCTCCCGAGGTGGGGTGCTCCACACTGACCCCTTCTCCAGGAGCTTGGGTTGGCTGCACCCAGCAGCTCCAGTATTAATTGCAGCGTGTCATTAAACCAGGAGATCAATATTACATGTCACAGGGAGAAGATGCCACCAGCACCAGAGCCCTGCAGTGGAAAAGGCTCATCCAACCAGACAAGTTGTGCCCCACTCAGCAGAAAAAGCCCCCCCTGCAAAACGCCCCAAAGCCCCTTAACTCGAGGGGTGGGGGGTGTCTTCTCCACCCCCTGCTCTGGCACTTGGCTCGACAAGGCACAACCCCCGGGTGCCTGAGCCCTGCTGAGCCTGGAGCATCTCATGGTGCTGCTCCATCACCCACCCAGGGCCCTGCAGCGAGGTGGGGAAGAGTCCTCCCCCTCCTGGTGACCACCTGAACCTTCACAGCACGAGACCAGGGTCACCAGCAGCCCCAAGGCCGAGCTGCAGGTGTCACACACACAACAGAGGCCCCTTATCTCCAGATAAGCTGCTCACTGCTCCACAGCTGCAGGATGGACCAGCCTGGCCCTGAGGAACATCCCAAACCTCACCCAAACCATGCTCACCACCCTGCCCGGCACCACCAGCAGCTCCTCAGCACCCATGGACACGTCTGTGGCCGTCTGGCGGGGGTTAATCTTAAATATCTGCTTAGTTGTGCTTGCCTGGGGGTCAGAAGTGTGTGAAGAGACCTGGCTCTGGTTCTCTGCTCCTCAGGAAACACCCACCACAGCTGGACACGACACGTGGTACATTTATGCCTCAGCTGAGACTCCTGGATCAAGACACCCAGAAGTATCTTTCCCTCTCAGAGCCAGGACCCCCAAATGGAGCTCTCTGAGCAGGGAACATCTCCTAAAGCATCTGTGGTTCCCTCCAGGGGGTGAGCAGAGCCCCCCTGGGCTGGTGGGGCCGGGACCTGTGCTCCATGCAGGAGGAGAAAGGCTCCAAGTGAGAGGTTCAGGAGGCAGCTCCAAGTTGAGCTTGGTTGGAAACCAATGGGAAGCTCCAGGGCCACGTGGCATGGCCACGGTGCTGTGAGCAGAGCATGGAGCATTCCTCTGTCTCCCACACAAAGCTCATCTCAATATCCTGAGGAACAGGGGACATTGTTCCTGCAGGAGGGGAGGTCTGTAAGCCCAGAGGTGTGCAGGGTGGGAATGCTGCAACAGTGAGAGACCAGGTAAAATCTGTGGCACAGAAAATGGTGCTGGGGGTGTCACCCCTCACTAATTAACTGGTTCCTGGTCACTGGCTGGAAATTATGATTTTTTACAGCCCTGTCCCCCACGGGTTCTGGAAGAAACACTCTTGAGCACGAGCATGTTCACCACAGAGCCCTGAACAGAGGCCAGAGGCAGGCTGGCAACCCCACCCCTCCTGGGTGCTTGTGGGGGTGTCTCCACAGGGCTGGAAAGAGGAGCTTTGAGAGGTGACAGAAGGAAGAAGCAGCCAGCAAAGAGTCAGTGTTTGGGCAGCCACCAGCACTCACCAGTTTGCTGCCTTTGGCGGCGTCCAGGGAATCTGCAGAGACAAAGAGAGACAGAACCGTGAGCACTGGGCCGGGGGGGGCTTGGGCCTGACCTGCACCCCCAGCAGACACTGCACAAGTGCCTGAGGATAAAACCCAGGAGCCTTTTCCATCGTGCACCTCAGCCCTGCTGCTCTGGGAGAGGAAGGTGCTGGATCTCCTGCAGCACCCTCTGCAGTGACACTGCAGCTGCTGTTCCCATGGAAACCCCTGGCAAGGAGCCACATCCCAGCACCTGCAGCCCTGTCACCATCCCCACCTCCCACCACCCTGCCCAGCACAGAACGTGGGTGCCTGGGCTCACCCCAGGACCCCGAGGGCACCCCAAGACCCGGCCAGTGTCCACCCACCACCTGCTCATCCTGACCCAGCTGCTCAGACACGGCCCCTTCGCTCACCAGTTCAACCAGTAACGGCCAAACCTCCCATCCTGGGGTCGGGTTTGGGCCCCTCACTCCCAGAAGGACCTGGAGGGGCTGGAGCGTGGCCAGAGAAGGGGAATGGAGCTGGGGAAGGGTCCAGAGCAGGAGTGTGGTGAGGAGCAGCTGAGGGAGCTGGGGGGGTTGAGCCTGGAGCAAAGGAGGCTCAGGGGAGACCTTCTGGCTCTGCACAACTCCCTGAGAGGAGGTTGTGGGGATGTGGGAGCTGAGATCTCTTGTCCCCAAGGAATAGGACAAGGTGATGGCCTCAAGTTTCCCCAGGGGAGGTTGATGTTGGAGCTGAGGAACAATTTGTTGTTGGTCAGGGCTGTGAAGGGCTGTGCCAGGCTGGGCAGGGCAGGGCTGGAGTCCCCATCCCTGGAGGGGTTTCCAAGACTGAGGAATATGGGTTAGTGGTGCCCTGGCAGGGACAGGGGGACTCCAGGAGCTCAAAGTTCTCTTCCAGCCACACCACTTCCATGACTCCATGCTCTTACAAACACCAAGGAACATTTTAAGTGACTATTAATGCAGGACAGCCCAGAGCAGGCTGGGGCTGCTCCCACAAGTCTGAACTTTCCTGCCCTGGACTAGGGAACTAAGCAGAAGTTTCTTTTTTCTGCACTCCCCCCACTAAGCCTGGCTTGCTGGAAACGTTCTGTGCCCAGCTGCCCTCTCCGACCACAGGATCCAAGGCTGAGATGAGTGCCAGGGCTGGGCTGCTCCTGAGCCCCCTCTCTGCAGCACAAGGAGCTGCTGGAGCCCAGAGCTCCCCGTGAGAGGAGGCCAAGGGGCTGCCAAGGGACGTGGAGACCAGCTCCTATTTCCATTCCCCTCCTGGGACTGAGCATGACCCTCTGCTGGGAACACCCCACCCCTCAGCCCAACCACCCCCCTGTGCCTTTGGGCACGTGTCATGCAGCCGAAGGGGAGATTTGGCACAATTCTGGCAGATAAAAGGAAATTTCAGCTTCTGCTGGCCAGGAAAAAACAACAACAACCACCAACCCCAGCCCTGGGAGCTGTGGAGAGTCACTCACAGCCACCCCCACTTGGCACACACACCCTCCAGCACAGGAAGCTACCAGAGCAATTCCCACAAGCTCCTGGGATCCCAGAGTGCTCCCCTGAATCATTAACTAACAAACCCAGACCTCCGGGGCAGCCCAGCCTGGCAGGAGGGGAAAAGAGCAGCCCAGGAGCGTGGCTGAGGATGGGCAAAGCCAAAGGGATGCTCAGCACTGTTTCCCAGCCCTCTGGGGAGGGTTTCCCACTCACTTCCCACCAGAGAGACTTTCATGGCAAGGGCAGAGCTGCCTGGAGCAACTTTTGCACGGGGTGCTTCCTTCTGTGAGCCCCAAAGATGATGGAGAACGTGCAGAGAGGACAGCAGGAGATGTGGGCAAGCAGGGTGGTGAGAGGGCACCTGACCCAGGGACAGGGGCCCTGGAACTCCCCAACCCTGGGACAGGGGCCTTGGAAGAGTTGTTGTCACCCCCGTGAGCTGCACCCACCTCCCCAGCACAGGGACCCCCCTGTGGAACCTGGTCCACACCCCGGGAGTGATGAGGTTTTAGGGGAACCCCCCTTACCTCTTTTGGGGACTTTCAAGGCAGCTGATTCTGGTGTCTCTGGGGACGTTGTGTCAGCTCCATCTTCAAAGACCTGGATCTGGAAAAAGCAGAAGAACTATTAGTATAAAACCCCCCAGGAACCCCAAGCAGAGCGTGGCCAGAACCCAGCCCAAGCAGAGCCAACCACATCTTTCTGGGAGAAGTTCTTCATCCAGCCATTCAAGCTCAGCTATCCCACCATCCTCATCCCCACACTGGGCATGTTCACCCAGGCCCTAAAGAACATCAGAACCCAGGATCTGAGAGCCCAGAACACCCCCAGGAGCTCCAGGGTCGCTGCCCAGCAGCCAGCTCAGGACCTGCTCTCACAGGTATTTTGAAGCACTGGCACTGCACAGAAAGCTCTTTTTTTGCTGTTGTTTTTGGTGCTGTCTTGGCCAAAGCAGATTTTAAATTCTCTGCTTTTCACCAGCTCTGGTGGAGCACCAGGAGGGGCTGGGGAAGGAACTCCCTGTGCTCTGCTGCTGAGATGCTACCGTGAGGAACCCAAACGAGAGGTTTTGTGCCAAGGAAGGAGCAAAGGAGCCGAGTGTCCCTCACCACGACAGGGGCAGGTCCCTGCTCCACTGTCTGACCAGCACACGGGGGGAAATTAAACTGGAGGAGTTTGTTTGTGCAGAAACGAGCTCCTCTTCCCACCTGTGGCACGTGGACAGCAACCAAACCCAAGCCACGTATTTTACAGGCTTCAGGGTAAACATCAGTTAATTAACAGTGTCTGACTTAACTTCCAGGTGAACACCTGGAGAGGGGACACAACCTCCACCTGCTACAGGGGACACAGCTGGTGACTCCATGAGGCAGCAGAGAGCAGGAAGAGTTTATTCTTCCTTTTGGAGGCACAATGAAGCCCTCCCACGTCCTCTGGAATTCTCCAAACCTTTCCTCACCCGATTCATCTGAGAATATTCCCTGATAAGAAGCAAGACACTGAAGGGGCAGCGTCAGGGTGGGACAAGCCCCAGCTCTGGCCAAGGCTTCTGTGTGCTCAGAGCTGCTCTGCTCCCTCAGGCAGGCAGGGTGGAGAGTCCCAGGAAGGTTTAGGAGGAGGAAGGAGGTTTAGGTTGGACTTTAGGAAGTTCTTCACTGACAGAGTGGTCAGGGGCTGAAAAGGCTGCCCAGGGAGGTGCTGGAGTCACCACCCCTGGAGGGGTTCAACACACGAGTAGATGTGGAGCTCTGGGGGTCAGGGAGATGTTGGGATGAAGGCCGGACTTGACCCTAGAGGTCCCTTCCAACCTAAATGACTCTTTGACCACGCTCTGTGGGGGCAAAGGAAGCTCAGTGACCCCTCCCCATCTGGTGGTGTTGAGCCAAGGAACCTGAGCCCCACACCCGGGAGCAGCAGAGGGAGGGCAGGGGAGGTACCTGTGACTGCCTCACGAAGATGCCGTGGTTCTCCTCGCAGGTGAAGTACCTCCTGCCCTGCACCGTCCCGTCGTTCTTGCCCTTGGCCTCGTCCAGGATGACCCCGACCCATTTCCCCGTGGCAAAGAGGGTGGCGCCCACGTAGGCCACGGTGCCGCGGTGCCCCTTCCCGATCACCTCCACCCGGGAGCCCACCTTGAGGGGCTTGCTGCTGGGCTCCACGCTCATCCTGGGGCCGGCGCTGGACGCCTGGGGAGAGAGAGGACGGAGGGTTAAAGGTGGTGCATGGACAGGTGGAACCATGGCCTGGACACCAGCAACTCAATCCCTTCCAGGACCCCCCTCCCCGGGCTCTGTGGGGCCACCAAAACCCGAGGGGCTGGTCCCCTCCATCTCCACCACCCTTTCTGTTTGGTGATTCCTCCTGCTACAGCTGCCAGCAGGAATCACACCATGGTAGGGGCTGGAAGGGACCTCTAGAGATCATCCACTCCAGCCCCCCTGCCAAAGCAGGGTCATCTAGGGAGGGTCACAGAGGAACACGTCCAGACGGGTCTTGAAGGTCTCCAAAGGAGACTCCACAACCTCCCTGGGCAGCCTGGGCCAGGCTCAGACACCCTCAAATCACAGACAAGAGCAAACCCACCACCAACTGCTGCTCTCCAGCCTTTAACAGACACGATCCCACCATCAGCCCCCATTCCAGTTTTTACTGGACACACCAGACCCAAATTCAAACAGGACTCACAGACTCAATATCTACATTTTTTATAAGCCTTGGGGAAAAAACACTCACGTTTGGGACCCTGGTGCAGTCACACTGGTCTTCACCTACACCTGAGCCAGGAAAAGTCCCCTCACACCAGGAGGTGTCCCCAGGTCACAGGCCCAGGAACACAAAGCCCATCTCTGGTGTCATTTACTCTCCTTCCCCTCCTTGCTCACAGCCCTTCACAGCCCTGACCACCAACAGATTGTTCCTCAGCTCCAACCTCAACCTCTCCTGGGCAACTTGAGGCCGGTTCCTCTTGTCCCATCACTTGTTCCTTGGGAGAAGAGCCCGACCCCTGTGAGTTGAGCTGGAAAGGACCTTTAAAGACCCTCCAGTGCCCCCCGTGCAGTGAGCAGGGACCATCCCTGAGGCTTCCAAGACATTATCATGAACACCAGCCCCAGTCAAACTCCAGTACAAGTCATTTCACTCCCAGCCCACCCTCCCCATGAAGTCACCCCCATTGCTCAGTTCCTCTAGAGCACCACGAAGGTGACAAGTGCGAGGAACATGGTTATGGCACCTGAGACCCCACAATAAATAAGGCTGATGAAGTTTATATGGGGTGAGCTGACAAACAAGGTGCTGAGACCTTCCCCCCCCCCTCCCAACACCTCCTCCTCCTCTGAAATCAACCCACGAGATGAATTGATCTGTATTGTGGATGGTTTAATCAGCAGCACTGCACTAATTGTCCCCTCCAAGTGCTGATGCCTTCAGGTCACTGCTCCTGACCCGGTGCTGCAGCAGCACCTCAGCACTCAGCAGCCACACCACCCCAGTGCTCAGAACTGCTCCTGGTGCAGAGGATGCTCCAGTTTGGTGGCTGCTGGGCTGGGCTCCAGGGGAGGAACTGGCCGGGGACAGGAGGTGCCTCTCAGCCCCAAGGCACGGCAGGAACCCGCTGAGGAGGAGGTTGATGGACACGATGGACCCCAGCAGCAGCCGGACACCCAGCGGGGTTTGGAGGGTGGCTGCAGCCTGGGCAGGAACGGAGCCGGGTCTGAGAGCTGCTGATGGACACGTTGAGACCAGCACCACCCCTGGAAGTCACCACCACCGGAGTCACCACTGCTGGAGTCACCACCCCTGGAAGTCACCACCACCGGAGTCACCACTGCTGGAGTCACCACTGCTGGAACCATCGTCACTGGAGTCACCACTGCTGGAGTCACCACCACTGGAACCATCACTGGAGTCACCAGCACTGCTGGAGTGACCAGCACTGGAACCACCACTGCTGGAGTCACCACCGTTGGAACCAACAACGTTGGAATCACCAACGCTAGAACCACCAATGCTGGAGTCACTACAGCTGGAACCAAACCAAGCAGCCCCGTCCTCCTCCACAGGCTGACGCGTTGGGTGTGAGCTCAGAAGACACCACCATGCTCAGGAGGTGTTGGGATGCCAGTTTTCCACACAAAACTCCACTTTTCACCCAAACACCCCTGGCAGGGATCAAAAGTTCCTTCAACAACCTCCAAACACCCTCAGCCTCTCCTAGCAGACAACAGAAACCAGAGCTCACATCTGAAATTCAACTACAGCCTCAAACCAGCATCAACCAAATATTGGATCCTTCCAGCTCTTGGAAGGACTCGTGACAACATCCTGCAAAACCCTGGCAGCTCTAAATCCACTTTAATTAATCCCTATTAAAAATGAGAGCAAAATTGTAGGGAAGCAAGAAGCCAAGAGGGAAAACAAGAGTCCCCACTGGAATGGGGAGGTTCCTGCTCGGGGATTTTCAGACCCATCACCTCCCTTTGCACCCAGCCTGGTTTAAGGTCACCACTGCACAGGTCTGGTGGCCACGGGTGGCCAGGGGCAGCCCAGGTGGGTGTCTTGGCTCCATGGGTGTCTCAGATCTATGGGTGTCTTAGCTCCATGGGTGTCTCAGGGTGCAGAGGAACATGGTCGCAGCCTGAGGAGATCCTCGAGGTCCCTCCCAACCTGGGATTCAATGATTTCACTCTTATTTCCCCACAGCTTCACTCTGCACACCAGCAGCAGATAAACTGGCCCAAAACCCATCAACTCCTGCACTGTTCCTGCCCCAGAGACACCCCGACGGGTGGCCAGGGCTGTGTGGGGGAGTCGGGGGAACTCCTCCCAGCACCACCCTCCTCCTCCCCAGCAGCCACGGGAATTCTCCAGGGAAGCAGAGCTGGGACTTCACATGGAAAAAGCACCTCCTGATCTTTCAAAAGAAGCTCTTCAGGGCCTGTTTCACAAACTCTGAAGCAGAGACACACAATAAAGCAGGAGGCACATCTCTGTTCCCTGCAAACCCATCCCCAGAGCACCCCCAGAAATCAGCAGCAGAGTCTGAGTGACTTATGGAATGACTGAGGTTGGGAGAGACCTTGAAGCTCCTGGAGTCCCCCCCGTTCCCCTTGGCCCCACCACCCGCCTCCCACCACCTGGTCATGGATCCATTGACAATATTGCACCTCCAGGCAGCACCTTCTGTTGACAGACACCCCAGAACTCCTGTCCCACAGCTGCCCCCAGGCTGCACGGACACGGGGCAGCCTCAGTGTTTATCTGTCACTCCAGCCATTTATTAGAAGCTATAATTAACACAGCAGCCAATTAACTCCATATGGATCCACAGCACCACAAGGAAGCAATAAAACAAGTCATTTAAGGTCCTCCCTGCCAGCCTGTGGCCTCATCAGTGCCCACGAGCAAAGGGGATGGATTGAACCTGGCAGAGGCAGGTGCAAGCTGCTGGTCTCAACATGAAATCAGGGTAAATCTGGAAATGGGATGGGAGTCCCCAGCCCTGGAGGAGTTCCCAAGGATGGAGATGTGGAGCTGAGGGACAGGGGGTAGTGGGGCCCTGGCAGGGATGGGGGATGGTTGGAAAACCAATCTATGTCCTACAGGTCCGGCCAGCACAGGACCCACCAACACTCACCCTGAGGGTCCCCAGTTTGAATAGAAACCTTTCCTGAACCTTTAACACTCAGGCAGGAACACTCCTCTCACACCTCCATGTCCTTAACACAAGGTGATGGCTCCACCTCTTGTCTCTAATTAGAATCTGGACTGTGGGACAAGTGGCTCTGCTCCAACCCAAGGATGACAGAGCACAGCAGCCACCAGCACCCCCGTGCTCTCAAGGGCAGGAGCCTCCACACTCCTGCAGCACAGTTTGGGTCTCAACCTCCTTCAAACCATCCCCCCGCCCTTGTCCTGTCCCAACAAGCCCTGCTCAAAAGTCCATCCCCATCTTCCTGACAAGCCTCTTGAAGTGCTGCAAGGCCCCCAGAAGGTCTCCCTGGAGTCTTCTCCTCTCCAGGAATGACCCTGTCCTGCCCCAGCTCTCCAGTGGTGCCAGCCAAGCCCAGCTCTGACCAGGCTGGCTCAACCCCAGACTGGTGTTCTCATGGAGACTCAAACCCACATGATTTCTTCAATTTGGGACTTTAAAAGGGCAGAACCTGTCCAGGCTGGAAAGAGCACATTCCCATGGACACTCCCAGCCAGATGACCATGGGCTGGTGACCCCAAGGCCTTCCCAAGTAGGGGTGGAGGACAGAGCCAGGCCAGTGGTTGGCCAAGGAGGCCACTGACCACTTGCAGCTGCTCCTCTTGGCTGCAGTCACTGTCCCTTGCCAGTGTTGGAGGGAGAGAAACAGTGAACTTGGGGACAACAGCAGTTGGAGACCTCAGGACATGGGTGTGAGCAGCACTGTGACAACTCCTCACCCTCCCCCCCACACAGGAGCTGATAAATGACATTAAAGGAGAAATTTGAGTTCTCTGAGAGCAGCAGCAGAGCCCCAAGAGGGGCACAGGGAGGGGGCTGAAAGGTGCTCCAGAAAGAGTCCAGGGAACATTCCTTGTCTCCCCCCAGAAGCCAGACTGGCACCATGACTGGCACTGTGATGCTGGCACAGGGACACCCCCCTTGGAGCAGCCACGACTGATTGAACCTCAAACTGTCACTCAAAGCACTGATCAAAAGTTTCAGGAGAAGCTTCAAGCAGCAGCTCCTGCACCGAGATCCATCCATGGCTGCAACTTCTGGTGCTCTCAGCTTCATGACCCAACACCCTGGAGTAGGGAAAGACTTGGAATAACTCCAGTTTCTGTTAAGACCAGTTCTTAGTGGGCAGAGTGGTGCTGGCAGGTGTCCCGACTGAAAGGGGATGGCCCTGGGCTTGTGAGCAGACCCTTCACCTGGGGTGGCTGCTGTGGACCTGCAGATGGGCCAGGGTGAAGCCTCCACCGTGGGACATCACGTCTCCACGGCTTGGAACCCCCTCCAGGGATGGGGACTCCAGCCTGGCACAGCCCTTCACAGCCCTGACCAACAACAAATGGTTCCTCAGCTCCAACCTCAACCTCCCCTGGGACAACTTGAGGCCAATTCCTCTTGTCCCATCACTTGGGACAGCTCCAGCTCCTCGTGCACCCCCAGAGAGCATCTCCCAGCTGCATTCCCCCCACGTGAACACTCCCTGACCCCAGGCAGGGTGGGCAGAGCCAATTCCAGCCCCCCAGACACACTCTCACCCCTGGGCCTGTTCCTGAACAGCAGCAGCTCCGTTCAGCAGCCCAAGCAAAGCCAAAACCCCCCCGGCCAGGGACCAACCCATGGTTGCTCCTCCTGGGGGGTTCTGGGGCAGCCCCCAGGCTGGGCAGGGCTCTGGGGTCCCACAAACCCCTCTGCCAGGCTGGGGGGTAGCAGAGAGGCCCAAAAGGTGCTGCCCAGTCTGCAGAGCCACATGGGGCTGGAGGCAGCAGCACCACGGCCAGGAGAACACTGCTGGGATGGAAGGCCTGGCTGGTGCCCAGCTCCTGCCCGCTGCTGCTGCCCACGTCTTGCCCACCAGGCCGGTGCCCAGCTCCCTGCCCACCACTGCTGCCTGGATCCCTGCCCACCATGCTGGTGCCCCTCTCCTTGCCCTCCACACCAGTGCCCAGCTCCTGCCCACCCCCAGTGCCCCTCTCCCTGCTCACCCCCAGTGCCCAGCTCCTGCCCGCCGTGCCACACCACCCAGGGTTAACAGCAACCCCTGGCAGTGGTTGTGAGGCCCTGGGAAGCCAAGATCTCCCCACACAACCCTGGCAATGGGCAGAGCCTCTGCAGAGGGGCAGCAGCTTTGTGCCAGGGGCCCGGGAGGCTCTGCCCGGCCCTGCACCACCCTCCACAGCAGCACAACTTCCACGGGGGGACACGGGCACTGCCACCACCCCAGGCACCCCCCCACCCTCTCCCATCACAGCCAGATGGCCACACCGGATTCCAGAAGCCCCGGGAAGCCCNGAAGCCCCGGGAAGCCCGGGCTGGATTTGCTGATCAAACCAGCCCCGTGTTCCCCGCTGTAAATCCCCCGGGAACTCGGTGCCAGCCCCGGGGGGAGCTGGTTGGGGCTGTGCCCCCCTTACCCGGCCGGCCCCGTGTCTCCTGCTCTGGGCCATCCTGCCCCTGGCTCTGCTTTATCAGTGATGGATCCTTCCTGGGGAGCTCCCCCAGCTCATGGCAGCATCACCCAGGTCTCTGCCGCCCCGAGCATCCCGTGGCCACCCCCCCCCCACCGGGGGCACGGCCAAACCGGGGAGAAAAAGCCCTTTTTCTGGGCGAGACAAAAATCGAGCCCGGCTGATGGAGCCGACTCTGCGCCAGGGCTGCTCAGGCACTGCTGGGTCCTAACGCCCCCCGGCTGCCGCTGGAGCCCCGGGAGGAACGGGCACCGGGCCTGGCACGGCCACCGGGCACGGTACGGGCACCACACGGCACGGCATGGCCGCCAAAGGAGGGACAAAAGGCAGGGGAAGGGACAAAGCCCCCTCCTGCCTGCCCTGGGCTGAGCCCACCCGGGTTTATCCTGCCTGGGGGTGACCAAGAGCCCCCTGCTCAGCACCACAGCCAGACCCCAGCACCAGGGGTTGTCCCCACCAGCCACACCTTGTCCTTCCTGTCCCCCCAGCACCACAGCCCTCCATGGTGAAGCTGGGGGAGAAAACACACCATGGTCACCAAACCACAGTGTGGAGGGGTTGGAGGGAGCTCTGGAGATGCTCTGGTGCAACCCCCCTGCTCCAGCAGCTCCCCCAGAGCAGGGGGCCCCGGATCACATTCAGGCCCCTTTGGGATCTCTGCAGACAAGGAGACTCCACAACCTCTCTGGGCAGCCTGGGCCAGGCTCCAACACCCTCACAACAAACAACCACCTCCTCCTGCTCACATGCAGCCGCCTGGGGTCCACTTGGTGCCCGCTGCCCCTTGGCCTGGCCCTGGGCACCACTGACCAGAGTCTGGCCCCAGCCTCTTGCCCCCACCCTTTAGCTCTTGAGCAGCATTGAGCAGATCCCCTCTGAGGCTTCTCCTCTGGGCACACAGATGCCCCAGTCCCACCAGCACCTCCACAGCCTCCCCTGGACTCTCTCCAGCAGCTCCTTGTCTCTCCACTCCCCCAAGACCCCAGAGGTGCCACCCCAGGGAGGGTGTGGGCACAACCCAGCACGTGGCACAGACACGGAGCCCAAACAGTTAACGTGGGGGATGTTTGCAGATCAATAATTGCTCTTCCCCCGGGTTGATTTCAATAGCTGCCTAATTAAAGTCATCAGCCCCTCTTCTCCGAGCTGCAGCACTAATTGCAGCCCGTGGAATGGGGAGAGGAGCTGATGGAGGGGCTTGGACAAGTCCCTGTGCCCAGACACCCCCTCCATGGCTGCGAGACACCAGCTCACAGCCCTTCACAGCCCTGCCCACCAACAAACTGTTCCTCAGCCCCACCTCAGCCTCCCCTGGGCCAGCCTGGCTGTGGCTGGAGGGGGATCTTCTCATTTAGGAAGAAAATCACAAGCACCACATAGGTAATTCCTCCCCCCTCCCCAGTTTTCCACATTAAACCTGAAGCACGAGGGGATTTTTCCCACCCAAACTCAGTTTTCCCACCCCAAAGTGTCCCTGCAGAGCCCCCTCTGCCCCACTCAGTGACCCAGCAAACACCAGCTGATCCCTGGCACTGCCAACCCACCCAGGGTGCCAGGGCCAGCCAGTGAGACCACATCAACCCCCCCTTTTCCCCTGTGTCACCCCCCAAAGCAGTGATGGGCTCGAGCCCCAGTGACCAGAGCAACATGAAGGAGCATGAACTGGGGTATTCCCAGTAAGAACCCGTGAGGAGCTTCTCACACCCAGCCAGGGACCTCTTATGGTGTCACTGGAAGCTAAAAAAGTCGAGCAAAACCCCCAAATATTTTACTTTTCAACAAGCCCATGATTGACCCCACAAAGGACAATAAGTTCAAGACAATTTGAGGCCTCCACAGTCTCTACAGAAGCTGCCAACGAAAAAGGGGAAGGAACCTCAGCTCCAGGGCATTTACAGCTAAATTAAAATATCAGAGAATGTTCAAGCTCGATTCTGGGATGCTGTGAGGACAAAGGCAGAGGGTGGAGCTGGGGAAGGGACCCACACCCCAGCCCAGCCCCTCTGCATCACTTGGGGTTTAGGGGACACCACCACGTACTGCAGGAGCTGCTGCTGGGCACGTCCCCAAGTCCAGAGGCTCTCAGGAGAGGGGTGGTCGCTGTGGGGGCTGAGCCAGCCCAGCCTGGGGCATTCTGCACACCTCAGCTCAGCTCCTGGGCAGCCTTCCTGCACCTGCAGGGAAGTGAGAGACATCAGAGACCTCCCCACACATCCCAGATCCCCCCACGCATGGGAAGGCACCAGAGCCACAGCCCCAGAGCCAGCCCAGAAGCCACCCGAGAGCTCCCAGAGATCTCTTGGCATTAAGGATAGAAAGAAGACAGAGAGAAACCTCCTGAGCCCTTAAAAACCCCAGTTAAAGTTCTCCTTTGTCACAACACCAGGCACTGGGCAGCTACAGCAAGACCAAACCCCCCACACCCCCCCAGTCCTGCCCCATTAACCCTCTGGGGTCTCCACGAGCCCTTCTCCCAACATGACCCATTTTATGTTCAGCTTGTGACGTTTGTGGAACACGGAGCATCCCTCACCCACACCCCCCAGCACGGGGAGGGTCTCACCCACACCCCCAGGGCACAGGGAGGGTCTCACCCCACACCCCCATAACACAAGAGCTGAGCCCCAAAGGCCACGGCACCACCCAGGCACGGGGAGAAGCTTTTGGGGCCCCCTCCCCCTTTTAACACCACCCATCAGGGGCTGTCTGGCACAACACAGCCCAACACCAGCCCCGTGGCTGCTGGGGGAGGGAACAACGGTGCCACCACCTCAGCCCCGATTCCTGAGCACCCAATTCCAGGCTGGATCCAAGGCACTAGGACCTGGTGGGTGCCGTGAGCCTGCGCCCTGCCCGGCTGCACCAGAGCTGAGCTGCACCAGAGCTGCTCCGGGGCTGCAGCACCCCACGATCCGATGCAGGGCTCCCTGCACAGCTCCAGAGGATGGATGCTCCCCGGGGATGGTCACCAGGGCAACGGCCCCACCAGCCGAGGATGCTGCGGCCGCCCCCGGCCCCAGGTCAGTCCCTCCAGCTCATCCCCACCCAACCATCGCTCATTATTCACCCCCCACAGCCCCCCCCAGGGCCACCCAGCCCCGGCCACCGCCCCAACGGAGCCTCCACGGGAGAGGGAAAAGCTCCTTTAACCACAGCCCTGCTGGGATTCACTGCACACACCAACCACCACCTAATCCCGGTCGCTTGGTTGCTCCGGGATGGGGGGTGATCAAACCTGTTCATTGCAGCCCCTGCCCTCCCAGGGACTCTTAAAGGTCCCTCTCAGCCCAGCCCAACAGAGGGTGCCAGCAGTGGGGCACCTCTCACCGCCTGTGGTGGCATCACCAGGGGGTTACCAGGCACCTTAAACCCCATAAACCCCAATTAACCCACCCAGCAGCCCCCAGCAGGAGACCCCTGACCCTATGCAGAGCAGAGGGTCCCACCAAGGCACCTCATGCCACAGCAACTGCCCATTTTTTGCCTCGCTGCCTTGTGCTCTTGAGGGATTTTTCAAATAAATGGGAGGAAAGGGTATAAAATGACACACCCCCCCCCTCCGCTCAGCCCCCACCAGCCCCCTGGGGTCTGGGCTGTGAGCACAACACGACCCCTAATGGGATGAGCTGCAGCTCCCAGAGCCTCCTTCTATTAAAAATTAACAAACCCCACTCGTTGCTCCCCCTCAAACTCAACTTGAGGATCAGCCACACTGGGAGGTGATTGTGCCCCTGCCCTCAGCACTGGGGAGGCCACACCTTGGGTGTTGTGTCCAGTCTGGGGCACCTCAAGAGACATCGAGGGGCTGGAGAGTGCAGAGGAGGGGAACTGAGCTGGGGAAGGGCTGGAGAATAAATCTTAATGAGAGAGACTTTAGGAGCTGGGACTGTTCAGTGTGAGGAAGAGGAGGCTGAGGGGAGAACTCATCACCCTTAGATTGGACATTAGGAAGAAGTTCTTTACTGGCAGAGTGGTCAGGGACTGGACCAGGCTGCCCATGGAGCTGCTGGAGTCCCCACCCCTGGAGGGGTCTAAGGGTGGTTTAGATGTGGTGCTGGGGGATGTAGTTTAGGGGAGAACTCTGCAGAGCAGGGCTGATGGTTGGACTCGATGGGTCCTTTCCACCCTGAACGATTCTATGATCCCCCAAACCAGAGAAAGCTCCGATTTATCGGGGTTTAGACCCCCAGAGGATGACCCCGGGCAGCTCAGAGCACAGACCAGCCCCAAACTCATGCAGTGAACGACCCCTTTACTGGCCAACACCCTCAGCTCACAGGTGGTGCTTTGGGGAGCCCCTCGGGGGGCTGGCAGAAGGGACAGCAGCTCTGGAGAGCAGGGAACAGGAACATGGCAGCACGGGGCCAGTTTCTGCTCTGAGGGTCGCATCTCATCTCCTCTCCCCGGGGTGGGCCTTTGGGGTCTCCCAGAACTGACCCACCCTGCCCCGACAGACATCCTATGGGCGTTACCCCAGCACTGACCCCCCCCACAGACACTCCATGGAGGGGGGGGCCCCCAGCATTAATTCCCCCCCCCAAGATACCCCATGAGGGTGGAGGTCCCCCAGAACTGACCCACCCCCCATGACAGACACCCCATGGAGGTAGCAGTGCCCCCAGCACTGACCCCACCCCAACAGACACTCCATGGGGGTAGAGGAACCCCAGCACCGACC
>VYZX01030802.1:29635-45710 GCA_013401335.1 Brachypteracias leptosomus
CCCGAGCCCGGGTGAGCCCCGGCCCCCCCCTCCCGGAGCCCCCCCTCTCGGTACCTGCCGCTCCCCAGCGCCGCTCCCAGCTCCCGCCCTCGGAAGCGGCCCCCGCCCGTCCTCAAGGCCCCCACTAGGCCTCAGCGGGCTGCCCCCCGCGCTGCCTCCCGGCCCTGCCGCGCTGCCCGGCTGAGCTTTGTGTCAGGCACCGCTCGGGGCAGCCCTAAATAGGCAGAGGGCGGAAGGGGCCCTTCCGATGGCGCATGCGCAGTGAGGGGCGTGAAGCCGCCGGGGTGGCCTGGTCGGGGGGGTCCCGCCTTGTTCCCGGTAGAACGGGGCGCGGCTGGGCGGGGGCTGCCGGCTCTGGTAGCGATGGGGTGGGGTCCTGTCTGCCGGGGAGGTGGGGCTGGGCTGGGGAAGGAAGAGGGACGGGACGTGGAGCCGCTGGTAAGTCTTTAGGCCTGGCGGCGGCCTAGGCCTGAGCCGCCCCATCTCGGTGAACCGGGCACTGTGTCTGGGAGGGGGTCCCATAAGTGCCACGGGAGGGCCAGGCCCCGTTTGCTTCCCCCGGTGCCCGCGAAGCTCCCGGTATCGGGGCTCGGCTGCTCCCGGTGTGTTTTCACCCGTTATTTGCCTGGAAGTGGCTTCCCGGAAGGGCTGCCCAGGGTCTGACCTGCCCAGGGACCCCCACAGGCAGGAGATCATGGAATTGGGGAGTTATTTAAGGGGAAAAAGAGCTTTAAGCTCCTGGAGTCCCCCCGTTCCCCATCCCTGACAGGGCACCACTAACCCCTGTCCCTCAGCACCACATCTCCAGCCTTGGAAACCCCTCCAGGGATGGGGACTCCACCCCTGCCCTGCCCAGCCTGGCACAGCCCTTCACAGCCCTGACCAACAACAAACTGTTCCTCAGCTCCCCTGGGGAAACTGCGCTGGGATCTCTCCCAGGATTCCAGCCCCAGGAACCATGTTTCAGCAATGTTTAACTCGAAATACAACCCCTCATTTCTTGTCTAATTTCCTGGTTACTCCTACTACTGATTTTCCAAGCAATTAACACCATGATTAACGCTTCTCCTGCCTCATTCCCTGCATTGGTGCTGCCAGAGCCGGGTACTGGTTTGGGGTGGGATTTGGGGTGTCCCCCTTGGCGAGGGGCTGCCGGGAGGGTTCGTTGGTCCTACTTTGCCAGCGGGATTTCCACTGGGGTTAAACCTGGGTTCCCATCTGGATTAAACCTGGGTTTCCACATGGATTAAACCACCCAGAGCCAAGAAAAACCAAAACCAGCACCTGGCAGACAAGCTGAGCTGAGCTGAGCTGAGCTGGCCTGGCCTGGCCTGGCCGTGCCAAATCAGAGCTTCCGTAATGGATTTATCAAAACGGGTTAAAGTGCACCCAAAATAACCGCGGGCCCTGAGCAGTGGCAGCCTCAGAGCAGCCCCTGGGCAGCCCCCTGCCCTGCCCACCCCTCTCCCCGCAGCAGCCGCATGCCAAGGAGGAAGGAGGTGCCCTCACTGGGCCGGCTGTGCCTGCAGAGCCTGGCCCGGCACATGCAGAGCCTCTGGGCGAAGGATTACAGCGACAACTACCTGGACGAGTACCAGTTCCGATTCGTCATGGGGCCCTTCAACGAGCTGGGTGAGGCCCGGGGGCGGCAGGAGGAGGAGGAGGAGGGGCTGCCGGGGCTCCCCGGTTGACCCCCCTGCCCTCCTGTCCCTCCCCAGCCGGCAGTTCGGTGCAGGAGCTGCTGGGGCTGCTGGGGCAGAGCCGGCGCCTGACGCGGGCGGCGCTTCACCTGCTGCTGGTGCCGCAGCTGCGGGAGCTGAGCCTGGGGCACTGCCCCGGCCTGGCCAGCAACGCCATCGGGCAGCTCGTCACCCTGCGCTGCCAGGTCAGGGGCACCGTGCCCTGGGCGTGGGCAGAGGGGATGGGGGTGCCCACCTGCCATAGGGTTGGGGAGAGGGGATGGGGTTTCCCACCCACCCTGGGCCTGGCAGAGTGGGTCTGGGGGTGCCCACACACTGCGGGGAGGGGAGAGAGGGGCTGGGAATGCCCATACACCGTGGGGCTGGGGAAGAGGGGGTCAGGTTGCCCACCCTCCGTGGGGCTGTGGGAGTGGGGCTGGGGGTGCCCACCTGCCCCGGGGATAGGGAGCGAGGCTGGGGGAGAAGGGCTGGGGGTGCCCACCCTCCATGGGGCTGTGGAAGTGGGGCTGGGGATGCCCACCCACCCTGGGGGTAGGGAACAAGGTTGGGGGAGAAGGGCTGTGGGTGCCCACCCTCCGCGGATGGGTGCAGTGGATGCCAGAGCCCCCCACTGATGGTTCCCCCCCCCCGCAGGGCCTGAGCTGCCTGGAGCTGGGGGGCTGCAGGCGGCTGTCGGGGGCCGTGCTGGTGGAGCTGGCGGAGGGGCTGCCGCGGCTGCAGCGCCTGGGGCTGGCACACACCCAGGCCGACCTGCGGGTGCTCTCGGCCCTGGGCTCCTGCTGCCGGCGCCTGCGGGAGCTCGACGTGTCCCACTGCAAGAAGGTGACCCCCCGAGCCCTGCGCCACCTGGCCTACGACCCCCTGGACGGCACCTTCTGCTGCCCACAGCTCCGCGTCCTGCTGGCCCGGGGCCTGCAGCCCCTGCCCGATGCCACCCTGGCACTGGCCTTCCTGCTGCTGGCACTGCCCTGCCTGGAGTTCCTGGCACACGGGGCGGTGCCCGACGCCCTCCAGCTCCTCCACCAGCAGCGTCTGGGGGACTCGGGGGATGCCGAAGGGTTCCCCCCGCTGGAGGAGCTGGCACAGCAGAGACAGGGGGATGCCCCCCAGCTCACCCTGCCCCTGCACCACGTGGAGGAGGTGGAGGAGCCGGCGCTGGGCACCATCCGTGCCCTCTGTCCCCAGGCCGAGGAGCTCAGCGTGTTTCTGGGGGACAGCCCGTGCCCGGCGGGCAGCCGGGAGCTGCTGGGCTGGCACAGCCTGACCCGCCTGACCCTGGGCTGCTCCGAGCAGCAGAACCGGGCGCTGGCGGAGGTGCTGCCGCTGGCACGGGAGCTGGGCCCTCACCTGCAGAGCCTGGCCCTGCACGGCTTCTGCTGCCACCACGAGCTCTCCCTGCCCACCCTCCTGGCCAGCTGCCCCGGCCTGCGGGCGTTCAGCGCCGAGCTGCACGTCCCACCGGGCACCGACACCGACACCCCGGCCGTGCCACCCCACTGGGACACCCACCTGCTGCCCCACGGCCTGCCCCAGCTCCACAGCTTCTCCCTGGCCCTGGCCAGCACCGCTGGCGCCCTCCCTGCCCGGCAGGAGCTGGCACTGGGTGCCACCCTGTCCTCGCTGCTGTGCCACAGCCCCCGCCTGCGGAGCCTCCGCCTGCTCGGCCTCCCCTTCCCGCTGGACTCGGTGCTGGAGGCGGCGCTGGCGGCACCGGGGCCGCCCCTGCGGGAGCTGCGGGAGCTGTCGCTGGCCCGGAGCCGCGTGTCCCCCCGCACCGTGCGGCTGCTGCTGGCATCCGAGGGGCACCTGTGCCAGCTGGACCTGCGGCACTGCCAGGACATCCACCGCAGGGACTACGAGGGCTTCGTGCGGAGGGTGCAGAAGCAGCGGCTGGACCTGGACATCTCCTGGGAGTAGTTGGGGTCTTTAATAAACCGCTCACCCCGCGCCCGCTGGCACCGTCTGTGCCCATCGTGGGGGCTGGCATGGCACGGGTGGGCAGGGGGCTGCTCTGCAGTGCCAGGGGGATGGCTCCAGTGTGGTGCTGGGGCAGCTCTCCGTGCCCTGGCATTGAACTCCGGGGTGCTGTGCCACTGCCCCTTGCCAGCATGGCACCAACATCCCCTGGCAGCGTCCAGCTCGGTGTCCCTGCAGTGCCCCTGGCACAGCCCCGGGTGGCACAGCCACACCAGCTCAGTGCTGGGTGCCCTGGGTGAGCCCCGTCAGCCGCTCCGACTCCTCCCAGAGCTTGCGGGCACTGCCAGGGTCGCGGGCAGGGGGTGCGGGCAGTGCCAGGCTGCAGTCGCTCTCGAAGTACTTGCCCGTGATGCCCGACACCTCCTCGGACACGGCGCAGTAGATGGTGCTGATGGCCCCTTGCTCTGCCGACTGTGGGTGGAGGGACATGGGACATGGGACAGGGGGGTCTGGCCAGGATCGGGCCCTGCCCAGGGTCTGGGGGGGGTTCTGGGCAGGATCGGGCCCCACTCACCTTGATGAAGGGGCGGATGAGGGTGAAGAGCATCTGGACGGCCCAGCCGAAGTGGCGCATGATGCTCGTGCTGACCACGCCGGGGCTCAGGGCGTTGACGGTCACCCCTGCCCAGACACACCATGGGCACCGTGCCAGGGGCATGGCAGGGACACTGGCACGGCCAGTGCCAGGACCCGAACCACCCCCGTGCCAGCCCCAAACCCACCCTTGCAGGGACTCCGCCATGCCCCAGCACTGGGGCACCCCGGGGGCTCCCCCACCCACCCCTGGGGGCCACGGTGGGTGCTGGGGAGGTTCTGCCAGGGCTGAGCCCCCTCTGACCCCATCATGCAGCTGCTGCCATGGCATGGCACAGCATGGCATGGCACAGAACAGGCAAGCACAACAAGGCACAGCCCAGGGCTGCATGGCACGGCACAGCCTGGCATGGCTCAGCCTGGCACCCACCTGTGCCCTGCAGGCGCCGTGCCAGCTCGCTGGTGAAGAGGACGTTCATCAGCTTGGTGCTGTTGTAGGCGGCATCGTAGCCACCGGGTCTCTCCCGGCCCGTGAGGTACCAGGGGTTGGCAGTGCCCACGCTGTGCCGGAACGAGGAGACGTTGACGATGCGGGAGGGGGCTGAGGCCTTCAGCAGATCTGAGAGGGGAGGGGGCATGGAACCATCAGGGGTTTGGGTGGGAAGGGACCTTTAAGGTCACCTCATCCAACCCCCTGCCCTGAGCAGGGACATCTGCAGCTATCTCAGGTTGCTCAGAGCATCATCCAACCTCCCCTGCAATGGTGCCAGGGATGGGGCAGCCACCACCTCTCTGGGCAACCTGGCACAGGCTCCAACACCCTCAGCACCAACAATCTCTTCCTCTCTTTCTAAATCTCCTTCAAACCATCCCCCTTGTCCTGTCCCAACAGGCCCTGCTCCAAAGTCCCTCCCCAACTTGCTTTAAGTACTGAACCTGCTCCCCCAGCTCCATGGCTCTGCTGTGCTGAGGACTCCAGAGCTGCCCCAGCACTCAGGGGGGTGTCCCCAGGTTGGCGCAGAGGGGCAGGATCCCCTCCCTGCCCTGCTGCCCACGCTGCCCAGGAGGACGTTGGCTGCTGGGCTGCTCAGCTCCAGCTCCTCACCCCCAGCACCCCCAAGACCTTCTCCTGCTCTCCAGCCCTTCACCCCCAGCCTGGGCTGGTACCGGGGGTTGCCCTGACCCAGGGGCAGGACCTTGCCCTTGACCTGGTTGAACCTCAGGAGGTTCACACAGACACATTTCTCCAGTTTGTCCATGTCCCTCATCCCATTGGTGTGTCAACCACACCACTCAGCTCGGGGTCATCCCCAGAGCTGCCCAGGGTGCTGTTGAGGACCCCTGGCAGCCCCCAGCCCCAGCAGCCCCGCAGCCACCCCAATACTCACCCAGCAGCAGGTTGGTGAGCAGGAACGGCCCCAGGTAGTTGGTGGTGAAGGTTTGCTCCAGCCCCTCCGACGTGATGCTGAAGGGCAGCCCTGGGTGAAGTGGGACACATGGGGCCGTGCAGGGCACCCCCAGCCCACCCGTGTCCCGGAGCCCCCCGGTCCCCCCGCGGTGCGTACCGGTGACCCCGGCGTTGTTGACCAGCAGGTCCAGGCGCGGCTCCTCCCGCAGCACGTCCCGGGCGAAGTCTCGCACGGAGCGCAGCGAGCCCGTGTCCAGCAGCCGCAGCTCCACCGCCCGGTTCCCGGTGGCCGCCCGGATCTCCTGCAGGGCCGCCCGGCCGCGCTCGGGGCTGCGGCACGCCAGGATGGTGCGGGCGTTCCTGCGGGCCAGCTCCAGCGCCACGCACTTACCGATCCCTGCCGCACACCGGGGTGAGCCCAGGGCAGCACCGGGAGGAGGACCCTGGACAGGGAACTGCCAGGAGCCCGGCACCCACCCCAGGGAGCCCCAGTCCCGGGCAGGGGGGTTCTGGGGGGGAGCTCCTGGCTCTGTGGCACAGGCTGTGCGGGGATGGGCACCAAGGGGTGTGGGATGGAGGCATCAGTGGCAGCTCCACACAGGTCGGATGGTGGCTCAACCCGGAACACGTGGGCGGGGTGGTGGTCACCAAAATAGCTCCTCACCGGTGCTCTGGCACCAACTACAGGGCTGAAACTTGCCTTTTATAGAACCACGGGATCATTTGGGTTGGAAGAGACCTTGGAGATCATGGAGTCCAACCATTCCCCATCCCTGCCAGGGCACCACTAACCCCTGTCCCTCAGCACCACATCTCCAGCCTTGGAAACCCCTCCAGGGATGGGGATTCCACCCCTGCCCTGCCCAGCCTGGCACAGCCCAAAACAGCCCTGACCAACAACAAATTGTTCCTCAGCTCCAACCTCAACCTCCCTGGGGCAACTTGAGGCCCTTCTCTGGACACGCTCCATCCCCTCAAGCTCCTTCTGGGAGTGAGGGGCCCAAACCTGACCCCAGGATTGGAGGTTGGGCTTCCCCAGTGCCCAGCCCAGGGGGCCCATCCCTTCCCTGCTCCTGCTGCCCACACCAGAGCTGACACAAGCCAGGATGCTGGTGAGGGGACTCTCCAACACACCAGCAGCACGGTGGCCTTGGCCATCAGTCATTAACTGGCCGGGGCAGAGTCCAGCCATGGGGCAGGGGCTGTGGGCACTGGGTGCCCGGAGCCTGGTGAGGTTGAGCTGTCCGGCCGGCCAGGACAACTCGCCGGGGCCCAGTGACCGAGCACGTGGCACAGCAGCATCAGAGCACGTCTGATGCCATCCCGGCCATGGGCACAGGGCACCGGGAGTGCTTCGTGCATCCCTAGGGACCAGCCACTCCTGCAGCCATCGGCGCCACCAAAGCAGGGACTGGGTCAGGGGGACCAGGTCACCCCCCAGCACCATCAGCACCAGCACAGGGGCCACCAGCCCCTTCCCCATCCCAGGGAGCTGCCACCACCCCTGGTCCTGCTGCCAACGGAGGGTGGCTGGGTCCCATGGCACCTCCAGCCCCTCGCTGAGCCCCCAGCCCCGGGCTATCCCACTCACCGCTGTTGGCCCCAGTGACAATCACAGTCTTGCCAGTGAGGTCGGTGGGACACTTGCGGGCGTCCCAGGGGCGTCTCCTGCGTGCCCAGAGGAGCAGCCCCAGCAGCAGGGAGAGCAGGAACCAGCCCGGGTGGCTGCAGGCGCTCGGCAGCTCCATGGCTGGGCCAGCACCGGGGTGGGGCTGGGGGCAGAGTCCAGCTCAGGCAGAGGGCAGCCCGGGACCTTTGCCTCTCTGGGCAGCGTGGGATGGAGAGGTCCCGTCCTGCTCCCCCAGCCCATGGGAGTGGAGGAGGGATGCAGGTGGGGAAGGGGCTCCCTGGGCTTGCACCTTTGGAGGGGCCAAGCTGTGGGATGCTGAGCCATGTGTCCCTTGTGCCATCCTGCCCATGCCAGCACCATGCCCACCAGCACTGCTGCCAGTGGAGGTGCCCATCCTTCCCCTGCCATGGACTCCTCCCATCCCTGCCAGGGCACCACTAACCCCTGTCCCTCAGCACCACATCTCCAGGGCTTGAAAACCCCTCCAGGGATAGGGACTCCAGCAGCTCTGCAGATGCCCCCCAGAGATGCTCCAGCTTTCCCAGGGCTCCTGCAGCCTCTGGACCAGCACCACCGGCCTCACGCTGGGCTTGGACTCGATGATCTCCAGAGACCTTTTCCAACCTACATGACCCCATGATCCTCAGCCCTTCCCTGGCCTCCAAACCCTCCTGAGCTCCTCCAGAGCTGGGCTCCCACCCGGGCCAAGTCACCCTGAGCTGGAAAAAAACGGGTGTTTGATAGAGTCATAGAGTGACATGTAGGAAGGGACCTCAAGGACCATGTAGTCCAACCTTTCAGGGTACAAATACAGATTAAATGGGCTGGCCCAGCACCCTGCCCAGTGAGTCCTACAACTGTCCATTGTGGGGGAATCCACCACAGTTGGCACAGGAGCAGAGCTCAGTGGCAGAAACCTCTTTATTTTATCCCAATTTTCCTCAGCAGAGCTCCCAAAGGGCACCGAGCTCTTCACTGGCAGTGCCCGCGGTGCCACATTGATGCCACATTGGTGCCACATTGGTGCCCTGCCTCCGGACCTGGTGGTAACTCACGGTGGGTGCGGCTGGAAAGGTGCCCAAAGCCACGGGCAAGGTCCCCACAGAGGATGGGGGGGGTCTCTCCAGGAGCTCGGGCACCCATCCCCGGAGCTGCTGGAGCCCCCCGCGCTGCTCGGGACCCCGGGGCGATGGGGGGGGGCGATGGCGGGGGTGCCATCTTCAACCCTCGCCGTTGCCCATCACCTGCCCACCCGTGGTGGCTGGGCAGGGCACGGTGGGGCGGATGGGTCTCAGCTCCCGCTCTTCCTCCTCCTCCTCCTCCTCTGGCAGCTCCTGCCTCCCCCCGCCGCCCCAGCGGACCCTCACACCGGGGGCCAGCCGGGCAGTGCCCAGCAAGGAGCCGAGGGGCTGGGGCACGGCGCTGGGGTGCCGCGGGGACCCCGGGGAGGGCGGCAGGACCCGTGTGCCCCCCGCGGTGACCGGCCCCCGGGGTGGGCATGAGGTGCCCGGCTCCGGTGCCCGGCTGCGGCGGCGAGGACCGCGGGTACCCGGCGGGGGTTTGGGCTCCGGCTCCAGCACCTCCACCTGGGGCCGGATCCAGCGCTCGGGGCGGCTGCGGGGGCCCAGCCTGGGCACCCCCGGGACGATGCCAGGCCTCTCAAGCTTCGCCCTCGGCCGTGTCGAGGCCGGGCTGGTGCCGGGGGTCGGTGGCGGGGGTGGCACTTGGCTTCTGGTCGCCCCCTCGCTCCCCTCTGTGCCCCCGTGGCGCGGCCGCGGGGGACGCCGAGCCTGTGCCAGCTTCCCCGGGGGTGGGCAGGGGGTCGGTGGCCTGGGCGGGCACAGGGGGGGTGGCCGGGGCAGCGGGGACCCAGCATCGGTGGGGGGCTCCTCGGAGGGCTGGGGAGCGATGATCACCTCCACCGGCAGCAGCTCCCGAGGGGGCGGCGCTGGCACGGGCAGGATGGTACCGGTGCTGGGGGCCCGGCTGGGACACTGGGGTGGCGAGGGGGGGCCTCCAGCTTCACCCGCTGTGGGAGGGTCCTGCCCTCCATGCTGGCAGGGGGTCCATGCACCAGAGACCTGCCGGGGAGGGGGCACAGGGGGGATGCTGGTGGGTGCCAGAGCCTCCCCTGCCCACCTCAGCACGGACCCCCCGGCTCCTCGGGGGGTGTTTGGAGGGGCTGTGCCCTGCCAGGGGCTGTGTGACAGCACCCTGAGG
Organism: Brachypteracias leptosomus; assembly: GCA_013401335.1. NCBI lineage: Eukaryota > Metazoa > Chordata > Aves > Coraciiformes > Brachypteraciidae > Brachypteracias > Brachypteracias leptosomus. The sequence continues at coordinate 39,105 of VYZX01030802.1, forward strand.
ACCCCCCCAGCCAGGACCAGGAGGTGCCCCAGCCCCGGAGCAGCCGGGGGGGGTCACCGGTGGTTTGGGGTCCGTCTCACCTCTGCCTCGCCCGGGCACAGACGGACGCGCAGGACGGGAACGGAGCCCTGTGCCCAGGAGTCGGCGGCGAGGGGCTGCGGCTCCTCATCCTCCTGCCAGGAGCCATCGCCCTCCCCGGGGGCACAGTCGCCCTCGTCCCGGGCCAGGAACCGCCACTGGACCAGCTGGAGGATGGCATCCCGCGCCTGGGACACCACGAACGGCACCCGCTGCCGGGGGGGCCGGAGCTGAGCACCCCGAGGGCACGGCACCCACGGCACCCGCGGTGCCCTCCGAAGCGGGACCTGGCACTGACCTGCCGAGCCGCGTCGGCTTTGGCGCACTCGTCCATCACCCGGTCCAGGAGCTCGGCCAGGATGGCCCCGACGTGTCGGTCGCCGCGGTCGGTGCCCAGCAGGGCCAGCCGGGCAGCCGCGGGCAGGGCCCCGGGCACCGCCGCGCCCCGGGCACCGGCTGCCGAGGGCGACGGGGACCTGTCCCGCCGCGACCGGGAGGTGGCCGCTCGCTCCCGGTGGGGCCTTTTCAGCAGGGACATGCGGGGTGACGGCGGCGGGTGCTGGGGGGGAAGGAGGAGACCCGGATGGGGCACCCGCACCCCGGGACACCCACAGCCCGGGGCACCTCCAACTTGGGGCACCCAGTATACCCGGCACACCCCAATGCACCCTAGTACACCCCAGTACAACCCAGCATGCCCCAGTACAACCCAGCACATCCCAGTATTCCCCAGTACTTCCAGAACACCCCAGTTCACCCCAGTACTCCCAGCACACCCCAATACTCTCCAGCACACCCCAGTATTCCTCAGTGCTCCCAGAACGCCCCAATACAACCCAATATACCCCAGTACAACTCAGTATATCCAGTACACGCCTACAGGCCGCAGTACACCCCAGTACTCCCCAGTACCACTCCGTACACTCCAGTACTCCCCAGTACACCCCAGCACACTCCAGTACAACCCAGTATATCCCAGTATACCCCAGTACCCTCAGCACACCCCAGTACTCCCCAGCACACCCCTGCACACCCCAGGAGCCCCCCAGTACCCCCCAGTACCCGCTCCCCACCTCGCCCATCCCGCCCGGGGCCGGGCGGCGTCCCGGTCTCCACGGCAACGCTGCTCCCGCTCATCGCCTCGTGACGTCATCACACCGCGACGCCGTCTCCATGGCTGCGGCCGCCACCGAGTGAGCGCCGGGTCGGAACCGGGACCGGGACCGGGGGGTAAGAGGGTCCCGGGAGGGGTAAAGGTGTCCCTGGAGCGGGGATGGAGGGGGGAACCCAGGGGCGGGTCAAGCCGGGGCTGGCGGGAGCCCGGGAGGGGGGACGAGGGGTCCCGGGAGGGGAGATGAGGGATCCGGGAAGGGGAACGGGGGTCCCGGGAGGGGCAAAGGGGTCCCGGGGGGGGTGTGATCCAGGGAGGGCAGGAGAGGGCACCGGGAGGAACCCGGAGGGGACCGGGGGACGCTGCGGGGAGGACGCCGGGGGCGGTCAGGGGTGCGCACAGCCGGTATCCCCGGCTCGGCCCCGGTGCCCCCGCGGGAGCTGCCGGTGCCGGTGCCCGCAGGATGTACCGCAAGGAGCCGAGCATCCCGCTGCGGGGCAGCAGCGCCGCCCTCTACAACAACCTGAGCGTGCTGCGCCCGCCCGGGCGGCCCCTGGCCCGGCTCAGCACCGTGCACGGACCCGGCCTCAGCCTCCTCACCGCCGATCACGACGGGCTCGGCTTCTCCCACCGGCAGCTGCAGGCCAAGGAGGGCGGCACGGCCCTCAGCACATCCCTGCTCACCCAGGTGAGGGGCTGCCGGGACCCCCAGCCCGTCCCGGGTGGGGTAATGGGTGAGAGGAAGGTGCTTTGGTGGGGAAAATCCAGCTGGATGGCTGGGAACAGTGGTGGGGATGGAGATGGCTCCAGTTGGTGACCACAGGAGCCCCAAACTCCCCATCTCTGGGTGTCTCTGGACTGTCCCTGCCCTGGCAAGGTGGGAAAGGGGCTTTTCCCCCTCCACGGACCCCTCCTGAGCTGCTGTTCCTTCCAGGCTGCCTGGTGTGTCCTCCCGTCACGCATCCTGCTGGTGCTGACCTCTCAGAAAGGGATCCAGGTGAGGGGGTTTCCACAGGAGCTCTGGGAGGGTGAGCTCGTGGTGAGGATGGGTGGGCTCCTGGGGGCATAGGAGAACCTTCTGGGGGTCCTGCTGCTCTCTCCTGGAGACCTCCTGGGGCAGTGGTTGAGCCTGAAGCCATGAGAGAAGCTTCCCCACCCTCCTGGGCCTCACCCTGCTGCTTTCTCTCCCCAGATGTACGAGTCTGATGGCTCCATCATGGTTTATTGGCATGCCCTGGACGTCGGGGACCATCCTCCAGGTAAGTGGGGTGGTTGCCAGGCCTGAGGGGTGAGATACACCCAGAGGGACCTGGACAAGCCGGAGAAGTGGGTCTGGGTGAACCTCCTGAGCTTCAACCAGGCCAAGTGCAAGGCCCTGCCCCTGGGTCAGGGCAACCCCCAGTGTCAGCCCAGAAAGGGGCTCAGAAAGGGCTCAATGTGGCCACTACGGGACTCACCCTAAAGATGGAACTGGGGTGGGCTCCCTGGTGCTGCTCTCCTGGTTCCCAGGAGCTGCTGCAGGTCGTGACCAGCTCCTGGTTCCCTTTCAGCACAGCCCGTGTTTGCTCGAGGGATCTCTGCAGCTGGGGAGCACTTCATCTGCGTGGGTGAGCAGAGCTGGGCTGGGGGGAGGCCTTGGAGCTGCTCTGGGTGCAGAGGGGGCAGGTGCTGAGTGGCACCTCTGAGGAGCAGCCCCATGGGGACAGAGGGTCCCGGGGCGAGCAGGGACTGGCTGTGGGCCCAGTCCTGGGATACTGGGTGGGATGATCCCCCCCTCTGACCCCTCCTCCCTCCTGTCCCTGCAGGAACATCCATGGGGGCAGTGCTGGTGTTTGACATCCCCCCCAAGGGCACCAACATCACGGTGAGCGAGGTGCTGGAGCAGCACCGGGAGCCCATCACCGACATCGCGGCGGAGCTGGGACAGGCCCCGGTATGTGGGGGGAGCTTGGGGGGTCCCCGGTGCTGGGTGGGGACCCCAGCCCTGCCCTCAGCTGTCTGGGGGACACCCTCTCTGGGTGCTGAGGTTCCCCAAGGCCCTGGGTGTGCCTGAGCCCATCCCAGGGCCCCTTTTTACCCCCTTTGGTCCCAGCTCTGGTACCACAAGTGCTGAAGCAGAGAGGGGAGGTGGGGAGGACCCCCCAGCCATGCACAACTCGAGTGTCCCCCAGGGGTGTGCACTGGGAATATGGTGCAGAACTGGCTGGGGATTAACCCAAACTGGAATGAGAGCTCCTGAGTCCCTACCACACCTTCTCGTGGTGGGTCAGACCAGTCCTCCCAGTTACAGAGCAGAGTCTGGGCCAGGCTGGGGCTTCCTGCAGCTCTGCTCACCTGCCCTGAGGCTTCTGCAGAGATTCAGGGAGTGGTTTGGGTTGGAAAAGACCTTTCAGACCTTTTAGCTGTTCCCCCATCCCTGCCAGGGCCCCACCGACCCCTGTCCCTCAGCACCACATCTCCAGGGCTTGGAAACCCCTCCAGGGCTGGGGACTCCCCCCCTGCCCGGGCCAGCCTGGCACAGCCCTTCAGGAGAGGACGTTTCTCCAGGTCTCCAAGCTAAGGCATTAGTTCAGACACACTAATTGGCTCCTCGTTACCAGCCACCTCCTCCCCAGCGAGGACACTTTCTCTAATTGCATCCTCTGCCTGTGGGACTCCTCTGAGCAATTAATTGGCTCCCAATGAGCCTGTTTACACGAAAGCTGCTCTGTCACCTCCCCCTGCCTGTGGTGGCTCCTGTGGTGGCCCCTGTGTCCCCTCCCCGAGCTCTGGTTTGGGCGAGGGACAGGTCCTGGTGGAATCCTGGGCAGGGTGCTGATCACCAAGCCCAGTTCTCCTCCAGCCTCACCCTGGTGTGACTGGTGCTGCCAAACCACACCAAGGGTGCTGCTGAGCTGGCAAACCCCGACCTGGCTCTGCTGCCTGCTCTGGGTTTGCTCTGTGGCACCTCTCATGGTGCTGGCAGCCCGGGCAGCAGGGACCTGTTGTGACTAACGCCAGGACCAGAGGGGATGGCCTCAAATTGCACCAGGGGAGGTGTAGGTTGGACATTAGGAAGAAGTTCTTCACTGGCAGAGTGGTCAGGGACTGGCCCAGGCTGCCCAGGGAGGGGCTGGAGTCACCATCCCTGGAGGGGTTCAACAAAGGAGTAGATGTGGTGCTTGGGGACATGGTCTGGGGGTCAGGGAGATGCTGGACAAAGGTTGGACTTGATGATCCTGGAGGTCCTTTCCAACCTCAATGATTCTATGGTTCTAACCTCCCCCTGGTGAGCTCACCCAGCTCTGCTTGGCAGGACGGGGCTGGAGACGTGGTGAGTGCTGACGATGGTGGCACCATCTGTGTCTGGGGGGCAGGAGAGGAGTTCACCCTGCTCAGCAAGATCCCGGCCTACGGGTGAGCACGTCCCTGGGCACACCTCGGGGGTCTCGGGAGGGCTGGGAGGGCAGCAGGAGGGTCTGCAGCCAGCAGAGGAGGGGGTGACACGTGTCCCCTGTCCCCGCAGCTGCTCCTGCTCCTCCGTGAAGCTGTGGAACGGGGTGGTGGCCGCCGGCTACGGGGACGGGCAGATCCGGCTGTTCGAGGCGGCCACGGGCACCCTGCGTGCCCAGGTCAGTGCCCACGCCCGGTGGATCAACGCCCTGGACCTGGCACCGCTCACGGGGAAGGTACGGATGGGGTGCTGGGCACCCTGGCACGTGTGTGGCATCCCAGACACCAGCACACCTGGCATCCAGCTCTGGCATCCCACTCAGCATCCCACCCGGCATCCCACCCAGTTTCCACCCCAGCTGCCATCCCACAGCACGGCACGGGGCTGCTCCCCTGCCCTGGCACAGGGCACTGCCACCTCTGTGCCCCCCTGGTGCCCGTGGTCACCGTCCCCTCCCGTTGCAGCTGCTGTCGGGAGCTGAGGATTCCTTCGTGCACGTCTGGAGGATCAGCAGGAACCCGGACACTGAGGACATCGAGGTGAGTGGGGGCAGCAGCCCCGTGGCACATCCCTGGCACTCGGGGCCATCGTGGGGCCAGGAGCTGGTGCTGAGGGGCTGGAGCGTGTCCAGAGAAGGGCAACGGAGCTGGGGAAGGGGCTGGAGCAGGAGTGTGGTGAGGAGCAGCTGAGGGAGCTGGGGGGGTTGAGGCTGGAGCAAAGGAGGCTCAGGGGAGACCTTCTGGATACCCACAACTCCCTGACAGGAGGTTGTGGGGATGTGGGGGCTGAGATCTCTTGTCCCCAAGTGACAGGACAAGAGGAACCAGCCTCAAGTTTCCCCAGGGGGGGGTGAGGTTGGAGCTGAGCAACAATTTGTTGCTGTTTGGGGTTGTGAAGGGCTGTGCCAGGCTGGGCAGGGCAGGGGTGGAGTCCCCATCCCTGGAGCTGTGGTGCTGAGGGACAGGGGTCAGCGGTGCCCTGGCAGTGGGCAGGGACTGGGGCAGCTCTGGCTGTACTGGGCTGTACTGGTCTCACCCCGTGCCCCCTCGCACGCAGATCGGGCACTGCCACGCCGAGTGTGTCACCGACACCCAGGTGTGTGGTGCCCGTTTCTGTGACCCCGAGGGCGACTCCTTCGCCGTCACCGGCTACGACCTCAGCGAGATCTTCCGCTACGGGCGGGCATAGCCCGGGCACCCACAGCCTGGGCGCCGACACCCCGGGCACCACGGCACCGTAAGCACCAGGGGGGCTTGGCACCGACCCCCATGCAGTGCTCCATGGGGCACAGGGTGGAGATCTGTGATCTGGGAGCTGCGCCAGGACCCCCGCGCTCCCCAAACCACCCTGGGGTGTTCCCACAGGACCCTGGGTGGGGTGGGACCCCCCCCCAGCCCTTCCTGCAGGGAGGGGGGTGTCTGGAGCAGGGCTGGGAGCAGAACTGGCTCTTCCCAGACAGGGAGGGATCCTGGGAAACCTGTGCCACCCGCTGCTCCGGCCCGAGAGCCCCGGGGGACGGGCACAGCCGGGGTGGCGGGTGCAGCACCCACGGGCCACCCTTCCCTGGGGCCACACGGAGGGAGGAGGAGGAGGAGGAGAGGAGAGGAGAGGAGCCGGTTCTTCTCCCCAGGGAGCTGTGGGGACACACAGGGCCCCGTGGTGGGACCCCGTCCTGTGTCCCCATGGCAGGACCCTGTGGTGTGACCCTGTCCTGTGACCCCCTGGAAGGACCCCGTGGTGGGGCCCCATCCTGTGACCCCGTCCTGTGTCCCTGTGGTGGGACCTGGGTCCCCAGGGCCGCTGGCCAGATGTGCAAGGCCACAGCTGCTCTCTAGGCTGGAAATGGTGGAGGCGGCTGCCAAGACCCCCCCCTCCCACCCCCGGGACAGTCCCACAGGTCGTGGCCACCATCCTGTCCCCCCGGGGCTGGCTTGGCCCCAGCTCACACCCCAAATGTGTCCCCCTTTCATGTTCCCCCCCCAAG